>JAOYFF010000094.1:31890582-31919263 GCA_025773925.1 Cryptomyrus ogoouensis | reverse complement strand
TAATGATTCTGTGCTGTCTAAATTGTATAAAAAGTTAGGCTACATGACACTTGAATGGGCTATACCCGAATGCATGGACACATTATGAGAATATGTTTATGTTTCTTTGACATCCACTTTCACTTCAAGGTGGGAATTGTGACACTGTGGCCATCTCTCCCAAGATGAATCCTGAGTAGTGAAAGAGCATATCAATTTTTTTAACATGGTTACTCTCTTCCTTGTAAGCTGCTGCGCTTTATTTTAATTTTTGAAATCAACGTACACAAATATCCTCTGGTATGTCATGTGCTTTCGCATATTGTATAAATAATCATAGTGGGCCGCCATGACCAAAAAATACCAGGGCCATTTTTTGGTCCCAGTCCAGCCCTGCATCCCAACTCAGATGGCCAAACAGCATCCCCGTTACCATAGTCCTATATGACTTATTTATCTGTCAGTGTCCTTAGTTCATAAAACATATAATTAAACATTAAATATTTGCTATTATCAGTATTTGCTATGGTTTTTTTAACGGGGTAAAATTGTAACGGGTTGATTGGAAGATGATTGTTTCAATCAGACCATATCAACTATCTATCAATTCAAGACATTAACATTTTACACAAAGAACTGCATTACTTTTAAAAAGAAAAATAACTGTTTTCGTTTCTGTGAGAGCTAACCATGAGAGCGAGGGAGGAGAAAACAACGGCGGTTTAGTGGCCAATGGCATGTAACATCCTCCTGATGAAAAGGAGAAAAAAGCGAAAACCTAAGTAGAAAAGGCAAGTCCCGGAAGTCAACTGCATTTAACTGAATTAAAACTCGTTGCAGAGGTTCAAGAGTTTTCAGAATACGGAAGCACAGCAGCTGATCCCTGCAGTCATTTCAATCGGCTTGCAATAATAAGCAAATGGTAAGTTCTTTTCTGTATAGCCGGCAAATGCGCGTCCCCGCCTTAAATTGTAATAATGGTGTTAGTTGGGTACCGGTAATTTATTAGCGGTCCAAGCAGCGATAGCTGTTGGATGGATCCCTATTTTTTTCTACTGATTATAGTAATTCGTTTTAGTATTCATCAACTTACATTTTAAACAAGGAGGTTGATGCAGCAGGAACGTTATTTTATTTAATGTAAATACCCTTAAATTGATTGTTTGTTCCGGCGTATGCTCTTTAAATAGATTTTTTAAATAAGCTTGGTAATTCTTAGACTTAAGGAAACCTTTCGATTATATTTTGTATGTTACGTTCATTATTCAATTGCTCGATTTCATTTAATCAGACTATTCAATTTATTATTGTATTAATACCTATCATCCTAATTATATATACCGGTAAAAAAAAAAAAACTCACATCGATGAATGAACAGATTGATGTATATTGAAGTTTTTATGTTTACCATCTGTCAGGTTGTAAGGACGTGGGATAACCATTATCCTTTAACTGTAGACAATCAGATACAGACCCTGGTCACACTATAACTGGCATACGGTTTGGATATACATGTTGAGAAATCACTTTAGTCTGTGGCTGTTTTTCGTGTTTCTGAAGACTGTCTTGGCTCTTGAAACTTGAAAAACATGTTCTTATTGTGTTCTGATTTGACTTTTTCATATAGAACTTTTCAGAATTCTGGAAACCTGGTTTCTGTCACATAATTATCATTGTCCTTATTTGTTCAATGTTTACATTCTAACAGCTTGACCAACAACCCAGTTTTCAGCAATTACTTACCCACCTGGGACCGGGTACAGAGTCTGTTCTGGGAGGAATTGGGTGTGATGATGAACAATCTAGATAAGACACCAGTCTATATCCAAACAATAAGGACAGCTTGCAGTCACCCGCTCACCAAAACACCATCCTGTTAAATCAGGGAAGCCCCACATGAACATGGGGAAAGCTTCGGGGGTCACATCCATAGTTTTGGAGTTGGCAGAATTGACCTTCTTGTAGCGTAAGAAATCAAATTTCCATTGAGACTAAGTAAATGCAAAGCACTGCCAGTTCTCCTGTCAGGGAGCAGCAGTTCTGCACGACTTTGCTCATGATTATCCTTTCACTGCAGCTGTGTGGGTTTGCATATTGTATTCCATTCTGGCAAATGCAAATCAGCTGATGAGTCGCATTAAAGGTTATTGATACAGGGAAACGTGAGCTGTTTCCATGGCTATTGGGGTGTTGTGCTACAGGTACAGCTACCGTCTCCATCTCCAGCTATTTGCTGGTGAGACCTGGCTGCTCTGACCTCTGGTATCTTCAGATGAGAATTATGTGCACAGCTGTCCAGTTCACACAGGGGCAGAAATTAAACAAAAAGAAAAGCATCATACAACCTGAAGCACACGGTCTGATGGGACAAAAGGACACAGCTTGGTTTGTACGGTGAACTGTTTAGTGTACTACACTTGTACCATCTTTTGCACTATGGCATTTTTAACAAAAATTCACTTGTGTTGCATATGTTAGTCATCACCTGTGTCCGAATAAGTACATCATTGATGTATTTTTTTAATATGATTAAATAAAAAAACGCAACAACCTGTAATTTGTGGCATTGGACATAATTTTATGATAAAGTGTAATCGAGTTAAAGGTTTCATGTTTGCTAAGCCAGATGTTCTCACTATGAAGATGCCTCAGTCTTTTTACATCTAGCACTACACTGAGATGGACCAGAGCCTCCATGGTGCTGCATGCTGACATTAAGACTTTATACTACAAGCTAGTGTCTTCTTGTTCATGTCCTTAATTCCCTTTTTGGGAGGAATTTCTTCCCTGCTTACATGGATTTTCATGGAAGGGAAAATGAGAAAGAGGCTAATAATGAAAGAGACTGACTACTTAGTGTGGTCTAGAAATTTGCTTTCTTTCACATGGGGCTCCCTTAGTGCCTCTTAGCATGCAGTTTAATGGACCAGGAAGCCCAAGGTTGAAGGCCGACTTTGATGAGTGGTGAGGGTTCATTGAATCTCAGCCTGTCTTCATTCAATGTCGATCCTACTTCTAAAGCTATGCTGTGACTTAAGTCCCTTCAGCCATCGATCTTCGAACTGTGTATGCTGGGTGGGGGGTGGGGGGGGGGGGGAGAGCTATCACAGGCAGCACAAGGTTGGGGTTTAGCCTGCATAGGATTCCAGTCCATTGCAGGGCAACTCGCATATGCACACATACAGCAGAAGTGGGATTCAGCAGCATTGGCCACTGAGCTACCAGTTTCTGTGGAAATAAGCAGACATAATCAATACTGAATGCTGGAAAAGTATTATCCACTAGTTGATGATGCCAGTACTGTAATTTCACATGCTCGTATTGTGGGGGCTCATGATACAGCTTGGTACGTAAAGGGCTGACAATGAGTAAGATGGGCATGAGGCCTGCAAGGAATTATGAGTAGAGCTGTTTCCCTTTCAGATGCATCAGTCGCCCGCCTAAATGTGCAGTGAGCATTTTGTTGTGAACTTTAGGTAGATTCAGTTTGGAAGACTGTAAAATTGTGTCACTGTGTCGTGTCGTTGCACAATGAGCAGTGTTCAGTACATTGTTTAATTTAAAGGTATAGCATTGCCCCTCAACATTTCCGAGGTCAACCTGTACAAGCTTGGAGACCTTGTCCACACAGTATGTTATTGTTGTGGTGCTGGAATGTCTGCAAGACAGTGGGTGAGACTTATGGACCCCCTAAGATGTAAGTCTTTATGTTACATTTTGAACTGGAGGACTAGAAAGTGCCAGGACTATAGCGGTCTGTGTCTTAAACCATCCTCTGCCTGGTGCTCATTTTTGAACAAACAAACCATTTTTTGTTCAGAAGGAACATCAGTTTATGGTTCTTTCGTGGTATGTACTGTGCAATTGCATGCCTGCTCCCCACTTCCTGTTAGGGCACCAGGGAGCCTCACAGGAAGTCTGATGTGTTATCAGAGCCACCAGTTGCCTCATATGGGCATGTGACAGGAGTGATATGTGTCATTGCACAAATAAGGCAAAGAAAATGGGGTGATGCTGCTGAATACCCCCAGTTTTGAGCGAGCCAGCGTCAGGGTCACGTCAAAGCAGATCTTATTCATTTCATGTTTTGGTGTGCATCCATGTCCGGTTTCGCAAATAACGTACGCATTGCTGAAACTTGTGGTTTTGTCGACACATGCTGTTCTTTTGAGTAAAAGAGGTGTATTTTCAAGTTGCTGAGTTCCAAGGTTTTGCGACTGAGGTAAAATAATGCACATATTGACTAATTATTATGAGAGTATTATGAGATTATGAGAACTGGAAACTTCTGAGATGCAGATGTATAAAATTGCTTTCTGTAGATCTGTGTTTGCTACACTCATTTTCCACTTACAGGGTGTTATGCTAAGTTGATTTTCATGGTTTCATTCCAATACACATGGACATTCTTACAAGTAAACAAGCACTTAACAATAGCTCTGTGGAAATGCAGTGTTGAGCCTGAGTCTTAATATCTTGAATGAACTTTTGATTTTTTGTGGGGTCTTTGGGCTTTGAATGAGAGTTATGACCCTATAAGAATAACAAGGGTGGATAAAGGGTTCCTCTTATCACTGAAAGCGAGCTTCCTTCTGGGTGGGTGTCTTGTTTGCATTTTATTTGTTGTGTATCATATTAGAATTTCACCAAAACCTCCCTGGAGTAGGCCTGGTGGAGGTGGGGGGAGTATGGTTGAAGTTGTGGGGGCGAATGGTTTGGCTTCCACAAGGCCAAAGGGAACGGTAGAAGCAGCTTTTAAAAAGGACTGAAGCTGTACGTTAGGTGTGATTGGGCCATAGATGGGGACAGTTGGGGGAATAATTGCTGTAATATGGAGGCCTTCCATTAGCTGAAGCGTCGCACTGGGCTGAGTGCTGCTGATACACATCACTGAGTGTCGTGTCTCCCTCTCTCGGCGCCCATCTGTCTCGGGTGTTACTGTTTGTCCACAGACTGTGGCCTGCCTGCCTGACTCGGTCCAGTAGGCCACTATATACAAACTGCACCTAGTCCCACACCCTGTCCTAATCTCCATGCGGCTTTCTAATTGCAGACACAGCCCATCAGACCACTGTGCTGAGGACAGGCCTAGATGGAGCTGATTTATCATGTGCGTCGCTTTTTTAGAGCAATTTGATACAGGGTCCCTTATTGCTGGGTGATATATTGGTAAAATATCGTACTGCAATCATGAACATTCATATTGTCATTAATTTTATATTGCCTAAACACTCATCTTCTTGCAAAATTGACAGTCATAATACACTATTTTAATGCAAATTCCATTAAGGTACCTGTCTCACGCTTCATAACTATTAGTAAAACAATTTGGTCTTCATGATCAGAAAAAACTCAAAATCACCTTTCATATTTTGCTTTTTTCTACATTTGAAATCTATAATATTGTGATAAATATCGATATTGTGAAAATCTCTGAAAATATTGTGATATCATTTTGAGGGTATATGGCCCAGCCCTAGTGGAATCCATTCCCAGTACTAAACAGCAAAGCAGTCAGAGAAAAAATCCTTGCAACAAAACGTACTGCTGGTATTTTCTAGTGTTATGTCTTACGATAAAAAAGTTTATTTTCATTATGATTTATTTATTAAAATTTGAACTAAGTTTGTAGTCCATTCAATTTGTCTCTATTTTCATGTTCTGAATCTAAGGCCAATTCTAACAATAATAAGCAAAAATGAAATATTGAATTGACTTGAATGGTGTCGTGATAATTATCTATATCATTTTATATGAAATAAATTATGATAAAACATTTTGCCATATCACCCAGCCCTAGCATCCATTTCTTTCAGTGCTTGTTTACAATTTAGCCACCTTAACCATTTTCATCAGTTTAAAGTTCATAATGTAATCGTGTGTATCTATTCACTTTCAAGCTAATGCAGTAAGTGCAGAAGTGTGCCACATGTACTTAGATAACCCTAACCAAACCTTCAGAGTTCCCTGTGCAACCCCACTTTGCATGTGCATATGAAGCTATACTGACTCATATTTTCAGTGGGTGCTGAATCTGCAGGAGCATATTTTAGCTACTAACAATGGGCCTCATTCAGCAGCCATTCTTTAAGAAGAAAGTTCTTCTTAAAACCCACTTATGCAGCTTTACACAGTTTTTCTGATATTCATCAATGTTTTCTTATTTGGGATTTGTTTTTATGAGAGAACAGAATCTACGCACACTCACTAGCACACTTACACATATTTGAGTGCTGACAAGTTTGTGAAAAATAATTGTGCTTTCTTCAACTGTACAGTTCAATTGTACATGCTATAGGATTTAAATTAAAATAATGTTTTAATAATTTCTAGTATTTTGAATAATTTATTGCAGTTTTGATGATTATTTTACTATTTTATTGATGTTCTTGTTGTTAAAATGGGTAATAGCATTATTATTTTATATCCATTACTGATGGTACTAAATGTTTGTTGTTCTCCTACAGTAGCAGCTCCACTTTAGAACAACAGTATTGAAGTTCTTCTTATGTTAGATGTCCAGTGCTTCAATGTCTTTACATTTTTGTTTGGGCATTCCTAACTTCTCTCTCAACTTTTCTTCTTAATTTCTGTGTGTGATTTCTGTGTCTGCACATGGCACTACAGTCTAATGCCTTTATGGGCATTGCCAAGGTGTTAACTTACGCGAAAAACTGGCATGTATTTTCAGTTTATGAGAACAATGGGATCCATCTTTACAAGAACACATTTGCGAACAATTCTGTGGTTTAAGAACAGACATTTCTTAGGACCTTTCTCAAGAACTAATTTAAGAAATAAACAACAACAGCATACCAAGTAGCTTATCTACCATTTTACATTATGGCTTTGTATTGTAATGTAGAGCCTTTCTGAAAGCACTGAACAGAATTAATTATTGACGAGGAAATGGACTTCTGTCAAAAGAATAATCAGTACTATGTTTAAACTGCTTCTTCAGTCCAGTGTCATGGGGAATGTTTGGATCCTGTCCCTAGCAGCCAAAGGGTATATGACAGGGGAACACCCTGGAAACTGAGATGCAAATTAATCCAAAAGGAGGAAGGGAGAGTACCTTGAGAAAGCCATTAAACACAGAGAGAACATGCAAACTCCTCACATGCACATATCAGGGTCAGGAACACCAGCCCTAATCCCTAACCTTTGATGTCTAGGCAATATCACTGCCCACTGAACCACAATGCCATAAGACTTAAGGGACGAACGGAAAGATTAATATACTGGATGGAAAGAAAATCAACTCCAATGCCTTCATACACTTTTTGTGCCCCCTTGGAGGAGCAGCCAATCAGAAGGCAGATCAGCCCCACAGCCCAGGTCATCCTGCCATCTGCAGCTTGCCAATACTGCTTTAACACATCATTATTAGGGGACAAGCCGTACAACCGACAGAAAACCAAAGGTGCATTATAAGTGCCTAGGAATCGCAAAATGCTGATTAGGGGTGTACTTGGTATTACGGTTCGGTACACATATATACAGAACGAATGCGGTAAAGGTGGAACATTTTCGTCTTTGTGTGTTTCCCCAAAGTCACATTCAGAAAGGGGCGGATAAGGCCGCGCCACTACACATGGGCGCATAGTTACGACGAACACAGACAAACCAGTACTTGAAGATCTTCAACTGTTGCACCATAATGGATATTTATTTTGTTACACTTTGTATTTTTGATGAGACAATATTTATGTTGCACTGTTGTAATATGAAGCTGAAAGCTACTAATGTGAATACAGTTACTTTTACCCCCGCTGTACTGAAAACACACCGGTCCATGACTTCAAAGTGGAGGTACATACTGAACCGTGATTTTTGTGTACCGTTATATGCCTGTTGTTGATGTAGTTGCTGTATTACGTAAAAATTTTAAGGGTTGATGCTCTCAGTGCCTGGTTCACTGTTTCACTGCTGATGCGTTCCTGCACAGCCAAAACCTTAGCATCCTGTGCTGTTTATCAGCAGAAGATAATAAGGCAAGAGTATTAACAAGGACATGCAGCCACAGTAACAATGTACATATTTATTATCCGAGGAGTGGGCCCCTGTATGAGGGGTGAGAAGCACAATGCTGCTAGAGAATCTTCTAGTAACTGGTTAGACACAGAGAAATGAAATAAGCTTGAGGCTTGAATGCCTGTTAACAGTAATGAATATAGAAATTCATCTTATGTGATACACGACTGATACTTCAAGTTCAACTAATTTTCTAAAAATAAGAATTTTAAGAAGAATATTAAAGGAGAATCCCTGTGTACCAGGGTAAAAGGGGAATATACATGGAGAGGTGGATTAAGAAGTGAAAACTCTAAGACGACTCACAGCTACCTGACATCGATGCTTCTTTCAGGAAAGAAAATTATCCACTGGTATCAAAATAACTTCAGTTATAGAAATACTCTGCTTTTTTCATTAGTTTTGTTATTGCATATTGTAATACTTCAACTACTCAGGATCAACATGGGGGTGAGAGGATAGAGCAGGGACTTTTTTGGGGTTTAACAATTCATGGGAGAGGAAGAAACACAAAAGGTGGATGTTTGGGCTGCGGATAAATGGAAGCAAGGTGTCTAGAGATGGGGGACACGGTCTGGGGTGAGGCCTTCAGAGGCGGTGATCACCCAAGTGATCAAGAGTGCCGATTCAACAAACAGTAATAAACAGAGGAAATGGAATGTTTTTTCATGGCCGATTTTCATGTGACACACCAAAAAGAAAGCAGTCTTTTTGGCAAAAATGCTTTTCTTACATTGCGACATGTAAAACAAGCTTCATGACCCAGCATCCTAATGATTGTTCTGTGGTAATTGCAGGATAGCAGCTCCGCCTCAGATGAGAAACCTGTACAGCGAGCCAAGGTGAGGCTATTTCTGTATTAGACCTTGGTTTTCTGCAGTCTCTGCCTGTCCCTCTCCTATCCCACTGTGCTCAACAAACCTCATGCTCCCATTCTAAAGCACATCAGGAAGAAGTCAGCTGATCAGCTAATAGGTCATTGGTATAACAATGGCAGATGATTATAATTAACTTCAGTCCATCACCTGAGTGACATGTGGTATATTGAAATGTGTGCTCCTGTGCGGTGTAGGCCTACAGTTTTAATACGCAGAGGGAAGCCTGCTCATCCTGCGGGAAGACGGTCTACCCCATGGAGAGGCTGATTGCGGACAAGCTGATCTTTCATGCCGCTTGTTTCTGCTGCAAACACTGCAAAACCAAACTCAGGTAAAAGACATGTTACTTGAAGGCACATAAGTGCTGCACCTGCTAGATACAGCATGATTTCAGCATGTTCAATGCCTGCTTCTGTAGTGGTTTGTCTCCGTTAAAGCCACACTATTGACAGAAGAGGTCCTGGAGGTCTCAGAACAGGGATTAAAAAACAAACAAACATTCGGATTCAGGAATAAGAATAAGCATAGTTTCTGGGGTCACCATTGTGAGTTTGAATACCACAGCAGTAATGCTTGTGACACAAAGCTGATGTTTTCCCATCATCTTCCCTTGCAGCCTTGGCTCCTATGCGGCTTTGCAGGGTGAGTTTTACTGCAAGCCGCACTTTCAGCAGCTCTTCAAGAGCAAGGGGAATTACGACGAGGGCTTCGGCCGCCAGCAGTACAAGGAGCTGTGGGCTTCCAAGGAGCCCGACACCAAGGAAGCCTGACCATGCTCCCCCCCCCCAACACACCTGGGCTTCCAGCACAGATTCTTACATTATGACCTGCCCCACTTACACGCTCCCACAGCTGCAGCATCACTTAAAGCATCTGGTCAAAGATGTGTGTTTTATTTTTTCAAAGCATTTTTTTTTTCTCAATTTTTTACTTTGCTTAGCTCCCAAATAGAATGTGAATGATAGATTTAAATGTGATCAACATTGTGTTGAACAAGTAATTTTAATTATTAGCATTATTAGCAATGTTGGTTACTCATTCATTGCAGCTTTATGTGTGGGAACAATTACATTCATGTTTATTTCAGCACAATTATGATTACTTTATGAATCCAACTTTTTTATATTTAATTTTTGCCTCGTTTTTTTCTTATTCCCTTACATAATTTGTTAAAATACTTGAACAATAAGGAAGGCCTACGCATATTGATAATCGATGTAGCCTTGCAGACAGACAATCGTTTTGATGTTTCTCATCAAAATTACAGGACACAGTCCTGTCTTCTGTTGTATGCTATGTAATGATGGTTTCACAGCATCATGTGTGAGGGAAGCTGAAATATCTGATGTGTGTTTTGACATCAGCTTTTGTGTGTACGTATTTAGTCATAAGGGAAAGCTTCATTTTTCTTTTCTGCCATGAATTTACATATATTTTAAGATATTCAGTTATGACTAGTGTCACTTTGCGGTCTTAGGTGGATCCACCTGATTGTTTAAAGCAGGAGTTTATTGGGACAATCTAGTGCTATTTTGTTAAGACTAGGCCTCAAATTGCAATCATGTGACTTTTTGTGTTGCTGTAGCTCATGCTTACAAGACACGTGTAACACATTTCTGTGGTCTGTGCTGATATTCATGTCAGCATATTTTTATGTTACTTAACTATGAAGGTAGTCGACACACTGCTCTTTATGTTAAATAGACGGGTTTTTTTAACCCCACAAATTTTTGTTATATAAATGGATGATGAGTATTGACTGATACAGACTTAATACAGTGAGTTAAACAGCAAATCTCCAATTTTCTTACACCAAAAACTTTATTAGACCATATTCTGTCCTACTTTGGTCCATCAGTACTGGTGAATGTAACATCCCAATACTGGGAGTGATTCAGGCGTTAGAATATCCTGGTGCATCCAGCAACCAGGCAGGTCTGAAAACAGAGCACTCATCGTATTGTGATAGCTGTCAGGGGAAAAGCAAGATTCCTTTCTACCTCTGAGATCACAGCAAAACTCAGGAAGACCTGTTCTGGTATTGCAGCTCCAAAATATGTACTGTCATTATTTCATCATTTTATGTGTAGTCACTGAATAAAATGTAGCCAAATACTGGAAGGCTTATCAATACTCTTCAGCACAAGAAAAGAGAGAGTGATCAATGACTCATGTAACAGCTTCACTCCAGGGGACTGGAAAGCTAAATGGGGCCATGGAGGCCAATATCAATGAACTGTTCTGTAACAGAGGAGCTCATCACTGTGTTCACCCAACATACCAAAGAGAAGACCTGACAAATAAGGAATGTAATAACATTATGGCCTTGCTTTGAGATTTTTATGCAAAGTTTGTTACCCAGATTTTGGTCCAGTACACTGAACAGCCTTTCCAGAGTTACCAGAACTACTGCCTATGAGCAGAAACATATACACAGTAGTTCTTTTTTTTGGGCCAATGGAATCTGCACTGCTGGTCAGTTAAATTCCGTAACTGTGGTCTTCATTAAGAGCTATTTTCAGAATTGTTTTTGGGTTTATGGTTGTTAGGTCATTTCCAATAGATGGAAGTGGAAATATCTTAACCTTTTCGATATACAATGTTAGGATAGTCACTTCCGTTCATTTATTTTCAATACTTGAAGCATTTTCTGAACCATAATGGTGACACGTATCATCTTTTCACCTATTTCGCAACTACTATTAACAACATACAGTTCCTGCTTCATTAAAATGGGCAATTTTGATGTGTTTCAGTGTTTGATGTAAGTCTGCAAACTTAGATGATTTAACATGCAATGAAACATGCTATTTCATTTAAATTGTGAATGCATTCCTAAAAATAATAGAGTACCTTAAATCTCTAGGCAGTTACTTATAATTAAATTTGGTATAGTATGACTAGTGTGCAAAACAAATTTAAAATGCAAATGAGAACATATGAATTTCAAATGATTTTATTTTATTTTATGTTATTATAATGAAGTCCCATAAAAACACACAGGAAATTGATTTACCAACCATGATGATAATAATAAGGATGTTGATTATTATTTACAGCTATGTTTTGGTATTGTGTGCATCCGTTTTGCACTTGTTATCTGACCATACTTATTAATCTCATTTCCTAACAATTTTAGACTTGATTTCTGTCAGATACAACCTGTGTTTTGAAACTGCAACAATTCCCAGTTTTCAGTGGTCTTACCTTCTGTTATTCCAGAGAGTACTGCAAATTTATGCATATTTTCCACATTGTATCAGAAACAATAAAAACGTTGTATGAGTATATTTATATGGTTTGTGCTGGACAACCTGATGTGAATGCAATGCCAATGTTTTCTGCAAGAAAATATTCTTTAAACTTGAGTTGTGAAGGAATGTTGTGGCCTTGTTATTGTAACCTTTTCAATTTTTTATTTGATACTTTTTGTATTCTATGATCAATCTAAAGTGTGTTTTAAATAAAGATAAATATAAGGATCTACAGGCTCCAATGTGTTTTTTGTCTTCATCGGGAAAAAATCGTGACATTATTGCATGATGTTTAAAATACAGTTTACATTTCTGCAATAGCCAACAAGCTAATAAAACCAAATCTGTAACAGCGAGCTTTTTGAAATTGGTGTGTAACACCATTGTGCTGACGTATTGTATAAGCAGGAAGACGCCTAGAATTTCACTGCAGTTCATATGCACCTGACAGGGAACCATTTGTCCTCCGGGATCACATTTTACTTCTACTATATGACCATAGCGTAACAGTTGAACAGGAAGGTTTTATAGCCTAAATGTTTGGTCATTGAGTTGGGGTTTACTTAAGTGTTTAAAATAGTATTTATTTTGAAATGGACCCTGAGCAGTTTCTGAGATACAAGGTGGGAAGCAGGTGTGAAAAATCCCTGTAGAAAAACCCAGGATGCTTTGTACGGAATTTTGAGTATGGGATACCTAAACGGAAACCAGTGTGCAAACTAACTTGATTGTGTTAAAAAATTACTTCGATTTGGAAATATCTGGTTTCTGTCGGTACTGGTATCATCAGCCATTAACTGACTGAAAAAAATTCTTCCAGTGGGTGGCGTACTGCCCTTGCTGATAATTTTTTAAGCATGCTTTTTGTGCTGAATAAATGTGGAGTTTATAAAACAATTGCAGTTTTTATTTTGGAAATTTTTATATAATTGGCGTTTTCCTTGATCTTGCTTTACTATACAGATTTCATACGAAAAGTTAACGTTATGTAATGTTAGGGGGAACCGTTTAAATGTCGCATTTGTATCTTCCGGAATAGTAACACGACGGACAGGGGGATGCATGCATGTATGTCCTTAAATGTATTGACATTAAATTAGTAAGTTCGTACGAATACGTTTGTCTGTATCGTTTTTTATATTATTGTAAAGGTGTTGTATTTTTCGGGTTATTCTTTCTGCTGCCTATATTAATAACAGTTCATTAGTATAATAGACATTTTCTCTGCTGCTGACTTGTTGGCTAACTGCTACTGTCAAGCAATACAGCGTAAATATGATTTTAATTAAATCTAATTTAAAATGTCATCTTTATTAATAAATGCCAATTTATCTTTGATTTGACATTATAGCGTACGCCGCTGTCAGTTGTTTCTTTTCTCGTTTTAATAATAGCCCGGTTATAACACGTCCTTTATCATCTGAGAGGTACCTAATACGTGCATGATTAAAGACAGCAGTTAATGTATCGGTGGAGACGAGTCAGTGTTTTTATAATGCATGAATCGGCAATTATTAAGTTTATCACTGAGCATTGATTTCTGTTCTTAATAACCTATGGGTAGCATTTGAAATGCCATTTTTTTCTTCTTTGTTTCCTGTTTGCAGGAGTGGATGCCAACTTATGGCCACTTTGGTGGTGATGAGGGGTCTTTTGCCCTGGCACTGTCATAGGATTACTCTGGCCAGGGGATTCTTCTGTTTGCAACCACCTCTACGCCACCATCAACAAACTGTATCAGGCCGGTGCCCTAACCCGGACCTCCAGTCTCTGCGCGCAATACACCAGTGCTCAGTGCTGCGTGCAGGTCATAATAAATGGTCCAAGGTAAAAAATGTAAAAGGACCCAAAGACGCAATTCGAAGTCAGATATTCATGAAATTAGTTATGATGATTCGGGTGGCAGTCAAAGGTAAATCTGTTTCTGCTTTTGAAAATTAATATATTTAAATTTTTGGAAAAAGTTTCTTTTTTTCTAATTTCTGGAAAAGGTTTTGCCAGAATCTGTCCAGTTTAGGGGTCCTGACTGTGAGCTGATTTGTGCTTCTATGCCTGTGTACTAGAGGGAGGGTCAAACCCAGAATTCAATCACCAGCTAGCCAGCCTGGTGGAGCAGTGCAGGAGTAGGAACATGCCCAAGGCCACCATTGAAGCAGCCATCAAAGGGGCGGTGAGATCTGCTTGCAATTCACATGGAGACACAGTCACTTAAATACAGTATGCCAATAATAGAATTCTGTATAATTTCTTTAGTAAGGTCTGTATCATGCAAAAGATACAGTTGGGAAAGTCTATAATTCTGTGTGCCTCTGTGAGTTAGGACTTGTGGTAATCATAGAAAGCTCACTGGTTGTAATCTCATGTCTGGCAGAGTGATGCCACACTGGGGTCTTGAGCAAGGCCCCTAACCCCAACTGCTTCCAAGGACTCTTTTATCTTCTCTTTGATGCTCATTTAAATGATGCTTTGGACAGAAACATCGACTGAAATAAAGTTATTAAATAAGAGTTGTATGTGTGTTTAAAATATTTGTGAGTGTGTGTTGTGTATAATATATGTATCTCTTTTCTGTCCATCAGGAGAAAGGGAAGGCTGGATCGTCGTGCACGTATGAGGCCCGGGGTCCTGGTGGCTCCATGTTACTCATTGAAGTTCTAACAGATAATAACACACGGACCCACCAGCATATCAAGCACCTGGTCCAAAAACACGGGTCAGCTGCCAGTGTCCATCAGAATTGTGTTTTTAAAAACATCATACCTACAGTAAAAAGGGCTGGGGCAAGTTATACCAATAGAAGGCGTATGACCTTAAACTATAGTCATCCTTGCTGCCAAACAGTACTGCACTTTATGTTTAATTAGCATGATAATTAGCACATTCACTGCATGTTATGACGATGTCACTTTTTTTCCCTTCCACAGTGGGATGCTGTGTGATGGGGCGCGACACAGTTTTGAGAGAAAAGGAGTGGTGGTTGCAGCCAGGGAGGGTGTGTCCACAGAGCGGGCGCTGGAGCTGGCCATCGAGGCGGGGGCCGAGGATGTGCAGGAGACCCAAGACGAGGAGGAAAGGCCTCTGCTCCAGGTAGAGATACTCTCCAAAAGCGGAATCTGTTGCACTTGTGATGCAGAGATGGCAGTGCAAGCTGAATGCTGTTGTTCTTGACTGACATCACCACCGTCTCATCTACCCCAGTTTATCTGTGAGGCATCGCAGCTGCAGGATGTGCGGAGCGCGCTGGAGGCTTTGGGGCTGGTCACGCAGTCTGCTGCCCTGGAGTACGTGGCCTGCAACCACACTCTGCTGCTCCAAGAGCACCTGGAGGCTGCCTCTCGCCTGCTGGACTCCCTGAACGATAACCCTGATGTGGTTCGGGTCTGGGACAACATCCGAGTGGGGGACTAACCCAAAGCAGCAGGCTGCTTGACCGGGAATGTTTGGAGGACTCCCTGTCATGGTGGGAGTAACCATATACCTATGGAATCAACACTTTCTGCTGTTCCTGATTCTTCAGGTGGTTACTCAGTGCTTGTCACGGTTTTAAAAGGACATTATAATCTTATTATAATATGATCCAACTAGTCTATAATACATAGAAAGAACAAATCTGTCAGTCATACAGAAGGAATGCATCTTTCAATAATTTATAATGAAAATCGTATTCATTTTCAGTACCATTTAACAGTTATTGTGAAAGAATAAACTGTTAAAGTTTTTTTGCTTGACTAGCTTTTTCGTGTTGGTGAATTTGATTTATCACATATTACATTTAAATTCCCAGCATATGGACGAAGAAATAACATAAATAAAGTTGTTGTGCTGATTGGTTTTTGTGGAGTATATTGTAATTAATTAATCGCAAATTCCTGTATGGAAATATCAGTCAGGTGGCTACTTGCGGTGTTTCGGGTACCTTCAAGTATAACAAATTGTAAGGATCTGGAAGCAGATCTAGTCGATATAAGTCTATGCTGGCAGAAGCCGAATGCGCGTGTCCGCTTCAGGGCTCGCACACGTAACACCAAGTGCACCGATTGTCCGAGCACCTCCGATAATCGTGTAGTTTTTTTCTACGAAATTGACCATGTGTTTAAAAAACGCGCAATGTTTTCACTTGACAAGCCGTATACAGGATTTTAAAAAAGCCAGGGGAAACCCCGCAACTTTTACTTCCTCTGGACGTATATGTGAAGTCTAACTAAAGGTTCCGGTTAACGCTTTTCTCAAAGAAATTGTCTGCAGTACAATGCCTTTTTTCCACAATTGTGCAGTGGGATTTTGGAATAACGATGCGTTTCGTCCGATTATTTAATGTTTTACATTGTTGCTGCGTGCGATCGTCGTATCATCGGATTTTCGCCTCTGATGTCAAGATCATCAAGACCAATTCAGGGCTCAGAAAAATTTACCATATTAAGTTATGTTTCTGAATGTTTTGCCGCTTTTAAATATGCATGTCATGGATAAATACTGTTATACTATAGTGCTTTCGGACGTTTGCGATCTCTTGTAATTTTGCGTTCATTACATAAAGTGCGATGCAGCAGCCTGTGAAACTTGGGATACGCAAATTGTACAACCTTCTAAATCCTTGAACATTTTGATACAGACATTTATATTGCAGCGAAAACATATCATTACTTTTGAATGATTACATGCGTTAATTCTTAAATGGAGTAATAAATGTATACCAGTATATATACCGAAAACGGCGGCTGAGCGAAAAGTTGCAGACTTGCAAGAAAATGCACCATCGAAATCGCGGAAACCACGACAGCAGCCTCAAGTAAACTCATTTCTGAAAAAAAGAAACAGCGATCACTGTTATGCTTTTATTATTAGAAAACTCTCAATCCTTAATTAAATCAGAGTATTTTGCACTTCCCATATTGCGTATTATTCTGATATTATTACACTTTGCCGGCTGGCGTGTTTCAGTTTGAATGTCATGTTTTGTTTACTCGTTTTGGCACAATTAGGCATCACTGAACGTTTAATTTTACCTATACCTAAAAGAAAGGCAAGGTGTTTTACTTTCCTAATTTCTGCATGCGCAGATGAATATTGCATTTGTAAGTAGTACATTGCATTGTGAAACGGAACCTCTCGTGCCTTCGCATTGACAAATGCGAGTTTTGTGTCGCTAAAATTTCTTGGCTACAAAACGGCATTTCCAATTGTGAAAAATTGGAGAAGTTGATCTGAGTTTGCTCATATTTAATGGTGCTGCTGCTTAAGTACCAACCAAGTGGATTGAAGTTGGACCGACCTTCCTGCAACAGGTGAGACATAAAAGCATTATACGCCTTTTCTGTTTTCGAATGTATTGATTTATTAAGAGCATTCAGTCTGAAATTTGCTAAGCAATGGACATATACGTCTAATGCAGTGGATGGAAAAAGATGTAAAAAATCAGAAGTTATGGCAAGTCATAAAATTGCTTTTGCGTACAGGTGATATTCCAAAACACAGAAACCCTAAACTCCCTGATCAGAATGAATGTATCCCGTATAAAATCACGTTTAGTGCCAGCAGTTTTGGGCGTCAAAGCTTCACCTGTCTTAATGCAACAGGTAAGACGTTCAGTGCATTATAATATTTTACTGTATTAGCTTATGAATACGCCCCTGAAGAAAGACCATTAGGGCTGTAGGCGCGATCTCCCGCTAAATTAGTCGTACTTTTGTTAAATATAGTTAGGGCAAATGGTCGTTTATCTTAAATGCGCGTATGTACTGTCACGAAAACAATTTTCTTTGTAGAGTTAGTTTGCTAAAAGTGCATTACAATGTCTATATATTATTTCTCGGCAACCGGGGACCAGAGAGGGCAATTTGCTATAAAAGGAACGAAAAATTGCTGAAAAGATGCAAACAAATTATACATAGCCTTACAAATAAAGGCGAGCAGAACGATCTGACAGACAAGACGCTGAAATATCTTACAGTTCACGTATTGATATTTTGACAGGAAGGACATTCTCAGTGTCAGTATAAATAATTAGCATCATGTATGAGAACTGGATAAATGAATGAAGATCTGTACTAGCTGATTGACAGTTTGCTAGTTAACTTCCACCAGCAACGCTTGACCTGTTATAAAGTGTAGACTATCTTGTAACTTGAATTTTGCTTATTATAGTTCGCAGAGTGATGTTGCTTCAGCATCTCTGAGCGGCTGATACACGTAACAGAAATTTTAGCCGTGTGAATGGGAATTTTGTGAATTACAATGATCTCTGTTAATGTTTTTTTTTCATGTAGGCTGTGTGTTCTTGCTTCATTTATTTATTGTTTTTATGTACAGTAATGGGCAAAAGTCTTAGCTTCAAAACCTCTCCCGATGTCACCCCAAGGTTTGTAGCACCCATCCAATACAGCAGTATATTTTTTTAATTGGGCCACTAGCCTATCATGTTTGGCTAATCAGTTCCTGAGCTAGTGGTGAAATTTAACGAATGCATGGAATGGTTGGGGTGGCCCTGTGGAAAGGTTTGGGAACTGAAGCAATGTTCTTCTAACCATCCAACTAGATATCAGTAACTTTTTGATGAACAGTAGAATTTCTTATTATTTTATTACATTGCTGTTAATTTGCATGTCTTTTAATGTTAACTTGTGTGTTTTTTCGGAGCAAATACACATTTACTATCCAGACAAATAGCTTTAAACATTTTCTTTGACTACCCAAGACTTTTGCACAGTGCTGTATTTAATAATAGTTCAGAAGTTTTCCTTGGATGGAAATGCCGGTGTTTCCACGCCACCTCCATTCAGCAGCTGTAATTACTTGCCATGGGAGCTTCTGTGAAACCAAATATTGACAGGTATCTGCTTACCTGTCCTTTAGCTGGTAATTTAGGAGAGGAGGTCTTTAGCTGAATAAATAAGATTTGGAGCTGTGTTGCAAAAAAAAATAAAAAATTTAAATCACCCGCGTGACCTGCCTGGAATTCTCTCTACTTTCCTTATACTTCTGGTGAAGAATAATTGCCCACGAAAGGACAAACAGTCAGTATTAAACTGCATTGGGCTTTACTATGATTCACGCCAATGCCAGCGGTGGGGTACCTGGAGTTAATGTCATCTCATGTAAAGTTCCCCCACCTGTGTCGTAAGGGCAGATGTGGGGATTCCACCTGCATTTCCATTCCTTATCAGTTGGTAAAGATGATGCAGAACCATGATGGCCTTGCATGGACATGGCTGGGGTTCTTGTGCAAAGGACAAGGTGTGGTATCTTTAGTTGCTGTTATTGTGAGCTGTACCTGGATGCTATTGGAGTATTGCTGCCATGTGTACGATGGGCAGGACCAGCTACGTATTCACAATAGCATAATCATGGAATGATGTGTGTTACGGCACGGCATGGTGCAGTGAGGAAAGTATGACGATTCACTTGCCGCCCCGAGACAAAAATGTTTCATTAAAGAAAAACAGGGCAAAAAAGGGATAAACTACAAAATAAAGAGACCATGAGGGGTAAATGACAAACGTGATAATGTCACTGATCGAGAGTTTATTTTCCATTCTGATGGGTAGGTGTTCTGCAGCTTGTTGATGGTTGGTGGAGAAGATCAAGCACAAGTTCCAGATTTCTTGCAGATACCTGACACAGTCTGGGAACTGCCAGAATGGGTGAGTTTTGGCTGTGGTTCTCATCTTAGGTGACTGGCAAAGATTAATTCTTGCCAGGTATCTTCAGGTTCTTATCAGATCAGTAACACAGAGCCATCTTTCCTCATTTTGCTGACAGTCTGCTATATCTGATTAAATGATACAATGCTTTTTAAGGTAGAGCATGCAAATTATTTTGGTTTATCTTTGTAACCACCTCAACAAATCAGCATGTTTAAGCATGACCCCAATTTGAGGACACGTTACTCAAACCCCAACAGGGATAGATAGAAAAAAGAAAAACAATCTGTGTTGATTATTTGATATGCGTGTTGGAGTTTAAAACTTTCATTTAATGTGATTTTGTAAAAACTTGACTCTTCACACACATGATCCCTTAAGTTTTCAGCACCTACAGCAATGAGCCCTCCCTCATCTGTGTTATAATTCCATCTTATAATAATATTAAAGCGTAGAAGGACCTAGGACATTATGGGAGACTTCATTGTGGTCAAAGTTCTTCAGACCTGCTGTCCAAACACCATTTAAAGAGTCAGTTCATAAAATTTTAGTATATATTACATAGAATATCACCTCACACCTCCTGGGCTGTGACTTTTTCCCAGCCCTTTACATTATCTTTTCAGACTCTGTATCAAAAAATCATTGCAGTCCAAGATAGATAGGGTGATGTTTATATGTGTACTAGACAATCAAGCACTTGAATTATTTTCTTCTTCCATCTTATTTTGTGTATTTTGGCAGAAGCCAATTTGGCTGTATTTAGTCTGTTTGAAGTTGTTCAATCGGATCTCCACTTCTTCATCTCAGTCTTTAAGACCTAAATCCTCACCTTTCGTTTGCTATCTCCTCGCCTGTTTGGGCAATTAGGTTCAACGTGGGACTCAATGAGTAGTCAGTTCATTACTCTAGACTCACCACCACTGTTGATTGGTTTGCACTGCATTCTTTAAAGTTCTTTTAAATTACAAATGGGCAAACTGAATAAAAAATAGATTTATAATGTTTCTGAAGATGGGGAAGCTGACGTCTAACTAATGATTAAAGACTGAAATATAATTCAGCATGGAAGAAAAAAAATCTTGTCCCCTTAAGCATGTCTCCTAATTGGTTAAGTCAGTAGTTGCTTACAGGGTGGATACTTGTAAACTGGGAAAGGTTTTGAAATTTTACTTTCTCACTTTAAAAATATGATCCTAATTATGAAAATTAAAACATAAAATTATTATTGAAAGCTTACATTGAACTGAGCTCACGTTAATAAACCACAGAAGCATAAAGACATAGAGTATCAAACATGTGTCGCAGTTTACCCTTTGCCCCACGTATCCATTATTCACCCTAAATAATAGTTCTCCTGAGAGAGAGAGAGAGAGAGAGAGAGAGAGAGAGAGAGAGAGATGGTAGTCTTTATTGATCACCCAAGGGAAATTAGGAATGCATAAATTTATGCAAAGGACCATATTCAAGTATTATAGTGTCATGCAGTAGAGGGAAACCTTATAAGGAGTGTGTGGAGTCCATGCTCTCCTTTTCCTGGGACCAGTGTAAATATGCTTTGAATGTTGTTTAAATGTTATAGCAAGTCGTGACACTGCTTTTGTGAGAAGGTAGCAAAAAAAAAGCAGAAGCCTTAAGCTCCAAAACCAAAAATCTCCTTCCAAGTTAAATGAAGTTCACTGCCAGCAGGTTTCAGTTAAGCTACTACCTAGAAAATGGTTATATGTGCTGAGGAAAATTATATCCGGTATTCTTGTTTATGTTGAAATAATCTCTTTGCGTCGCATTTTTCTTGCATGTTATTGTTACAACGTTTTTGTTTAATTGAATCTCCCCTTTTCCTTTATTGTGTTCCCTTCTCTGTTCAATGTATCCCTCCTCCTCATTCTCCTCCTCTCATTCTCAATTCCTTTCTTCTCCTCCTCTCATTCCCATTTCCCTCCTTCTCCTTTCTGTATGTACCTGCTATGATCATCAGATGAGCATCAGGCTCTCCAGTCCATTATGAAGGACCTGGTTGCCCTTCAGACATCTCGTCGCCAGCCTCTGCCAGGTTGCAGCTCAGGGAGGACCAAGGCAGCTAGTTCCACAAGTCGGAAGGTGTAAATAGCGTTTACTGTTTGTGGGAATATTTTATTATAGCATTTTCATGTTATGTTCTACCCTCTCACAGAGTTCTATATCACATTAAGCGAAGATCGTATTGTCAGTGAGTTTTATGTCATGTTTTCCAAATTTTAGTAATTGCAGTTAAGATCATTAATAAATGTGTCTTAAGCACTGTTGAATTACTCATAGTCTAGAATTAGGTCACTCATTAGGTCCAAATGGCTGATAGTAGTAACAATTCTGACTGCAGTTTAAACCTGGAGCTGCTCGGCACAGGAACAAGGTGTGATGCCTCCATCTTTGAGGCCTCCATCGTGTGTTTCTGATTGGTCTTGCCAATGTCACATGACCTCTCCCCCCTCTTGTCATAGAATGATGTAAGAGTCAAGTTCGAGTTCAGTGGAGAGATAAGGTAAAGTGCTCTTCCTGGACTTTTATCAAGTGTGTATGTGGGGTGGGCAGTACACCAGTGTCATAGTGTTGTGATTGTGGGCGACGATATGGGTTTGCAGTATTACAGTAATACCGCGTGAAGACTACAGCATAATTATTCAACAGCCTATTTATAAAAATAAAGCATTTAATTTTCTTCAAAGCTTCAGTTGTAATCTGAATACTTATATAGTCTATATAACCGGTTTATCTGCGTTGTTATCTGTGATTTTTGTATTACACACTCTGACGGGGTGTTGCAATAGCAAATGAACAAATTCAAAATAAACAGATATTGTGTAATTGTACACATTAAACAAAATTACCTGGTTACATATATATAGTAGCAAATTAAAAAGTACAAATTTTGGCTAAATCAGCATGTATATGTGCTTCTGCCTTCATGCAAGGTGCGTGATAAAAGGCACAACTGCCCAGTTAACACTAGAACCGCCCGTTTCCCACGACAATGAACATGAACCACCAAGCAAGAGATACTTCGGCTTATGCAGCCCTTTTGTTTGTGCTAATGCGCCATTAATGTTAATAACAGCAGGGAATCTAATGCCCTCAACCAAAAAGCCATAATGTTCCTAACAGAGTAGCTGCTCTGTCCTGAAATCGTCAAAGTTTACATTATTTAAGTACCTTATAAAGTTATTTTTTATACAAATCAACTAAGGTGAAACAATTTTAAAAATGTACGTTTTCAGGGTTGCCAACACTCACACATCTGGCGTGACACTCATGCGTTCAGACTCTCACACTCACGCAAGA
Organism: Cryptomyrus ogoouensis; assembly: GCA_025773925.1. Taxonomy (NCBI): domain Eukaryota; kingdom Metazoa; phylum Chordata; class Actinopteri; order Osteoglossiformes; family Mormyridae; genus Cryptomyrus; species Cryptomyrus ogoouensis. The sequence continues at coordinate 31,896,159 of JAOYFF010000094.1, read as the reverse complement.
AATTTTTACAGCAAATCTATATTATTCCATTATAAAGCTAAAATTAGCTACCTCAAAAGCATTTTGGTACTTTGCAAACACTAAAAACAATTTACAAGGCAATAAAACTGTTACATACATGTAAATGCGTGTGCAGACTTGTCTAAAATTGAAAATCTCATTCTAGCCAGCTGACCAAAGCTGGCAACCCTGCGTTTTATTTGAAATATGTAAAATGCAGTCTTTGGCTGAAATGGCTTGTCATTCCCTTTGCGTTGTTACTCCGACAATTACAAAAACAAAAATAAGAAAACATCACCTGTGTCACTTTTTGTATCTTTTCAAAATAAAACCACTCATTCCCAACTGTAATAGCAATGAAAGTGTACTTAATATATTAAAAAATATTTATTTTAATTTATATAAAGTGACAGGACATACTACTCCTCCCAAAACTTCGAAAAAAGTAATATGGTGATATAATACCATCACTGTCCAAAAAGTGAAAAATACCACGCAGTAAAAAAGGCCTCACTCTCTTTCCCAGGGCTGCCATGCATGTCTGCATGTGTGTGCTTCCAATTCCTTAAAATTCGACCTGTTTGTCTGTCATAGGGTCCTTATATTTGGACGGCCAGTGCAGTTTGAGGACCTCAAACAGAAGGTGGCAACCATGTTTGGCCAGCGGCTGAACCTGTACTACATGAACAACGAGGTAATGAGTAGAGTGTCGGCCGCCATGGATCGGCTCATCGTTCCCTCTCTTACTCACCATTACTCTCTCTGTCCTGCTCTGCAGCTGTCCATACCCCTGAACAGTCAGGAGAACCTAGACACTGCCATCGATCTCCTGGACCGTAGCTCCAGTATGAAGAGCATCAGGATCCTGCTTCTACATCCTGAGCATAACGAAGTCAGTTCCGCATGCTTTAACTCTGATATTCTGCTGACATTCTTTTCCATATGTTTACGCTTGTGTCAGGCTTGATGGTCCCTCTGTGTGGCGCCTAAGGCCACTTCATACTTCCTGTGGATGTGGCCACATCATGTTTAAGATGGTGGTATGGATGTTCTTTTAAAAATAAGAATTTTACTAAAACAAATCTCACGTTATGTACCTAAAGCACATAAGGCAGGGGGTTATCATTAACAAACATTTTGGTAAACAAATAAAATAACATGAAAATAAACTAAATGAAAACTATAAATGCCATGTTTGAAACTAACTGAAGTGAAATAAAAACAATTGTCAAATTCTTCTTTTTTTTAAACTATTTTTAATTCTATTTATCTAAAGTAATGATTTGTTTATCATTGGGCTTCTTACCTGCAAAACACTTGAACCATAGAAATAGCCAACAGCACTACGTGACAGCATTTTGTGGTACCTACAGTAGCAAAGTCCTACAACTTTCTGTTTAGAAATAAAATGGCTTAAATTGAAACTAAAATAATAAAAAAACTAAAATAATAAAAAAAACTAAAAAAGATATACATCTTTAAACTAAAAAGTAACAAAACCGCACTGATAAATAACTAAAACAAAACTGGATTTCGGTTGAACATTGAAAATAAATATAAAAACTAAATGAAATATCAAAACATGCAAGGACAGGTATGTGGTATTGCTGTTACAAGCATAGTTTTTTTTAGTTTGCAGCAATTTGAGAGTCTTTATAATCCTGGAGAGAAGAACATATAAAAGCAAATATTTCCGGACTTTCAGGCAACTTTACTTCAAATCGATTACCCATCTTTGTTATCATTCTGATCATAGCGGGTTGAAAAGGTGTGTGTATACAGTCTTCGGTCTGATCACCTTTCTGACTTACGGCTACTTTACCACTGGCTAATAAACAATCGAGGCGCGTTTCTGTGACTGAAAACATTGTCTGCATTTTTTTCAATTTTCAAGTAGTGTATGCTCTCATGTTTGCCCCTCCAGTACGGTCCCCATGCCCGAACTCGATGACGATTATTACATCTTCACAGCCACGTGTGGTGGCACATCCACAGTAACTATGAACCATCTTTAAGTCTGTGGTTGCCTTCAGGGGTCACTCAACATCAAGCGCTTCTGAAATTTCTGTTTTTCAGCACCTCAAAAATACTGTCCAGGACAGTAGCTTGTCTCAGTCCATCAAGGATCATGTGTTTATTTCTTATAATCACTGTTGGGTCTTGGAAAAGAGGTTCCACAAAATGTAAAATGGACTCGAGGGAACAATGATGAGTTTGAAGCTGCGATTATTGCCGGGAGGAAGAACTCAAAGTCCAGGTCATAGGCTTTAATAAGGTGGGGGGGCATACAAGGGGCTATAATTGATACAGAGGATATCACCTTATCTTTAGCCAATGATATGTTTTGAATTGGTGAGTGACAGGGGAGGCTACACACTGGGGGCCAATCAACTTTTTTGTGGCCCCGTCACTGTACATGCCACTTGCTCATAGACAGTTACTTTTCAATTTTTGATATTTACAGGAATACTTTGTAGAAATCATTGTTAATGTTTTATTAGAATTAAAGATCACGTCGGACATGATAAAATTAATAACGTGACTGTCTTGCTCGGCCTGTAGGCTCCGCCCCCCTCCCACGCCTCTGCCTGTAAGCAGGTGCGTATCAAGACCTCCCTGTCCTCGAGTGATGTCACCGCTGCCTTCAACCCCGCCGAGCCCCGAGGGCGACACCACTCCACCGGTGAGTGTGCACAGCATCTCAGGGTGGCCTCGGGTTCACCTGCAAAGCTTGGATGGGCAGAAGACTCTGGAAGCCAGACCTCTGACTGGAGCTTTGATAAAAATAGGCCCCAGAGGCACAAGGCACAAAGGCTTCTGACACCCAGGATGGAGTGGCAGCACATGGCAGGGCCACCATACTCACTCACACATGGGAGGCAGCTTAGAGATTCTGGTTTGCCAGTTGCATGTCTATAGACTCTGTATCGGGTGGGATCCTGGAAGCTTCACATGCAGCTGTGTTCTGGGAAAATCCTTATAGCTTCTGCTGTTTTTTCACTGTGGTTCTCATCTCATGTAGGTCATGTACAGTAGGTCACACTTGTTCCTGATCTTGAATATTTTTTTCAATGACTGTAATAATTGCATCCAATCAGGATTACTCCAGCTTGCTCCGGATTGCCGAATCAAAGCTTGAGATGGGAAAACACACATTACTCACATTACAGGCGCTGTTCCCCTGTTAGACTCCCTACAGTCCCCCATCTTACTACTTTTTTTTGTTTGCCTGGCTTCCTCTAAGTTGTGGGTCCTCTTCCTTTTCCTGTCCACCATTATTTTACTACCCGACAATGGGCTGCTGGAGGCCAGCCAATCAGATTGCGGCGTGCTGTTAGCTTAGCATGCCTTAGCAGTGCTTCAGGAGTAGGGTGAGGGCCAGGCCTGCAGAGTGCCAGTAAGAGTCAAGATGCTTGCGCTGAAGTGAGCGAATCGCGGTTAACCTGCTGCTGTTGGACAGGACTGGGGCAGATTACCCAGACATCAGCTGCAGGAAGCTGAAGCTTGGTAGTAAGGAGTGACCCTGAGCGTCAGTGTCTTTAAGGGCCCTCAGGCTGGTCTGCACACTAAATTTCTATGATGACCTTTACTAGAATTGTCCCCCTCCCCCCACCCCTGCTCCAGGCTCCCAGAACACGGGTCGCCGTTCCCCTCCTCCCGGATACGTGCCAGAGCAGCAGCAGCACATCGCGCGCCAGGGCTCCTACACCAGCATCAACAGCGAGGGCGAGTTCATCCCTGAGAACCTGGACTCGTGTGTGAGTCACAGTGCTGGGCTCAGCCATCACCCCCAGACAGGGCAGACACCTATCAGTTTACTGAGATCAGCAGAGCATTTTGGGAGATATAAATCCCTGAGTGAGGGTGTTTGTGACAACATATGAGTGACGTTGTGTGGGTGATGGCTTGTGGGTGACAGCGTGTGAGTGACGGCATGTGACTATTTGTGTGCGAGTGATGGCTATGGATATAATATGTAACCATTTTGAAATGTTCTAATCTTTAGAATATATAAGGCGTTTCTTAATGTGATAATTGTGTGATAAATATCGTCCGATTTACGTAGTGCAGGTGGGAGGGAATGATGCCGCGTGTCCATGGCACTGCGAGGAAATGACCATTTTTATACCATTAGAGATTATTCCGGAAGTGACAGACTCCCAGTTTTTGCCTGAATGTTTGGTCACAAACAAGTGAGTGAGGTCAGCACCAGGAGTAGAGCATCATGGGCCATCCAGCAGCAGGTTGGCCCTGCAGAGAAAATTGGAGCCACTGGCATTCATAATCTCTCTCTCTCTCTCTCTCTCTCTCTCTCTCTCTCTCTCGCACACAAACACAGACAGACACACACTCATTCTGTCTTTCTCTCTTTTCTCCTCCTGTACTCCTGCAGACAGTCACTCAGCTTTTTCCTGCATTTCTTGTATCTGATGCAAGGCTACAGATGTTATCTGCATCTGGCTGGAAGAAAATGCACGACAGAGAGATGTGTTTGGAGACAGAGCCCCCCCCCCCCACACACACACACACACACACCCACTCTCTTAAACACTTCCTGTCATATCAGCTCCTCTTATATATTTAGTATCTGTCCTGGAGGGCATGACAAGCAAATGGGGGCTAATTTGCAGGAAATCCCATAGGGATGGTCTTAATGTCCATTCCCTTTGCCGGAAAGCCATCAATAAGTGTCAGAATCACAGCACTTATGTCCTCCTGCGCATCTAATGCGACCCCCATGCTCGACTGGCTTTCGGATGTCTGATGGTTTGACTGTCCTGTCCCCCTAGATGCTGGACCCCTGGAGCAGTGCAGAGAACTCTGTGTCAGGCAGCTGCCTGTCCCTGGACAGCAGCTCGGACAGGTGAGGCTGACCGGCAGCTCCACACGGAACCCGGGTTCTGACTGGCCAGGTGTGACCCGTCACGGTAACCGTTTGAGGTCACTGGGAAATCCCTTATGATATGTGTCCCAGCTCTGCTATGCAGGAATGTCTTGGTGTCCTGGTTTGAACATATGGTAAGGTAACCAGATAATCCATGTCATCGAGGACACTTGGAGCAAGAATAGAATTTTTAAACTAGCATTTCAATTGTGCTGATTGGTCAGTCTCCTATAATCGTGCATCTGCCACTAATTTTAATGTTAAACAGTTGAATAAATCTTTCAGTCAAGGAAACAAACCAAAGCACAAAAAGAACTGAACTATTCAGCCAAGCACAAGAACCGTTCTGTTTTAAATTACATTGTAAAACCGGAAGTTGCTCAACATGTCCCCACTGACTTGGGTTATCTGGACACCCTAATGTATGGTAAACATACCCTATTCCTTTTCTTTAATGACCAAGTAAAATCGCTGATTCTCTTCCACGATGCACTGATTCAGTGTACGAATCAGTTATAGCCAGTGTATCTGAGGAGCGTTTCATTGGATTGTCAGGAAATACCTTGTAAACTCATTTAATTTGCATTGCATTTCTGAGACAGACTGTTGGCTAGATGTATTAAAATGGATGAGAGAGGGATATAGGGCTCTCGAAGGAACAAACAGGCACGCTTAGGTTCACTCAAAAACAC
>JAOYFF010000094.1:31859874-31880558 GCA_025773925.1 Cryptomyrus ogoouensis | reverse complement strand
GCTAGATAAGATTTTAACAACTCTGAGCTATTAGTTAAGTTCTCCCCAAGCGAGCTCGATGGGCCGAATGGCCTCCTATCGTTTGTATAGTTCTTATGTTCTTATGGAAGAGGGGGTACATTTTATTCAAATTTCAGTGTGTCTAGAAGACAGGGACAGGGATGTAACACACGTAAGACAAAGGTTAAGGAGTGCTCTGCTGCCACCTGCTGAAAACATTGAATATAGCGTCTTGACTGTACAGACATGGACCCTCCAGGTATAAAACACTTGTTATATGCTGACGTGGATGAAGTTGAAGTTCAGTGACCCACATAGCACTGGAACTGGCAAGTACTTAGAGGTGAGCCTAGAACTTAGATGCAACTTTGAGATCAGCGTTGTGGTAGCCTAGCACCAAAACTACTAAATCTACACAGACACTGTAAGGGGTCGTTCTGCATGGAAGGCACAGAAGAGGAAGAGTTTCACTCCTGTATGTCTGCAAGAAGGAATGTGGTGAGAAGGCCAAGAAACAGCCCCTCACCCCACCCCAAACAAAAAAAAAATGCAGAACCGCTTAAATCATGGGCTCCATGATGCCGGCTATAGTCCTGTAAGACTGAAGCTTTGTAGATGCCACCATACATAATATAAATCCTCTTTGTTTCTACGTCTGTTTACTATAATTCATCTGTCATCTGCTAATGGAGATCATGTAAATCAGCATTCATGGTTTGAATTTGCTTTATGAATTTTTATTGGTCAGTGTATAGGATCGTACAGCTCACAGAGGGATGTCCTAGCATTCACCACATATTATTGCAGGGGGATATTGAGGCAGTGGCTGTCATTTCACACAAGATGTTATGGCAATTTGAGGAACCCCCCCCCCATTCTCCTCCATCACAGAGCCCCTTTGTTCACTTGGGTCGAGCCCCAATATTTTGTCCTTTTGTCCTTTTTGTTTAGACTAGCATGATTGTGCTATGACCTAAGAAACGGTACTGAGGTGTATGCTAATTCTCCATGTGGGAGCCCCTCCCAGGGGCCCTTTTTCAGCCTTTCATTCCCATAGTTGCTTTGGGGGGATACTCCAGGAACAAAAATAAGACGATGTTCTTAAGGTTTGCTCCAGTTGTTGTTTGTTAATTTACTCACATTGCAGTGATGAAGGTACAATCCTAAACGTACATTAATGTCTCTTCACAGGTCGGGAAAATGTCAAAACCCTATTTGGTTGCATCTTTCTATCTGAGATCAAGATCTGGCTGGTCTCTGCTGATTGTGACATCACCTCTATCTTCGTACTTAAAACCCCTTTAAGATAAATCATCACCCAAGCAGCTCAGCTGTCTTGTTTCTGGGAAGATGGGCCTTGTTTGTCCCTGGGTCGCCATTCCTCTCTTTCACCGGGCCCTTGTCTTCCTCAGATAGCTATTATGCGCTTTGAACAGTGGATTCTTTCTACTTTTTCTGTTGCATTAGTGAGCTACAGAGGTGTCTCTCTGTTTGCCTTTGTCACCCGATGTCGTCGGGATTTCTCCCCGCATGATATTCCTTGCGACCCAGAGTAGTGGAGTTTTCTTTGCCTGTTAGTGTGACTAACGAGTTGTCTGTAAAGATCTCCTAGTGGCTTGGCTTTTGTGCAGAGCCTGACCTGCCAGCGCCCAGCCTTTAGTGCTGACCAGCAGATCCCTGGACTCCCTCGAGCCTGCAGAATCCCATTGTATTGCACCAGACTTCATTGTACTATCCAGTCTGTTTCAGTTAATCCTTTGAGTGGTACTCTCCCGGTACATAGACAAAAACAGCAGTGACAGAGCCCATCCATAATGGGCATGGTTTACTGGACATGCCAGCTGCCTGTAAAACCTTGGTACCTGGTACCACAATATGGTTCTTATTAGAATCCAGGGATATCCTGATTTTGGGGTTTTCACGGTGGGTGTGGATGTTTCTGCATGTCCATTTTTTTTCAGGAAAAGTTCTCATTGCAGGCACAATAGTACTCTTCTCTAAAATGTTTCAGGATTCCACAGAAGACTCTATCATCGAGACACCGTGGAGAAGTAGGCCGTCAGGGGGCCATTCACTGTGGAGGGTTGCACTGAGGACCTAACCTCTCCTTCACCTTCAGCAGCTATATCAGCCGACTGGCTGGAGCCAACAAGCAGCCCAAGTGGAATTACAATTCCCCTCCATGTTTATCTGCTCCAGTGTGAGCCGTTCATGTTGGAGCCATGAATCAGTGGCTTTACTCGACCCTACACAGACTTAAAGGGCACAGAGAGGCACTTTGGCTCCTTACCAAAACCCAGCAAAGGCATACATTCTCCTGCACTACTGCAATGGAAAGCTCCCAGGCCTGATCGTCCGACTCCACCTCAATCAAACTCTCCCACGTCTAGATGCTTCCCTGCCGGGAGGGATTGCCTCAGAGACCGAATCTGAGGCAACTTGTACTGGGGAGGCAAACATTCAAAGGGGCAGCTAAATTTGTGCACCAATAATGATGAGACCACACCGTTAATCCCCAGGCTTTAAAACATAGATGACTGTGGAGTGCCACTGATTTCACTTCCATAAACAACAATGAGGGATGACACCCCCCCCCCCACCACCACCACTACCCATCCCATTTAAAGCACAAAGCCAGGTTCAAACTCAGGCGCATTTTGAATGGGGAGGTTCTGGCCACATGCACGAAGGCCCCTCATTGGTCAGACAGCAGTGTAGATATTTTTCCTTTATGGGCGGACATGGGAAGCAATGGATGGACAATTAGGAGAGGAGATATCGTGCTGTCTAGACCAGAGATTGGGCCCTGAACCAAGAGCATTGAATGGTGTGAGCCATGCTTTTTGGCATCACCTGGATTAGTCAAAAAATAAACCAATAAAAATCTCCACCTACTGTAATTATGGAGAGTGCATCCAAGATTTAGTTCCCTTCATATAACCTGAAACAAACATATAGTTTTGACAAATCGATTTGGAAACACCTGAGCTTTCAGTGGTGGACTTAGATCTGGGGAGCAGGCTTGTATTTCGTTTTGTTGACTGATACCCTACATGCTGGACAAATGGCTGCCTCTCTCTCCCTTTCAGCTTCACTCGGGAATCCACTGAGAGATTGACTCATACTATCTGCCACAATCTCAATATAGTCTCACCTTTTTCCAGGGCTGGACTCAGCAACTGATGTTGTAATAATGAATGTTAATGTAATATAGGAATGTATTCTGAATGGGTTTATCTAAAATTTTGAGAATATCTATTTGCTGTGCAATTACTAGGTTCAGTAGCTAGAACTGTACCCTCATACCTCCAGGGTAATAGGCTTGATTTCTACTTTTCAGCTCTGTGTTCACAAAATTTTCATGCTTTAAATTGTCCATAGTGTGCGACCGTGTGCCCTGTAACCGACTAGGATTCCTGTCAACCCCTTTCCCTGATTTATGTTTCCTGGGCTAGGATTCAGGTTCAGGTTCAGTTCTTTTTAGTTTATATTGATCCTTATCCACAGCTCTGCTGTTGCAGTGACCCCAGGGGTGGATCAGTGTACAGGCTTTCCTAGGCTAATAAGCCAAGGGTCCCAGAAAATATCCGGGTCCCCAGATCGATCCGGCGGTACTCCCCCCACTCAGCAAACTTTACTTCCAGTATCTTCCACCCCAACCATAAGCTTTCCCACTTAAATTTTAAGATCCCTTAGTTAAATCGGCAACACCTTAATGTCTATGCTGATGTCAGCCTAGGGCCCCCAGATAAGTTTATCTGCCCCTGCAATGACCCCAGAGTGCCTGTGATCTGTCCCTTTTTTATTGCACATATTTTTTGTAACTGGCATCCCATCCAAGGTGTACCCCAGCACTGTGCCCCGTGCTGGCTGGGATCTGCTCCAGCCCTCCCTGTGATTCTGACCAGGATAATTGGTCAGAAGATATATGGATATTTTCTGTGTTGACTTCAATACTCTCACTACTTTTAATACTTTATTACGTAAGTTCCAGTTAAGAAATGACACCTGGTGAAACCGGGACATTTTGTAAACTTTGGTGAGAAAAGTCAATTGCATCTGAGATAAAAGACTCACCAGACATCTTCAAAAAGTAAGTCAACTGAATTGCCTCTGACTCTTTTGAAGTCTTTTGTCTTGGCTTACCATGGAAACTGGTGAAAAGCTATTGAAACTGTCCTCTGTTAGTCTTTTAAGAGGTTGTTTAGTTCATGTGAGTCCCAAAGGCATCAACACATCACCACACACACAAAAACATCCCCCCCATGCCTTTCCGAGCAGCCCGTGCTTGTTGCCATGTAGTTTTAGCTTCTGAGGGAATTTGTGAAATCATACAGTATTTAACTTTAGTTAAGCAATTTAATCAATTCATTTATGATTAATGATGAGGTAATTAATTATGAACCGTGTTGGAATTGTGTCAGTGGTCACTGGGGGGGCCCAGTGGGCAGTTGGACCATGACGTGAAAGTGTAACAAATGGAAGACCGGGCCTCTAACCACATTCACCGAGATAATAGCTTCTTCTATAAATAAAATAATCTGGGGAGTTACACACTTGATATAAGACAAGATTATTAGGGGTGGGGGGAGTGGTACAATCATTTTTAATCAGTGTTTGAATTGATATCCAAGACCTCCCCAGGTGTATATTTTTTCTCTTATGGGGGTCCTGGATCTCAGTTCAAACTCTTTGAATGAATATTACCTTGGAAACAAAGAGATTTCAAAACGTCAGTGGCATGTGATGTAATGGGGAACATGGCTCATTACTGCTTTTCAAAATGATCAAATAAAAGATCTCAGATGATAAAAATATTTCTGCCAATGTTTTCTCCAAGTAAAGGCTGTTCCTCCTTATGCATTAGCTAGTGCTTTATTTTCTTTTTTCTTTGTGCCAATGACAGGCTTAAAAACTCTTGGCATGAACTCAGGTCTCCAGCCCCAATGAGTGTGTTTGGAAGCTATTTGGACGTCAGCAGCATTTAAATGGCCGGCTAGCCTGTAAATCAGCTGCTAGGCCCCGCCCCGTCATAAAGTTGGACAGCAGAGGCCTCTGTCATGCCAAGAACGTTTGAAGTCAGACTGTAAGCTACTTAAGGCAGTTGTTAGCAGTTTGGTGTGTGCAAAACTGCAAGCAGTTGTACGCTGATTACGATGTTTACAATGTGATCAGCCATGAAATAAAAAAAACCCTTGGCTAATTGCTATTAGCCAGCCGTCTATCAAACAATTAACAAGGACAGATAAAAAGTTTTTGTTTTGGTATTTTTTGCTTATAATCATAGCTATTTGAACTATATATTCATCCATGCATCCATGTTCTGAAACTGCTGGTCATACTCAGGGTTGTGGCTGGTCCTGAGCCTATAGGTACAAGGGAGGAACCACCCAGAATGGAGTACCGACCCATTGCAGGGCACACTCACACATGCAGCCAATTTGGCAACTCCAATTAACCTCAGTGTGTTTTTGAACTGTGGGAGGAAACCAGAGCCCCCCCAGGGAACCACATGATGACACGGTGAGAACTCTACACATGGAGCCATGTCAGAAAACCCCCAACCCAGAGGTGTGAGGCGAAAGTGCTAATCACTGCGTCCCCATGCCACCTTCCATATGGTCATGTGCTTATATTTTGTATTACAATATAAGAGTTCAATTTCATTTTGGTGTTTATTCACATTTTTACTTTAGTTCATGAAGTTACTTAAGGTAATATCTGCAATATTATTATACATTCACATTCTGAAAATGATACATTCTACACCCATCTTAATATATGCATGTACACAGTGTGATTAGCCTTACTATATGTTAGCCACGTCACCCACAGAATCCTAATGTGTGATTTCATGGTAATCCCACAACTTACAGTAACATCTCAGTCTGCAAAGCATGAAGGCACTGACCTCCATGTGACTCACCTCTCGATTATAACAGAGAGCGCTCTGGCTCACAGTTCCCACTTGCTGTGTTTTTTTCTGCTCCTTTCTTCTCCTGTGCTTGCGTGAGCGACCGTTGAATTGCCATCAGACTAAATGCTATTCATGTGTGGCAGACAGAGCCAGGAAACGTTTGGCGCTGATTGGAAGAGCACAAAGAAATCTCTGGCTCAGAGGATGCGCCCCCCCCCCCCATCCCCACCCTCGGCACCCCCTATCCACACACTCTAATCCAGCACTCCCCCCATGACCAGGCCCAATTCTGGGGGGGGTCTGTCCTTATAAAAGCCCTTAGAAACTGTCCGGCTTTACTTACTAGCAATGGAGAGTCAGAGAGTGGCGTCGTCCTACAGGAAGCGCTTTGGGGGTCAGGGCAGTGCTGGGGGCCGCACCAGCCTGTCGTCCAGCCGGTACTCCCTGCTTAGTAGCCCCCGGTCAGTTCGTCTTTCAGGAGGGACCCTGCTGCTGGGCGCCGGCACCTCCGACCGACTGGATTTCTCGGCGGACTCACTGCTGAAGGCGCAGTACCGTGAGACGCGCACCAACGAGAAGGTGGAGTTGATGGGCCTGAATGACCGCTTCGCCAGTTACATCGAGAAGGTGCGCTTCCTGGAGCAGCAGAACAAGGTGCTGGTGGCCGAGCTGAACCAGCTTCGGGGCAAGGAGCCAAGCCGCCTCGGGGACATCTACCAGGAGGAGTTGCGGGAGCTGCGCAAGCAGGTGGACGGCCTGAATGCAGGCAAGGCGCGCCTGGAGATCGAGAGGGACAACCTGGCGGCAGATCTGGCTGCACTCAAGCAGAAGTAAGGAGGGAGCGAGAACCGCACATGTGTGTGGGGGGCAACTACTCCAAAGTCAGTTCTGCTGGCGAATGTGTCACCCTGATAAGATCCAAGAGTTTATTGTCTTAGGCACAGTAAACAGTCCGTTGTGCTATATAGTGAAAATCATACTCTGCACATCCTTCTGAGCACCAGTAAACACAAATTGCACACAGGTTAACAATACAAATTAAGCTGGTAAAGGCAGAGTACAGATAAACCCTAACTCCATAAGACAAAGCATTATTGCTAAGAATTATGACAATGAATACATAATCACAGAGTAATGTAAATATATAATGTAAATATTGTGCGTTTTACAAAGAAGTGGCCCGTCCCATGTGCCATTTTAAGCTGATAAGACTCATAAAAACAGCCATTTGAGGCACAGTTCGCTTGTACTTTCACGCTCATAGCTAAAGTAACACCTGAATGGCATGTTATCATACACATTGTGTGGGATCACAAGGGACCCCACAAAAAAAACGACATATTAGGCTGCAGTTAGAGTATCTTGTTCTCCAGCAGAGCTGCATACAGTCTGGCTGAGTTGAGGTTCATGTTGATGTTTCATTCATTCCAAAATGATTTGATATGAATAAACATCAAAGACTTTTAGGGTGAGTAGCACTGTTTCCTCACACCTCTAAGGCTGAGCCTTCACCTCTGCTCTGAGTGTGTATGTGTGGAGTTTGCGGGTTCTCGTGTTGTGTGGGTTTCCTCTCACAGTCTAAAGATATGTAGTTAGACTAATTGGTGTCCATAAAATTGCCCATTGTGTGTGTGCCCTGCGGTGACTGGCATCCCGCTCAGGGTATAACACTGCCTTGTGCCCTGCGGTGCCTGGGATAGACTCCAGGCCTCTCTTTGAGACCCTGACCAGGGTAAGTGGTTAGAATATGAAAGAATGAATGAAAAAATTTAGAATGCATATAGAACAGATGCCAGTTCTGTATTCATTGTTGCCAGTTATCTTCTGTATCATAAATATGGCACCGTCTTCAGAGTTATTGGGTGATTATCTGAGTTTGGTGTTTTTCAGAACTATTTATTCAGCAAGTTTGGCAAAATAAGCAACTTGCCTGTTTGAACTGTTCAGCAAAGACCTGAGGTACTATGAGAGCAAATGACCCCAGATTCCTGCCCTCCTTATTTATTACGGGGCGTTCCCTCCCCTCCTGCTCTGAATGCTAAGTTATTCAGACAGATGCTGTGAGCTCTTTTCACCACACAATGGGGTGGCCTGGTCTTTGTATGCTGGCAGTTGTGGGATACGCCGTCTCCTTTTTTTCATATTATAGTCTGCATTTTCACACGGGCACACTCTGTTGTCAAAGGGGATAAAAATGTTGATTAGGTCTCCCCAATGGGCCTGTAGTTCGATTTGCTGATGATCATTATATGTGAGTTTTTATATGCTTTTTAAACTCAAGAGATCTGAACACATGCCCACTTAATCACATTCAGTTTTTATTTATTTTACACCTACTAGTTTTCCTCAGAGATGACAGTACACGCTCAGAGTAGACCTCATGTACACAGCTCCCAGTATCATGGGCCAAGGAGTATACTGGCTTAACGTTCTCCTCAGGCACTCTTAGATTGCTTAGCTTCTCTATGAATCACTCAGAGAACGACATGTTATCTAAATTTTATTTGTGCAAACTTTTAGTGCCAAATTTGTGTGAAATTGCAGAGTATAACAAATCTATATGTACTCTTCAAATGTGCCTTTTGAATCCATTAATATAATTTAAACTGTAGGTGAAAGATTAGCCATTTGCCTTATTTAAGGTTGATGCTGTTTATTTTGATGTTCCAGCAACTATACAAGAGAATATTTAAAAATCAAAAAGGACAGTCACATTCCTTGAGGTAATCTTTAAGTTCTCACTTAAAGCAAATAAGCAATTAAGAGCTCTGCTCTCTATGACTCTGGCCTGTGAGTACTGCTGGCTGATCCCTTCTGGCTGATTCCCCCAGTACTGAGATAAATGCTCCTAAATGTTCCAGCTGCCAGAAAAGTCTTCACATGCATGCAGCATGAGGTAAAGTGAGGAAATACATCAGCCTATTGGAAGGGAAACAAAGGCAGACATTAGAAGAGCTCTCAAACCCAGATGCTGGCGCTGTTATCCAGAGTTGCATCCAGTATAACCCCCAATGTGGGGGATTACATTGTACTGGGTGGTCACAGCAGCCTTTCCGGACACACTTTGTCACAACGTGCAGGGCACAGACCAGGGAAGCAGGAGAAGGAGATGAGGACTTGAGTAAAAAAGGTTTTTAATGGACACACGGAGAGGCATATGAAACAACAGCGTCGAAACAATACAATGACAGAACTAGGGAAACATACTCTGATGTGGACTTAAATACACAGAACTAATGAAAACAACTTGAAACAGCTGATGATATGGGGATTCCATATGAGGTTAACGAGGGGGGCGTAGCACACAGGAGGATTGGACGAGCGGGGTGTGACACCCTTCACATCCAATAGCCCAGCCTGGGGTTTTGTCTCATACTGTTATATGATAATACCACAAAAAAGTGTGTCCTGTATCTTGTTCTTTATTTTGTTCCAAGAGGATTTTCCATGCAAAGGTTCCTACAGAATCCTACAGCCTAGTGTAGCTCTAGTACCAGCCCTGTAGGTGGTGCTATGCTCTCCATAGCTATAAACTATAGATTTTGTTTCTACCAACCAGTTGAGCATAAATGAGTCACATTCACAGAGTACTCAGCTGGTTAGTAGAAACAAATATTTGGTCTGGATTTGTACTCTCTGGACCTGAAATACCCAATGCTGCATAGAGCATATGATTTTAGTTTGTAGGAGGATACTGATGAATAGTGAAACGTCCACCCATCGACCCGGTACACTGCACTGTCAGAAACGAGACCTGTAACACATGGAAGAAAATGGACAAATTCAAAGGGAAGCAGCTAGGGAACATGGGACTTTGGGCTTAAGAATCTGAGTTCATGGGACTGAATAAAAAAATGCCCCTTCTCCCAGCAAGAGGAAGTAGGAGGATTTTATAAGCAGTGGGACTGATTGTCACCTTCCATCACCTCTTCCCTAAAGATCCACACATGTATAATTTCCCATTTAGTGGCAGTTTATAATACATTTTCAATATGAAAATCAAGCATCTTTTGAACGAAGTATTGACCATACACCCCAGGCTAGTCTCATGTATATTCTATGTGCATTTAACCTCCCCCATTTGAGCCTACAGATGGGTCCCTTGTAAGGGAACAGACAATGACCATGTATTTGTGGGGTTCTGGGTAATGTGAGGATGGTGTCAGACACTGGAGCCGCTACACAACCAGCAGCTACAGGACCTCAGAGGCGTCTCTCAGACGCTGATGTGTGTGTGGCTGATAAAAACCACCTGTTATTTTGACCACAAGGGGAAATTCAATTTTATAAAAATCTGTGAATGCAATAAAAAGTAAAGATGCCAAAATTCTTGTATTTAGTTTGGTTACTTATAACTAAGGTTAGGGATGGGTAACTATTAAGGCTGTCATTGTTGGGATTAGGGTTATGCACATAGAAATTTGTGGACGGTCCCCATAAAGATTTAGATACCTAATCTGTGTGTGTGTGTGTGTGTATGTGTATGTGTATTGTTAATGAGGAGTGTAGACCAGTAATGAAATTTTATCTACATGTACAACTGGGGTGATTTCCAGAGCAATTGCACATATTCTGGATTATTTGTCAGGTTTTAGAGAAATAATCTGCTCTAAGTATGGCCCACTAGTAATGTAATGTCACATCTAAACTGAGCTTTTTTCTTTTCCTCCTATCAGGTTGCAGGATGAAATGAACCAGCGGGCAGAGGCAGAAAACAACGTCAATGCCTTCAGACATGTGAGCATGTCCACTGACCCCCCCCCCCCCACTGCCGTCGCTCTAAAACTACACTGTTTGACTGGCTGATGCTTCACCCCCACAAATGGCTCCTGTTTAAACTCAAAGCGGCAGGAATTTTAGGAACTGTAGCAGCTCGGATCGAAAACTGGTTGACAGGAACGAAGCAGCGGGTAGTTATTAGAGGCACAATGTCACAGTGGGCCTGCGTTCATAGTGGGGTACCGCAGGGTTCAATTTTAGGACCACTATTGTTCCTAATTTACATTAATGATATTGACATATCTAGAGTAAACTGGTAAAATTTGCAGACGACACCAAGGTGGGTGATGTAGCAGATACTGAACTAGCAGCACAGAGGCCACAAGGGATCTTGATTTAATTAGCAACTGGGCTGATACCTGGCATGAAATTTAATGTAGATACATGAAAGGTACTCCATGCAGGGAGCAGAAATATAAAGTACAGACATTTTATGGGTTCCTCTGAAATAAAGGTAGCTGATTTTGAGAAAGATCTCGGTGTGTATGTTGATGCTTCCATGTCCCACTCTCGCCAGTGTGGGGAAGCAATTAAAACGGGCAATAGAATGTTGGGTTATATCTCTAGGTGTGTGGAGTTTAAGTCAAGGGAGGTGATGCTACGATTATATAATTCCTTGGTATGACCCCACCTAGAATATTGTGTGCAGGTTTGGCTGCCATACCTTAAGAAGGACATTGCTGCCTTGGAAAGGGTTCAACATAGGGCTACAAGAATAATTCCTGGTCTTAGAGGAATGTCCTATGAGGAGAGGTTAGCTGAGCTGAATCTGTTCAGCTACGAGCAAAGGAGACTAAGGGAGGACATGATCCAGGTATATAAGATTCTAACAGGTCTGGATTCTGTTCAGCCAAATGGCTATTTCAGTATTAGTTTAAATACTAGAACTCGTAGCCATAGATGGAAATTAGCAGAAGAGTATTTTATAAAGAATTTGAGAAATCACTTCTCCCCTCCCCCTCTCACATATGCTCGGGGCCTTTCTGAAGGATGTGGACGAGGCGGCCTTGAACCGCGTTCAGCTGGAGAGGAAGATCGATGCCTTGCAGGATGAGATAAACTTCCTGAAGAAGATTCACGAGGAGGTGAGGGACCCTTGCCACCCCCGCTCAACCAGGCACACAAAGCTCACAGCGATCACAACACAATGACACAATTGCAGCTCCTACAACGGTATCTGCTTCCTGTGCACTTAATCACTCACCCTGATTTCTTCACAGTGAAATTACTTTCAATTAAATCTCAGTTTAGTAAACAATGAATGGAACTTGTAGAAGGCAAAAAATCCATAATCGTTGTCAGAAACATGTGACTATGACTGAGAATAAATGTTCTGAATAATAAAAGGTTCCTGGTTAAACTCACACATGGCGTCATAGTTTGACTTATCTTTTGTATATCTTTTATCTTGTAGTTTGAATATCTTTATGTTTGTCTATACTATTTATTGCACTGACATTGACGCCTGCACCAATCAGAATTCCTTGTAGGTACTTACCAAATAATAAGAAAGATTCTGATTCTGATTCTGAAATAGAGTTGGATATTGGGAAAATTTGTTTTTAAATGAATAAAGTTTTTATAATTTAATATTTAGCTGTTAATCTAATTAAATATTTACCAAAAAGTTCGTTATGGGTATTACGGTTCGGTACACATACGTACCGAACGAACGCGGGGAACCTTTCCATCTTTGTGTGTTTCCACCAAATCACATTCAGAAAGGGGCGGTTGAAGCCATGCCGCTACGCATGCACACATAGTTATGGAGAATACAGACAAACAAGTACTTGAAGATCTTCAACTGCTGCACCATAATGAATATTTATTTTGTTACACTTTGTATTTTTTGAGACAATATTTATGTTGCACTGTTCTAATATGAAGCTGAAAGCTACTAATGTGAATACAATACAGTTACTTTTACCCCCGCTGTACTGAAAACTGAACCGTGACTTCAAAACCGAGGTACATACCGAACTGTGATTTTTGTGTCCCGATACACCCCTAATCAGGAGTATTTCTTTTATCTGTTGAGAATTAGTTTGGGTTTATAACGTTTTGAACCTTTCATGTTGTTTTGAGGAATAGTGTGAAACATTTCGATCCCCTCTTGCTCTTGTTGTAAAATGCATTGCCATTCCTCTGTGTAGTACCTATTTTGGAAACAGAAACATTATTTTTAACCCACTATATAGTCAACTTATGCAGGAGATAATAACATTCAACTCCCATATAAATATTTCTCAGAAACTGCTAACAAATTAGAAGTAGCTACATGGTTTGCTTTATTGTGATATTTCTCACCAAAAGAAGTACTTCAATCGTTTTGATAAAATAATTTTTTGCAAAGGGGGAAGGTTGTTTCCACTCTGGCGTTTCCTGTCTGACAGCACACAGTACGGGAGCACGGTCCCTGCAGTCCACTGCAGTCCACCTTGCCTTTCATATGTGCTGTGCTGGGTTTCCCCTAGGAGCTGCGTGAGCTGCAGGAGCAGCTGATGGCCCAGCAGGTTCATGTGGACATCGACATGTCCAAGCCTGACCTGACTGCCGCTCTGAAGGACATCCGGCTCCAGTATGAAGCCATGGCAGCCTCCAACATGCAGGAGACGGAGGAGCTGTACCGCTCCAAGGTCTGCATTAAGCTCCCCACCCATGTTCCCTCTTTGCTCTCTGTTTCCATAAGTCTCCTTCAGGGGGGTCTTCATTTAGAGGAACCTGGTTCTTATGAAGGTGGCTCCAGTGGGTTGTGTTGTCATCTCACACCTATAGTGCTGGGGCTTCTCAGCCCATCTTTGCATGTTGAGTTTCCTCCTGCCGTCCAGAATGCATGGTTAGGTGAAGTAGCATCTCTAAACTGCCCACAGATTGTCAGTGCCTGTGTGGCCTGCTGTCCAGGGTCTACCCTTTGTTTCCTGGAACAGGTTCCATGCTTTCTATGATCCAGACATAGTAAGACTGGTCAGAAGATGGATGGATTAGAGTAAAGTACTCTGTGTAAAACGTCAGTGCTGCCCTTATGGTACAACTGGAAAGTTACAGTAAACCACAATTCTGTGGGTAGAAAGGTGATATGTGTGACAATTAAATCTGTTTTGTTCACCAGTTTTCAGCAAATCCTCAGTTTAAGCACCAGCTTGGCCTTTTTTTTTAGCACTTAGCGGAGCCCAGTTTAACAGTGTGCTTTCAACTTGTTCAGTTCGCCGATTTGACTGATGCAGCCAACCGTAATGGAGAAGCACTGAGGCTGGCCAAGCAGGAGGCCAATGAATACCGCCGGCAGATCCAGGCTCTGACCTGTGACCTGGAAGCCCTTCGTGGAACTGTGAGTGTCCGCCAAGCAGCTCCATGTAGGACACATTCCTGTTCTATTTCAGTGAATAAGGCTTTGGGTGGCACTGCAGTCCATAGAAGAACATTATATTGTTTCTTAAATTATTGGGTGATTTCAACAATTGTTCATTTTAACATACATTATTATTGTTATATGATTGCTTTCCTCGTTAATGTAAATATACGCTGCTCAAAAAAACACTTTGGAAACACATCAGATTTCAATGGGGAAAAAAAATCATGCTGGATATCTATACTGATATGAACTGGGTGATGTGTTAGGAATGAAAGGATGCCACATTGTTTGATGGAAATGAAAACGATCAACCTACAGAGGGCTGAATTCTAAGTCACCCCTAAAAATCATAGTGAAAAAATTATGCAGCAGGCTAGTCCATTTTGCCGAAATTTCATTGTAGCAACTCAAAATCGTACTCAGTAGTTTGTATGGCCCCCACGTGCCTGTATGCACGCCTGACAACGTCGGGGCTGCTCCTAATGAGATGATGGATGGTGTCCTGGGGGATATCATCCCAGATCTGGACCAGGGCATCACTGAACTCCTAGACAGTCTGATGTGCAACCTGGAGGCGTCGGATGGACTGTAACATAATGTCCCAGAGGTGTTCTATTAGATTTCGGTCAGGCAAGTGTGGGAGCCAGTCAATGGTATCAATTCCTTCATTCTCCAGGAACTGCCTGCATATTCTCGCCATATGAGGCCAGGCATTGTCATGCACCAGGAGGAATCCAGGACCTACTGCACCAGCGTAGGGTCTGACAATGGGTCCAAGGATTTCATTCTGATATCTAATGATAGTCAAGGTGCCATTGTCTAGCCTGTAGAGGTCTGGGCATCCCTCCATCACTGACTCACCACCAAACTGGTCATGCTGAACAATTATGTTGCAGGCAGCATAACTTTCTCCACAGGTTCACTAGATCCTTTCACATCTGTAACATGTGCTCAAGGTGAACCTGCTCTTATCTGTGAAAAGCACAGGGTGCCAATGGCGGACCTGCCAATTCTGGTATTCTACGGTAAATGCCAATTGAACTCCACGGTGCCGGGCAGTGAGCACAGGGTTCACTAGAGGACGTCGGGCCCTCAGGCCACTCTCATGAAATCTGTTTCTGATTGTGTGGTCAGAAACATTCACATAAGTGGCCTGCTAGAGGTCATTTTGTATGGCTTTAGCAGTGCTCAACTTACGCAAAGGAGCAGATGCTGGTCCTGCTGTTGGGTTAAAGACCTTCTACTTTCCAGCTCCAGCTGTCCAGCTCTCCTACAGTTAATACCTGTCTCATGGAATCTCCTCCATGCCATTGAGACTGTGCTGTGAACCTTTTGGCAATGGCACGTATTGATATGCCATCCTGAAGGAATTGGACTACCTGTGCAACTTCTGTAGGGTCCAGGTATCGCCTCATGCTACCAGTAGTGACACTGATCATAGCCAAAAGCAAAACTAGTGAAAGGATGAGGAGGGAAAAATGTCAGTGGCCTCCACCTGTTAAACCATTCCTGTTTGGGGGGTCGTCTCATTGTTGCGCCTCTAGTGCACCTGTTGTTAATTTCATTAATACTAAAGCAGCTGAAACTGATTATCAACCCCCTCTGCTACTTAAGTGACCAGATCAATATCCCAGAAGTCTAACTGACTTGATGCTGTACTCTGATTAAACAGTGTTCCTTTAATTTTTTTGAGTAGTGTATATTACACCAGCTCAAAGTGGCACAAAGCCAATGGCCCTGGAATCTGTGCTCTTCAGGTTACAGGGGTTGCATACTGAAACTGAAACTGTAAGATGGAGTCTCTCTGGGTCTTGTAGAATGATTCTCTGGAGCGGCAGCTGCGTGACATGGAAGACCGCTTTGCTGTGGAGACAGCCAACTACCATGAGAACATGGGTCGCCTGGAAGATGAGATCCAGACACTGAAGGAGGAGATGGCCCGCCACCTGCAGGAGTACCAAGACCTTCTCAACGTCAAGCTGGCTCTGGACATCGAAATTGCCACCTACCGCAAGCTCCTGGAGGGAGAGGAGAACCGGTGAGAGGGGAAAAATTAATGGGAAGAGAGGAGGAGTTCAGGGTGAATGGAAAGGAAGAATCTGATCATGTATCCCACTCATGTGGGATAAACATCAACAACGACGACGACAGCAATAACAGTCAAGGGCAGCAACAGTGTTAGTTGAAAGGGGGAGGAGATTATGATCACATAACAAACGAACAGATAGGAGAATGTAGGACTGATGAGAGGATGAATTTTGAGAGGTATAAGTGAGATGGATAGAAAGCATACTGGTTTGAAAAGATGGAAGGTGCTTATATAACAAAAGAGACAAAGAGACCAGGACGAACAGAAGAAAATCACAGCAGATGATAACAGAGACTAGGGCCGATGTAAGACAAAGCAGAGAAGCAAAGGCTAAAAATATAAAGTTATTCATAACAAGGGAAAAGGCCAGCCAGTTGTAGCACCCAGTTTATGAGGAATGATGCAACAGAACACGCTTAGTGTTAGAGTGAAGGACATGGGGAGATTTCCTTAACTCAGTCCAGGTTGTGTCTCCTTTCCAGGATCACTGTCCCAATACAAAGCTTCTCCAACCTTCAAATCAGAGGTAAGATATCGATGACCACAGAAGCACATGGCCCACTCTGCACAGAAGGATCAGACTCACAATGGGAACCTTCAACTTTCCAAACTATGAATTTTTTTGAGAAGTTAAGTGCATCATGAGGGAGCAGTATTTGTCTAGGGTGCACCTGGACCTGTAAAATGGCCTCATATTTCTTGAACGTTATACGACCATGCAGTGCAAGCACCAGACTGAATGACTCCCATGCGGATGCTGCCCGTACTAACAGACACAGTGGGTCGTAGGCATATTGTGGTGTAAACCCATCCAGATGTAGGAAGCATGACTCATCAGATTATATTACTTTTTTACATCGAGGTATTGTGCTCCTTACACGGTTATACTATTTTATGTGTTGGCCTTGGGTACAAGCAATTCCTGAATGGCAACCTTGCCATAAATCCCAGCCCTGTGATACTAGCAATGTATCGTTTTTTGACATGAGGTCACAGAGGTGCTGATTCAATTCTATGGTCATTTTTGAGATCATTACTATGTTTAGCAATGATCTTGTTAAGTGTCCATCTATACATGCTGTTACTATTGTTCCACTGCTCCAGTGCAGATTTTCTTTGTATGCATGTGGCGCCATGACTATTCCCCCTGACTCCACTAAATAATTTTGCCGTTTTTATGACTGATGCACCTGCAGCTCTTGCACAGACTCTTTGGAACCCCTTTTAGTTGCCTTGACTTCCTTGGAAAATTCAGTGCTGATTGTAAGACCACATTTATAGCTGACACATACCGCTAATTGGCAATTAGCATTACAAGACTCAATAGCTGCATTTGTAATTATTTGTATTAGACTCTGTTATGTGGTATTTCTGTTATTTTGTCCAAACCCTGTAAGTGTATACACAGCGAAAGAGGTCATAGTAATTAAAAGCTGTTTTAGGCATATTTCAGAATAATGTCATTCCCTCAGGTTAGCCAAATAATGCTATTTCACACTTTTTTACATGCTGAAGGACAGCTCTACTCAAACTGGTAATATTTTGTGGTCCTTCCCTTTTTTGCATGATCTGTCATACAGTATTTACAAAAATCACACTATGTCATATTTGCCAAGTTATAGTATGTGAGCCCATTTAACAAAAAGTGAATGCTAAGTGAATGAATGCATTATATTTAATATATTCTTG
This sequence comes from Cryptomyrus ogoouensis, assembly GCA_025773925.1. Classification (NCBI taxonomy): domain Eukaryota; kingdom Metazoa; phylum Chordata; class Actinopteri; order Osteoglossiformes; family Mormyridae; genus Cryptomyrus; species Cryptomyrus ogoouensis. Next base: position 31,862,732 of record JAOYFF010000094.1, on the reverse strand, counting down.
TCTTTTCCCAATTTGCAAATGTTTAATTTTACAACATAAAAATATACCCCACCTCCAATTTTGTTTTTAAAACATATATTTTTAAAATATCTCTCTTTTGAACTATTCCTGTAATGCAGGCCTAGTACCTCAATTTATAATGGTTTTGAAAAATCTGCTACAAAGGGTACAACAGAGCTTGTGTGAAGTTGTTTATTTCTCAAAACAAGCACCCTATTGTAAGGAGAGAATATGAGAAAACCAGCAAATCACTTACTGCACTCAATCTTCAAACATGTCCCTGTGTAAACAGAAAAGCATTGTTGCTATAAATTAAACTGTCTTATATACTGTCAAATTGTCTTTCCTTTGCCAAAAACAAAATCTACAACTAATAATACATAATTGCCTCAGGTTCAATAGGTTTACTAACTAGCAATTACTATTAATAATAAAAACTATTAAATATAATTTTACCCATCTGTGTGTACATAAGAATTTAATGGCAGATGTGTAAAATGCCCTTCACATGTTAAATCTCTTTTATAACCTCTCTCCCAGAGTCCAGCCTGGACACCAAACTCTCCCCTGAGGCCCACGTGAAGAGGAGCATCCTGGTGAGGACTGTAGAAACAAGAGACGGGGAGGTAATGTCCATAGTGCAGCCGTCTCCACCTCCACCCTAACCTCTGCGCAAGCAACAAACACTAAGTGCAGCAATTACAGTGCAGCCACATGTGCTGCTTCGGAGGCTGTATTTTTCTAAACCCATCTTAATTTATTGCTTCTTTAGAGTTCTTTTTAGTTTTTTGTATTTGTAGCCCAAACGACATTGCAACTGACTGAACTTTCCCCACTTTTCCAGCAGAGGTCCCCATGCAAATTAATAACTAATACTGCTCTTACATGCATTGATTATGTGAACCAGAACCTGCTGAGTTTCACCAGGAAGCAAAACAGGAAAATGCAATTTATTCACTTATAAAAATGCTTTAAAGTTAAATTATATAACACTTTGAGGTTCACGCAGAGGAGATTTTACAAGGCCCTAGGCAAAAAAATTCATGGGGCCCTCCAACTCACCCCAATATAACATTATATTAGTCCATATAAATAATATCAACATTTTAATACAGGCAGTCCCCGGTTTAATAACTTATGGACAACTTGTACTTACGAACAGTCTGTCATAAAGGCTATTATATTTTAAACTTGTGTTAAATACAATGGTTTGTAATAATGAATGCGCTTACTACTTTCTGACGTTCATGAAAACATTGCACAGCTTCAGCAGTTCGTCAGTTTGAGATACAGTACAGTTCCGTGTGTAATCACTTTTATTATTATAATTCTTATTATTATGTATAGTATTGTAATTTTTCTGACTTACCTACAAATGCGTCTTAAAAACAGACTTAGGGAGCAGATCTCATTCGTAACCTGGGCATTGCCTATAAACACAAGTCATTTTCACTTTATTTTCACTGCAGTATACTATGTAATCGGACACCCTTGGGGGCACCTTCCCAGCTCAAGGGCCCAGGAAATTGTCTGCCTTGCTATCCAAAAGCAACACCCCTGGGCACAAAATGTTCTGTTGCTGTGGTCAATACATACACATATGCACATATATGCACATGCTCAATACACAGACACACGTGCACAGATATGCACATGCTCAATACACAGACACACATGAACAGATATGCACATGCTCAATACACAGACACACATGCACAGATATGCACATGCCCGATATACAGCCACACATGCACAGATACGCACATGCTCGATATACAGACACACGTGCAGATATGCACGTGCTCGATATACAGACACACACACACAGATATGCACGTGCTCAATATACAGACACACACACACAGATATGCACAGATATGCACATGTTCGATATACAGACACACATGCACAGATATGCACATGTTCGATATACAGACACACATGCACAGATATGCACATGTTCGATATACAGACACACACGTGCAGATATGCACATGCTCGATATACAGACACACACGTGCAGATATGCGCATGCTCCATATACAGAAACACACGTGCAGATATGGACATGCTCAATATACTGACACACACGTGCAGATATGCACATGCTCAATATACAGACACACATGCACAGATATGCACATGCTCGATATACAGACACACATGCACAGATATGCACATGCTCAATACACAGACACACATGAACAGATATGCACATGCTCAATACACAGACACACATGCACAGATATGCACATGCCCGATATACAGCCACACATGCACAGATACGCACATGCTCGATATACAGACACACGTGCAGATATGCACGTGCTCGATATACAGACACACACACACAGATATGCACGTGCTCAATATACAGACACACACACACAGATATGCACAGATATGCACATGTTCGATATACAGACACACATGCACAGATATGCACATGTTCGATATACAGACACACATGCACAGATATGCACATGTTCGATATACAGACACACACGTGCAGATATGCACATGCTCGATATACAGACACACACGTGCAGATATGCGCATGCTCCATATACAGAAACACACGTGCAGATATGGACATGCTCAATATACTGACACACACGTGCAGATATGCACATGCTCAATATACAGACACACATGCACAGATATGCACATGCTCGATATACAGACACACATGCACAGATATGCACATGCTCAATTTACAGACACACATGCAGATATGCACATGCTCCATATATAGACACACAGACACACGCACAGATATGCACATGCCCGATATACAGCCACACATGCACAGATATGCACATGCTCAATATACAGACGCACATGTACAGATATGCACA
>JAOYFF010000094.1:31783146-31799516 GCA_025773925.1 Cryptomyrus ogoouensis | reverse complement strand
TCCATTATTTCTTATGGGGAAAATTCGATCAGAACTCAAACTTTTTAGGATTCGATCCGGAGTTCTGAATGGATTAAGTTCGAGTTCTGAGGTACCACTGTACTTTTTTTTTTGTTGATTCAGAGTATTTCTGTCACCCGTGGTGTTTGAGTGAAGTAACTTTTTATCTGCAGTATATTGATAGTACAGTGGTACCTCAGTACTTGTACTCATTAGAACTCAAATTTCTTAGTCAAACCAACCAGTAAAAAAAAAAATGACCTAGAACTCGATTTGAATCTCAGAAGTCAAACCGCGAACGCCGACCTAAGATAACTTGTACCCGCGGGGAAATGAGTCACACGACACGTCTCTCAACGGAAACAAAGGGTAACGCTTCAGTCTCAGCCTCACATTCGCTGTGATAGCATCGTTTGTTGGTGATTGGGCTTTTTCTATTGAAAATATCCGGTAATACACTGTACTTTTATATAATTTTGGTAGCCATTGCACATTGTTTGGACACATTTATTTTCTTTGTAAATTTGTCACGCCTGGTTCGTACGATCCTCCTGTGTGCCACGCGCCCCTCGTTAATCTCGTGTGATATCCCGATGTCATCAGCTGCTTCTCGTTATTTCCAATTAGTCATGTGTCCGCGTTCAAGCATGTTTGCCTAGTCCTGTCATTGAAGTCTACTACGTGTTGTGCCTTGTTTGCCAGCAATAAACCCTGTGTTCTTGGTTTTCCGTCTGCTTGACCCTGATTCCACGCTCCCTGCTTGCTCGTCCTGCATGCGGTGTGACAAAATTACTGTTTTGATAAATGTGCTTAGATGTGTTTAGTATATGCTCCTCTTGTTTTATCCTGTTCATTTCATATTTAAATGCTAAAAAAAAAAACATATTTAGGTGTAATTTTTTGGGGCTGGGGACTAATTATTTGGTTTTCCGTTATTTCTTATGTGGAAAGTTCGATCAGAACTCAAACTTTTTAGGATTCGAACCCAAGTTCTGAAAGGATTAAGTTTGAGTTCTGAGGTATCACTGTATATGACATCTTATTAAGAATATATGAGTATATTAAAGTTTAACTTTGTAAAAATTATTTTATTTCAGTTTGTGAACATTATATGCTTTAAGTCTGTTATGCCGGAGTTTGCCGGTTATAACACATTTGGACCTGTTGAGACGGGATCCTGTGCTCTCTGAAACCAAACTCCCTGCCAATTTGTGAATGCTTCTTGAAGTGTAAACATCCATTTGTGGATCCATTAGTGAATCTTTATAATTATTTTAAACAATTACAGGCATTCTGCCTAGAAACTCTGTGAATTATCCTTTTTTGCTACATTTGTGGTGGAGTTAACATTTAAAACTCAAACATGGTTTCACCCCACTGATTAGAAAATCTTATGAGTTTTATTGATGAGGACATTTCTGACGTCGAAAAATAACAAGGCAACTGAAGTCACAGTATGCTTGCTGAATTCTGCTGGACCCATAAGAGGAATGTTTGTGAGGCCAATTGCAGCAGAAAATCATACATTTTTACCTTTTTAGATGTCAACATGCACATATACTGTCAGTGTATATATAGCCGAAATCCTTGCATGATAGGGAAATTCTGAATAGATGTTTGAATTGAGCAGAAAAATTACATTTTGTATTCGTGTTAAAAAAATGTTGATCAGTGATATTGGCCTATACCAGCATGTTAACCGATATATTGTGCATTTCTAATTCTAACATTTTACTTAGCTAGCTATTTGGCTATCTTGACCATTGCTACCATTGAGTTTCTCAAAAGTGTCATAGAGCAAAGATCATCAGGTCCCGCTTCCATTATGAATATTAATAGGCCATCCCCAGGCTTCAGAAATGTGCATGCTGTTGCTGCTACTTTGTGAGTCTACCTGCAGCACATGAGTTTGAGAGCACACACCTTGTAAGAATAGTTTAAGGAGGATTTTGCCAACAAAAACTGATTATAACTGATTCTGTGATAGATTGATGTAGCTGAATCACCACCTTAATAATTTTATCACAAGCAATCCATGCACCTTCACACTCCTCGTTTGCCACGTACAGCAAAACATGAGGTAGGTTATGGGGTAGGAGTAGGTTATAAGCATTCTCTCATTACTTTCTGTTTTCTCTGTTTTAAATGCAGTTTTTAAAGAGGCAGGACCTGCTGAATGTGCTGGCCAGGATGATGAGGCCTATGTGTGATCAAGTGGTACGTTTGCTCCACTAACTTCCATGCTCCGTTGGGTCTCGGCCTGCCCCTGCCTCCCCTGATCCCCCTCTAACCCCCCCCCCCCCACCCAGCAAGTCAAAGTGATGCTGAATGATGAGGACGTGGACACCTTCGTCTTTGCCGTGGGCACAAAAAAGGCGCTGGCACGGATGCAGAAGGAGATGCAGGACTTGGTGAGGCTCTCCAGGCGATGCCTTCTCTAGTACCTTCAGCAGCTCAAAGGAGCTCAACACATGCACCTGTTTCGTATTTGCTGCAAGCAATGAAATATTCAGTGCTACTGTAAGTCCTTTTGTGTATTCAGGCAAAATGGGGCATCTTTAGTGAAATGGTCAAAGCCTTGAATATTTGAAACGATTATGTACTCTGTTAATTAAGGAGTGAATCGGTGCATATTAAGCATCACAGTACAGGGCTCCAGACTAACTTTTCCAGTGGCAACAGTGGTCCTACCAACCATCTCAGTTGGTTGCACCAGCAGATGATTAGGTTGCACCCCCTTTTTTTTTTTTTTTTGCTGTGGCATATTAATCAATGACGTTGCATGGTGAAGAATAGTTGTCCTGATTTGCATAACCTACTTTTTGTATTAATGAAAGATTGACAATGACTCGATACAGTAACCCCTTCGCATTTGTGAGGGCTAGGGGTAGAGAGCACCAAAACCATCCCCACCCCCTCCCCGCGTGCACCAGCACACAAACAGTAGTGTAAAATTAAACATGTTCATATTTGCCTTTAAATGTCTTAATTATTAAATTATTCAAACCAAAATTTCCAAATACTTTCATTCTGAAAATGAAAACTTGGAAGTTATCTGAAATGATTGAAAAAATCATTTATACAATATGTACAATTGTGTAAGATGATGTGGCTAAGTGACAGGCCTAACCTTTGTTTTAGCAGCAATTATTTTGAATCGTCTTTCGGCTGCTCCTTCCTTCCTCTTTCACACGAGCCGCCTGCATGTCCTCTCTCACCACATCCATAACCCTCCTCTTAGGACTTCCTCTTTTCCTCTTGCCTGGCATCCTTCTCCCAGTATACCCAGCATCCCTCTGCTGTACAAGTCCAAACCAACGCAATCTCACCTCTCTGGCTTTGTCTCCAAACAGTCAAACCTGAGCTGTCCCTCTAATATACTCATTCCCAATTTTGTCCATCTTCGTCACTCTGAATGCTTCCACACAACTGGCTTTGGCTCTTTATTTTCATCTTCATCCGCTATGTGCTGTGTCCCTTCCACCATACTACAAGTAATCAAGGGAAGGAAATTTTTAATCGATGCTTCTAAATAATCGAGTAATTGAGTTTAATCAAGTAATTGTGACAGGTCTAATTATATATTAGTAATAGTATAGTATAGGTTTTTGGGATCCAAATCATTTCCAGTATTGTCTTTGGCTTACTTGTCACCTGTGAGTTTCTGCACTTTCGGCAACCTCCAAAAATATTTGTTTGTCTACAGCCAACTCATGAATTACCAAAACCATAAATGTTAAATGTGTGAATTTGAGGGGGTTTGCAAAACTTTAATCACTCTCATCATCACTTGTCTGTCTGGGGATCTCTCTTCGGCTCTCCCTCTCCACCAGCTTCCCCTTTCTCATTTTGTTTTTTTAAATAATCAGCTGTTTTAAGATGATGCGAGGGGGATATAAGGGCTTTCGAAGGAACAAACAGGCACACTTAGGTTCGCTTCTAAAAACGCTTTATTACAAGTAATACAAAATAACCTTGCATTAAAATCAATACCAAAATACGGGTTCGAAAGTAATGCAAAATAATTCCATATCATAAGTGATATCCAATGGTATTTGAAATCATAAACAATAATCAAACTGCCAGTACAACTGATTATATGTATATATAAAAAGTGACAATAAGACATGCATACATAGAAAGTACCAATGAATATTATTATTATTATTATTATTATTATTATTGTGATTCTCATAAAATGATAATTAATCCCAATAATGATTAAATCAGTACACAGACACAACTATTCACACTCGGATGTGCCATCATCACCCACCTTCACTCTTAGACTGGGGAGCCCCTTTCAGTCCTGGTAGATGATCAACATGCGAGTCCCGAGAAAGTGCCAGGCGATGCGCGCTCTATCCCACGGCTGAGCTCCGGTCAGTACCGAGATCTCACCCTTCCTTTATAATAATTTTTGGGCATTACGTGTGGGCAGGGGATGAGCTGGCCAGGCTTACCCCTCCCCCCAGGCAAGGCATTCTCAAATTTCCAGTCTTGTCCGGGTAATGCAGCTTGCGGTTAAAATTAAAAATACAAAGACAAGTTCCCATAATCAACACATTCCCTTTTTCTCTAGATAAGATCAATATCCCACACACCAATTGCTAGATACAGTTTCAATCAAAAGTAATTAGACAAGTATCCTTGATCAACTTCCCCTTTCTCATGAGAACATCTTCTGAGAACAAAATAAGCGGCCCACAGACTAATCGATAATGTATAAAACACATGTTGGACCACCCTTTCTTCCCAGGAAAGCCCCTAAAAAACAAAGTAAGCATACTTGAACAAGGTTAGCATCTCATGAATCAGAAATAACAAGTGTCCTTGAACAGAATAAGTATCCCAGGACAAGAATTATTGGGACAAGATAAGCTGATTCTTCTCATGAGAAACAAGTTATACAGTTCAATCTTGACACAACAATATTATGAGTGAATCATGGACGATATGGATGCTGTATCTGAATTTCAGGATGATTAGTCCACACACGGTCAGAATCGATCCACACCTGAATCACCTCATATGTATGTCTGCTAGGTGGAGTTGGAGGTACTCCACCAAATCGTGAGTAGTGAAGCCAGACAATTACTACCTCCCAAATCATCACAGTGACAGGGGAACATTAAACATATTTCTTTAATTGTATGCTACTAGGGCGACGTGGCCAGTTGCGGGGCCACTTGTAAGCTATAAACCACTTAATTTTTGGAACAAATTAACACCACAGCCAAAGAGATTGTTTTACAACATTTAATCATCAGTGTACATATACGTATGTACTCCTACGTGCAGGTAGGAAGAGACCAACTCGGCAAAAAAAAAAAAAAAAGGCACAGGACCAGGGAAGAAAACTTTCAATCACAATTTAACGCAGTACCCATACCGGAGCAAAACATCATAATGATTATCATACACTTGCACTGATGTGATCGTGTGAAATTTTAATTCACACTCTCTCAATAAATGTAACCGTTTTGGTCATAGTCTGGAGCCCCGTAGTATTCTGCATGGTTGGCCATTTTTTTGGTGATACTTGGTAAATATGCTACTAGATTTTGTTTTTTAAGCCTTTAAATAAGCATTCATTCATATATCGAAGGACTATGCATCATTTGGCTGCATTATATTGGGTTTGTGACATTATTAATGGTTCTGTCCACAGAGCGAGTTCTGTGGCGACAAACCCAAATCTGGAGCCAAATATGGACTCCCGGAGCACCTGGTCATCTTGTCGGAGATGGGAGAGGTGACTGATGGAATGCTGGACACTAAGGTGAGGGCAGAGGAATATGTCTGGGGTGAGCTTGGCTCTGCATATGCATGTTAGAGGACACCAGACTGGGGGATGGGGGGGGGGGGGCTGGGCACGTGTTCGGCTTGATTTCCTCCCCCGGCGCTCTGTGTGGAGTATGCATATTCTCTCTCTGTGCTTTAAGGTCAAAAGGTGCTAAGGAGTCCTCCGCAGCTTACACACATACAGGCCATTATGCTATTTGGAAGCCTCTTCTCACCCAATCTGTTTCAGATGGTTCACTTTCTGGCCAACAACGCAGACAAAATCGAGTCTGTCCATTTCTCAGATCAGTTCTCCGGTGCCAAGCTCGTACAGGAGTACGTGAGTTTCCGTCAGGTCACTTCCTACTCATAGCCCTATGATAGCCTGTACTTGACTGATTTTTATGACCTTTTGTTTGTTTTAGGGAAGGTCAACCTTTAAAGATGCCAGAGTCAAGAAAGACACTACTTTTTACATTCAATGGTAAAAATGAACCTCATTCTCATCGCAGAGAACATAATGCCAATAGAAACAAACTTTCTGGGGAAAATGGAGCATTTTCAAATATAAATGTATATGTATACCCCTTTTCCACTAAGTCGATGCTAGTGCCAGTGCTGACAGTAAGCTCTTTCCCAGCTGTTGCTCGGATGGTACGACCTGAGAACTGGCCTGTATTTCCAATGGTTAAAAGCAACATTTATAACAGACAGTGTGCAGGCACACAATGACGGACTGTTAGGCCAGAAAACACTCGGGCAGAAGTCACGGGCAGAACAAGCCAGGCTTTATTTAAACCAGAGCAAACAGGACCATAATCAGTCGGCAGGGACGTGGTCGAGCTCATGAAACAGGAAGGTCTGGGAACCGAGGAGGTCAATCCGTCGAAGATGGAGACAAGGGACTGAGTTTGACACAAAGTGGGGATCTGGGGCAAAGGAGCAGGCACAGGACCACAACAGGTGGGTGGGGCTAGGATGGCACAGGAGACGAGCAAAGAGTGCTTAGTATGTGACCACATGGGAGCAACGATACCTTGCATCGACTGCGAGGTCCCTGGGGAAAATAAAGGGAACTATTTAAGACCAGCTCTTCTCCTACTCGAGCCGGCATTCTCGCGAGGGGGGAGGCGTGACCCAAACAAGGTTTGAGTGTGTTGATTTTTTGGATGGAGAATGTTTAGGCTAATGCTAATTACGTGCTGGTTCTTAAGTTCACTGTAGTCAAAATGTTCTTTTCATAAAACATTATTAATTATAACTGATTTTCTGCATTTTTGCTGTGTAGATTTTGCAGTTGTGCAGAAGATGGGCATCACCCATTGTTCAGGCATATCCATGAACAAGCCATTATTGGGATACAGTAATCCCTGATTCAATCAGAAGCAGTTCATCCAAAAAAAAAGTTTCACCAGAGTCATTTGACTACATATGTCACCGTCTCAAACACATACTTAGCAGAGCAAGCACCAATTTTCAACTGTGTGTCTGTAAGGGAAGGCTGGCTACCAACAATGAATACCGAATAGTATGGTACCTTTAAACTTCTGTCTCCTCTGTGATTTGATTTTGTAGCTTAGCTCCTTAACTGAGAGGATAGGCCTGGTCCCCAATAATGTATGTTTGTGTGGACAGTTCCTGGCATGGGAAACGTGTCCCCCAGAGACATGGAGTCTCTGTTTCCCCTCATGGACATGGTCATCTACAGCATCGACAAGGTCAAAAAGTTCCGCCTCAACAGGGAGGTGAGCAACATTCCCAGTTCTGAATGTTTTCCTGTCAAAATTCCAGTTTGTTTCTCTCTCTACCTCTGGAATCACAGCTTTCTTCATTGAACCTCCGGTTTGCTAAGGGTACAAGCTGTCATGATATTACACAGCTCTCTCCCCCCTTCACCCCCTGCCTCCAGGGTAAGCAGAAGGCAGAGAAGAACAGGGCTCGTGTGGAGGAGAACTTCCTGAAACTGACACACGCTCAGCGTCAGGAGGCTGCCCAGACACGCCGTGAGGAGAAGAAGCGTGCTGAGAAGGAGCGCATCATGAACGAGGAGGATCCAGACAGACAGCGCCGCCTGGAGGTGCATCTGCCACTTCTTACCCTGCTGTTTTCATGTGGGCTTCAGGATTGACCAATGAGTTCTCAATGCCAGACTGGCAGCAAGCTCAGTACTGTCACCTCCGATATTTCAGTGTCCTTACCCTACCTGGGCGCACTCCTGCACCTGTCTTAGTAGCGACACACTGGAGTCTTTTATCACACAATTTCATTAGTGTTTATTAGGGATGCACAGATGCATTGTGATGAATAGATTCAAGTGATGATTCAGCTGCATAATCTGTCACATTACAATCAGTTATAAACTATTTTGGGGGGCAAAATCCACCTTTTAAGATACTCCTACTTCCAGGTTGCATGCTGTCACGCTCATGTCCTACAAGTAGATTCTCAAAGTAGCAGCACTAGCATGAGAACTTCCAAAAAGTATGATACCTTGGGAAGACCCAATAATATTCATAACAGAAGCGTTACCTGATCTCTGCTCTATGACACTTTTGGGAAACTCGCACATCACCAGAACTTTAGGTGCTTAATGTAAACATTTGCCTGGATGCCGGCTTCTTGGTGCTATACTTGGTGCCATACGTATTGACGCCCAACAGGTGGCCTCTCGACAAATATTTACCATCATCGCGGGGCTCAGCGTGGACTGAGGACACCCTCCTTGTAAACATGAGGCTCCCTGTGTGCTGATTATGGGGAGGGTGTCATCAACGCATGGCAAGCCCCATGTTTACAGGGAGGTTGTCATCAGCGCACGGGGAACCCTGTGTTGATGCCCTTCCCGTAAAAGCGGGGCTCCCCATAAATGCAGGGCTCCCTTCCTGTTACTACAAGGTTCCCCTTTGCAGTGATAACACTCTACTTGTTTCACCCTGTCATTCGCAGGAGGCATCTCAGCGCAGGGAGCAGAAGAAGATGGAGAAGAAAATGATGAAGATGAAACAGATCAAGGTTAAAGCCATGTGAAGTCAGCATGGGGCAGACCTGAAATCGTGGGCAAATCTTTGAGTATTCACTAAGGATGTTCCCAAATCAGTGCAGTTTCTGTTTTGGTTACTTACGATTCACATACCATCAATTGTGTATTATAGGTTTAACTTTAATTTTTTAATTTTAAACATGCTTAAATATGGATACATGCAGGAAAACTTTGATCACACAGCCTGATGTCTCAAAATTCTACAGAAATTGATTTCTCCTACCCATTTATATGGGTAGGACCTTAGTTATTTCACGCTGGTTGTTAATCCATGGGTGTTTGGTAAATTGAGATAAAGTTTAAAGCCTTTCAGGGACTGTTGTCTTAGAATGCTGAAATTTCTTCTGTTCATGTAAAAATTTAAACCAGGTTAACATTTAGGTGTTTGATTATAAATATTTATGCTTTCATACTATAAAAATTCAGCTGAATACGTTTTTTTACAAATGAAATAAAATGGCTTTATTTTTGTAAAGACTTAACTAAGATTTATCTAAACAGTCATGCATTAAAACTGGACGTCCAGAACTTTTAAACATTTTCCAGGTTGAAAAAATAAGTATGGCAAAATCTTAAATCTTGCCTTAAGTGTCTTCCTCCTTCAGCAACCTGTTTCTGGTGTTTTGGAGGGTAAAGGAGTATAAAACTAACAATCCTTGTATGTGAAGTTTCCCAAGGAGTATATGAACCAATACAATAAAATGTGTTAAACGGATAAAGGAATTCTTGCATGTGGGACATACAGGAGTAGCTTCTCCTGAAATCACCACCGGGTGGTTTTGGTATTTTCAGTTCACTTAGAAAAGCTGTATATCTTTGATCTGCATCATGTAGACAATTGGAAAATGGAAAAAAAAGGTTTTTAATTATTTTGTAATTATAAATAATTTAAAAGCCTGGTAAAAATAGCTACCACTCTTTGTACGAGTAACAGAAGCACCACCTACCCTCCAGCATTCATGCACAAGTTGTGACGTTTTGTAAGTTAACCTTGCCATGGCTCTGTGACTGCAGGGAAATTAAAGTTAACTCTTGGTCACTATGCTCTAAAATAATGGGAACATCCCAAATTTGTAAATCTGTTTTAGTACCTTAAATATTACACTCGCTTGGTGTTGCTGAATGTTCGCAACACAACAGATGCTCCTCCGACACAGGGGGTCACATTTGCCCGGACAGCAAATAAATTTCTTAGATGACAGAAGAAAGAAATACCTCATGGAATTAATTTGGGATAAGGGAGCTTTCTCTTTGTACAAACTTAAGTTTTAAATTAGCTGTAAAGGTAATGGCAAATGATCATTTGGTGTGACAGTCAATACTGGTACTATGTTATTTTCAAAGCTGCTGCCTCACCTTGCTGGGTTCAAACATGATTCACATTCTTCCTTAATTATTCAGCTGCCATTTTCCTTCCTAAAGAAAAGCGAAATGCTGAGCTGGAGCCTGAATTTCTACTGTGGGGTTATCAGATCCACAGCCCTTCTACTCGTATAGGAATCACATATTAAATATTTGCTCAACATACATTTAATAATCAATATATAATTAATATACTTAATATTTAATTATTTCATGATAACCTTTCCAAACACTTCCAGATGTTGCTTACTGCTTATTATATTACGTACTACAAACAAATCACATGCTGTCTGTGAAAGATCAGAAAAAAATTTATTTGCATTGAAGATGATGTAAAAACCAATAGACTGTTTGATTGTAGCACGTAGCCATGGTGAAACGGTAAGCACTAAGTAAGCTGAAAAGCGAAATACACAAACTGATTAAAAGAGAGAGAATAAAGCCCAACAATTAAACTGATCATTTCAAACCTGCTACATAAAAACAAAAACTATACTGTCAAAAACCTTTTTTTCCAAATGATATCATTAAGAAGCATGCATTCAATGTACAAGAGCTTATCCATAAGTGAATCATGTTTATGCCCAGAATGATGCACAATTTAAATCAGTACCTCAATACATCACAGTTACACTGGACTTTGCCTCAGAGATGTCAGGTATCAGAAGCAGCTGTAGAAATACTACAAGTGATGTGCTCACCAGCCTGCTTATCACAGTAATCATTTGGCTGTGGCTTTCTGAAGAGTGTGACCTGCAGCAGGCAAGGTCTATGCCCAGGCATGTCTGATCCACGAGTCAGTGCAGTGCTTCTGATCACAGCCTGTTTATTCTTTTATTAAGTTTGAAAAGGGCTCAGATGAAAACAGTTCTGTGTTAAAAAATATTCCAAATGGCGTCATCTGTAATAATAGTAATAAATAGTTATGTTGACTTCTAACGCCATGTTAGCAACTAGGGCTATAGTCATGGTCAGAGTATAGGCATATTAAAAGAGTAAATAACTCAAATGGTAGAAATTTCATAACTATAAAGTATTATGAATCAGTTAAAACCTAAATAAGATGCTTAAGCCTCTGGCTTGACTTTACTCCATATAGCTTTTAAAAAAAATCAGTGAAACGGTACCTTTGCCACAGAGAGTTCAAAAGAATGACAATACAATAAAATGTGTTATACAGTTAAAGAAATTCTTGCATGTAAGACATACCTCAAAATAAAACCGTGAGTAGCCTAGTTTGCCCCATATGAGACCGTGTATAAATGATTCAAACCCAACAGGGGGCAGTGTGTGGCTCAGTGGCCTCAGCATGTTTGCGGGTCCTTGAGCAAGGCCCTTAACCCCCAGCTCCCTGGGCGCCCCAACAGGTGGCTGCCCTTTGCGGACATCTTGCTCTACAAAGAGCAACTTGAGGGAGGCGTAAAAAAGAATTTCCCCGCGGGGATAATAAAGGATCGATTATTATTATTAATTTAAAGATTGTCATCTTACCGATACTTGAGCTGATTTCATAAAGTTCATCATTCATGTGTTCATCCCATTCAGCTTGCTAAATTTTAATTATATCAGAAACGAGTAGAGATTCAGAATCTGAAGGTGGTACTAAACACTGCCGTATATATGAAATAAGGTGTTATCTACCTGTTCATCCCCAGGCACACTGCAATGACCTGGCACCCAACAAAAATGTATACTGCACTTCTGTACATCAGAGACTGACAATCCCAGGATGATCTGTTTTCAGACCCGTATTCAGAATGAGGTTTTCAGAGGTTGCAAATAAGACATTGAGTCAGTGCAAATTAAATATGCCTTCTGTTTACAATCAGTAAAATCTGAACTTAACAGCAGGGCACAAATTTGAGGAAGCACTTCTTTACACAGCGTGTAGTCAGAGTATGGAATAGTCTTCCTGGTAACGTAGTGCAAGCTGAATCCTTGGGTTCCTTTAAATCAGAGCTAGATAAGATTTTAACAACTCTGAGCTATTAGTTAAGTTCTCCCCAAGCGAACTCGATGGGCCGAATGGCCTCCTCTCATTTGTATAGTTTATTAGTTTACTTATGTTCTTATGTAAAAATAGAACTTTCCCCTGGTATTCAGATAACTGATATTCAGTTGCTTAACAGTGACTCTGTAGCAGAGACTCGACTTCCAGTATATATGGGGATGTGAGTTGGAAACCTTTCCTTAATGTCCAACTGCTCATGGAAAGACTTTGGATGAGCCTGGGACTGTATTTTATTCGAGTCCAGTATATTTACTTTCTTTAGCTTCCAGAGAGGAATACTGCAGAAATGAGTCTGGTGAATGTTCAGATCAATTTTTAGTTTTCCAAGTGAAGTTAGATTCTTAGTAAAAATGATAGGATGTATTTTGGTCTACTTTCATACAGACATAACAACCTTCAATGGAAAACGAAGGGATTTTTATTATTATTTTTTTAAGCTTAGATGCATGCTCCAGGGCCAGTTTCAAGCATCTATGTTCAATTGAGGGTTCATTAGCCTTCACATATAAACTTTAGATTAGGAAAGTGCAAAAATCTCAAAAGCAAGCCATATATCTTGGTGATGAACAGTGTCTACCAACTATACATACTAGTTCTTTGCTGAGCCAGAGACAATACTCCCATAATCCAATGTGGACTGACAGAACCAGCATGCAGTTACAGATGCAATGATACCAAGCTTTCATGACCTGTATTGTTTTTGCTAAAACTTTTAAAGCATCTAAGCTTTAAAAAAAAAAAAATCATGTGGGATGAAAGACGACAAGACAAATGTGAACAGGATTTTTTTTCTATCT
Organism: Cryptomyrus ogoouensis; assembly: GCA_025773925.1. NCBI lineage: Eukaryota > Metazoa > Chordata > Actinopteri > Osteoglossiformes > Mormyridae > Cryptomyrus > Cryptomyrus ogoouensis. Next base: position 31,786,522 of record JAOYFF010000094.1, on the reverse strand, counting down.
ACTTTAAAGGGGTTTCCATCCATAAACAACTCTGGATCATTATGTAATTTGCATAACTGGCAGAAGTGTGTACAGACTGTTCTTGTTTTAGTGAACCTGAGACCATTAATAACTAACTGTGCATCTGGTTTATAGTAAACTTAAGTTTCCTGTCTGTTGTATTCATGTTTTTCCTCTATAGCAAATGCAGACATAATTAACATAGAGGCTATAGTGAACATCAGTTCCAAAGTAGTAATAAATATACATTATCTTCATTTAAAAATCACTCAAAAATGAAATAAGGATAATAAAATTCCAAGCAGATAAAACCCGTTTTAGCATTCAAGGCCTAAATCTGGAAGTCAGTAGAGATGGTCACTTGTAAACATTTTGAAAAAGGTTGACATTAGGTATGCAAAGCCAGAACGACGGCATGCAGAATTTTTTAATGTTTAGCAGCATAATGACATCATACCTCTGTGGACTGGATTTACCTCAGAGCACTAGTTAGTCAGAGGAAGTACTTTATACACAAAGTAGTTTTTGTGAATAAATGGAAATAACCTGCTATAATTAAATTCTGACTAATGCAATATAACATAGCTAGCTAACTAATTTTTCTAATATTGATATAATAGAAATGTTTAAATATAAGCACTGGGAGAATGCAGTTAACTGAGCTACCCTCTCACTCACCCCACAGGGCATAATACAAGCCTGCAGATTGGCGTCATTCAACGTGTCACATAAACCACAACCATTTACATTCCCCTCAGTCGAATGCCAGTATTCATATTTGTTTTAAATTCGTTTTTAATGTGCAGTCAAATTCTGCTTTGGAGATAAGGAATTATATTATTTTTTCACGTCACACAATACAGCCTTATAAAACAGAATGCAGCTGCTATGACCAATTCAAGTGTCTCCGAGTCTGTAAGCCTACCATCTTCGTATTGCGGAGGAACATTTTCATCTGAGTGGAAGTGACCCTGCCTAGCCTCCAAAAACAATGTCGCCATTCAGGCGTCCAACCTGCGTCCTGCCACAGCTTAAATGTTGATTATCGTGTTTAAATGTGCCTGATATTATGCTCTCCTCAGAACATTCCTACTCCAGAACATTGTGGTTTAATTCTTACCTACGTCTCTTCGGGTTTAGCCTTCCCGACTAAATAACTACTTGTCGAAAATGGCAACATCTTGACTGGGATCAGTAGGGCTCTGTTACATCCTTTAACTGTACGCGTCTAGAAAGGTTACCCTTTCGCCCCGAAACACAGAGGCCGTGCCACAGTTGTCACCAGGCCGGGCGTTTTTGTAGAGGTCTGTCAGGATGCACGAGGCACTCCGCTGCCGCCTGGTAACTGCCTGCTACACGGTGCCCATCTTGTTTTCACACGGCCATAAAGGGGTTCCGTTCCCAGCTGCGCCCTCGCAGTGGGTGAGGCCCGGGCCGCTGCGTCAAGCTCAGCACCATTTCAAAAGCCCATCAATAGACAAACACGAATGCCGTTTCCTCACACCCCAGGGCTCTGTCCGCTGATGCATAATGTCAGCCTTTCATGGACCAACAACAAGTGCCAGACAGTTCTGAAAAGCGTTTTCTCATGAACAAAATAGACTTTGATTTTTTTCAGCTCTATTAGGTCCAAGACACCATAGTCTGCATGATAAAACACCAGTATAGTCTCTGGTATGGGAGGACAATTCTAAAATTATAAGCACTCTGTGTGGAGGAAGAACTGTGGGGGTGGGGTGCATATAATGGGGTAAATGAAGATAAAGGCGCCAGGAGAGCTCAAGTGTGTTCAAGCACTTTTTAAATGATCTCCTCCCAGTCAAAAATGGGAGAATAAAAAGACATCAAGCAAGAGTGATGCAATTTTTATAAGTGCAACCAGGCATCCAGTGTTGGCTAACTTGTGATTCTGCCACGAAGAAGCAGGGTGACCTTTTCTTGTTGACACGCTGATGGGACGATATGATGTCAAACAGAAATGTGAACAAATGACAAATCAGAATTTGCTTGCAGGTCACGCGTGAGTATAAGTGGGCTCAGTGTAAGGACTCGTCCTTTTCTGAAGCTCTCCTCTAGGGCACATTCCTCCCTGAGCCTCCCACCTCTGCCCCCCCAGATGTGTTCAGGTGTGCTCTTTTGCCAGTCCCAGGTACTCAGGGTTCTCTACTGCAGGTGTGACAAAGCCGTTGGTGAGGCTGCCATTGGTGAAGTGCAACGGTGTGGGTGCTGTGGCCTTCTCGCCCCCGGCCTGAGTGTGCAGGCCTAGGTAGTAAGGACAGACCAACGCAGATGAGGTGCTGCCCAGGGGGATGATGTACTCTGGGTTCTCCACGCTGTTCCCGGAGCGCAGGCCGTTGAGGGGGTGCCGCACTCTGGCAGATGTCTTGCGAGGCAGGGTGCTGGAGCGGACAGGGGTACCTGCGGGGCCGTCTGCAGCAGTCTGGTTCACGTATTCTATTGTGGAGGTGTAAAGTGGCAGTCTGTCTGAGCCTTTAGGCAGCTCATACACACAGACACACACACACACACACACAGAGCAGGTCTCACCTGGTTGCCGGCGAGCTCCACGGGGGAGGGTATGTGGGAGGCCAGGCAGCCTCGCACTCATGGCCCCTAGGTTGCCATTGGCAACCGTGGCCTGTGAGGGGTCATCGCAGTAGCGCCCCTGACTGCTGCAGTCTTCCGCCCCCGCATCCAGGAACACGGAGTCAGAATGGCCCCCTGCAGAATGATGGGACACGCTACGCGCCAGCAAGGGGTACCGGGGCACCCAAGGGCTGCCTGCGGGGGACCGGATGGCCAGAGCGGGGCACTGATCCTGCCCGAGGGTGCTGACAGACGAGTACAGGTACGGCCCCCCTGCTGAGGCCCCATCTTCCACACACTGCCTGGCGCTCTGTGTACACATGGGAGACCCGGTTATCACCCTGCTTATCGATACCTCTTGTTATGACCCCGCGGGGCATTTCTGACCATGTGTGATGGGTGTCTGAAGGGCCCGTCCCTGGCTGCAGAGGCCGGCTGGGGCACCAGGTACTCCTCGGCATCCAGGAGCTCTCGCATGTCCCCCCCCTCCTCCTCCAGGAGCATGCGGAAGAACTGGCTATCCACTGGGCTAGACTGGCTCATGTTCCCGTCATTCTGCAGGGAGGAAAGGAAGGGGATGCGTGCTGAATATCACAGATTCTCTCATTCCAAAGGCCAATCTGCACAATTTCATGTCAGAATCCTGCTGGAGTAAGCACCCAATAGCCTCAGTACATTTCTGTTTAATTTGCATCGCAGCAGTGCGCCCCAGTCCCTGGATTCACCCCGCCTCCCGCCTTCCCCCACCCCCCCTCACCTCCCTGACGTGCCGATGCTGGTTTGCTGGAGT
>JAOYFF010000094.1:31758257-31768443 GCA_025773925.1 Cryptomyrus ogoouensis | reverse complement strand
TTGTGGCGCGTGCCCTTACAGCGCATGCAGCCAGAGGTGCACAGCAGACGGGTCACTGCACAGAGAAGAACCAGCTGCACATCTACACAAATTTCCTTGCCAATTAATCTCCTCCTTAAACTGTTTCCATTCACATTTGTTTAGCACAAGATGTTTAAACCCACTGAATTCTATGAGATATGTCTGTGGAGGGTCTTTTAAAACATGATATCTGTAATATGTCCTGATATGTCACCCACACAACCTTCCACAATAAGCTGTTGCATCACCCAGATCAGTGACGTGCAGTCTGACACGGGACATAGCCGTCCAGCTTATAGACGAGAGCAGACAGGGGCTCTGTGTGACTCACAGGTTTGACAGTCCTGCTCCGTCCGTCCCCAGCATCCCCTCGACCCACACGCAGGGGAGCAGCTCAGACCTGAAGACGCAGAAGATGCCACTGGGTCTCACCATGTGCAGATGCATGACTGTTTTCACAAGCTTGTAAAAACATGACATCGGTGCCGTTTCACATGCGACGACAGAACCGGCTCCTTACAGTTGGATGACTGCACCTGCAGTCGCAGGTGGCTCTGCGGGTTCTGTTCATCCAGCGTGTCGCTCCAGTTGATGTGCTGGGGGAAGCACAAGTGAGGGTTCCCCCAAATGTACACCCCACCAAGAAGGATCTCTACAGGAACAGAGAAGGGGTCAGAAGGGGTCACCAGCACTGTGAGAACATCATCACCCCCCCATGGAAACAGACCGACAGGTTTCAGACCTCTTCAAATTGTCCTCTTCATCACTCTCATTACCCACAACCAATTAAATCCCCAAAATGCACCTGCATATCTCTTGCTAGTCTACCTCCTCTAGCTTCCTCATTAGCCCCCAACATACCCCCCACTCCGCCTCACCCGTCAGACTCCTCATTAGCAGCTCCGTCAGCCCAGAATCCCCAGGGCCGCTGTTGTCCAGTACGGCCAGAGCGTATCGCGATTCGTAGAGCTGGCTCCCGCGGATGATGCGCAGACTGCCCAGAGGCACCGAACTCACCGACACGTGGGCCACCAGCACATAACCCTGCACCTCCACGATGCCCTGCGGAGATGGGGCAAGCGGGGGAGTGCCCAGAGGCCATGTTAAATCCGCAGAAGAGAGAAGGAAAAGTAAAAGGAAGAGAGACTGACACACACTCACAGACAAGATAGGCAGCAAAAATTTGTTATACAGAAAAATGCACAGGGAAAAATATAAACAAAAGAAGCATCTCAGGGTGCTGCAGAGCGAAGGTGACAACAGCTGCCAGAAATCAAACCTGCAGAAAGCTAAGGTCCAGGTCTCCGTGCAGGTGGGTGATCTCCAGGTTCCCATGCACCACCTGGCAACCAGTGTAGAGCAGCTGCAGTGTTTTGTAGTGGTTTTCCAGGCTGGACGGGAGCTGCAGCTTCATGTCAGTGCCGAGACATACTGGGAGAGTGGGATGGGCAAGAATAAAGAAATAAAATCAATAAATAAGCAAGCAACAGCAACTGACAAAACGTAAGTAAACACTATGCGCAAGCTGTAGATGACATATGGACATATGGACGGCATACGGACAATAAAAATGGGAGTGCCTGGTTACAGAAAAAGACAATAAAAACAAAATGAGGGAATCCTTAGGAAAACAGAACAACCCAAGACACAATAAACGGTCATTGACACCAGATCCAATCTGAGAGGTATACTACAAAGGGAGATCTGCATACCTACAGTTAACAAGCTAGAGCCAGTTCTTATCAACTCGAGTTGACTCGGGGTTCATCCATGTTCACATAAAAGGGGCGGTGCCAGCATTGCAAGCTAATGCCGCCCTTTGATAGGTAGGAGCCCATAAGTCAGGGCTGCCCAACCCTGCTCATGGAGATCTACCACCCTGCACCTACAGAGCTTAGGTGCAGCCCCAATTTAACACACCTGATATAGATAATCAGACCCTTCAGTGACGTCTGTGTTAGAGCCAGCTTAGGTTCAACATCACTGGCTCTAATACTGAGATCTTCAGGAGCAGGCTTGGGTAGCCCTGCAACAGGTAATACCCAACCCACTCTGCAAACTTTGTCATCAGCACGCCTCCCCTTGGCAAATTTTCTGTCCTTGCCTTGGCAAGGGACTGGCACTGAATATCAGTACTGGGATAAAAAATTCCTGTATCGGATCGAAAAGAAAATCAGAGGTATCGCCTGTCACAACTATTTGTTTAAAAGTGAGCAATAATTCCTATAACTCAAAATGGAAGTAAGCCTCGAGAAACCTTGCTAAGACAGCAAGCTTGCTTCATGATAACCTCTCTGGGATGAAAACGTCAGTCACTTTCCACGGTTTAACCAATCAACAAACACTGAAAAGACATCTATTCCAGATATCTACGGATTGATATGACGAGGCAGGAGGTAGCCGGTGAATAAAACGAAACACTCTAATGGTTTCAAATTGAATAAAATTGAGTTTAAGAAATTTAAAACAGCCTTTTATTTGCTTTCCCCTGGAACTCATCCTCTTTATTTTTCCCTTCCCCAAAAGTTCTCAGGGGGCTATCTATGAACATGTTTGGTCCCTTGTACAGATCTTGGCATCCATCCATCCATCCATCCATCTCTCTCTCTCTCTCTCTCTCTCTCTCTCTTTCTCTCTCTCTCTCTCTGAGAGAAGTGTGCTGCTTTACCCCCCAAAGACACCCAAATGCATATACACATGCACGCATGTAGGCGACATCCATGGCTCCCTTAAACAACACTTTGGGCATGATACGTAGTGTCGGCTGGGACCCTAACAAAAGGGAGTGGGTCAGCGACAGCCGGCAGACTGCAAGCTAAATAGCCACCCTCAAAACAAGCGGAAATCACATGGTGGCAAAACAAACGTGCCACCTACCGTGATGGGTGTGGTATGTGGCTCTGTGGGTTCAGACTCTGTGCCTGTGATTGAAGAGTCACTAGTTCAAATCTCATGACTGGTGAGTGATGTCACCGTTTTAGCCCTTGAGCAAGGTGGTTTTGCCCCAGGGATGCTGCTGCCAGCTCTCTGATCCTCACTTACGCTTTCTTCTGGGGAAAAAAAAAGCCTCTGCTAAAAACATGTACTTGCAAAGATTTCACCATAATCCGTGCACACACCCCTAGGCCTGGGCTGCATGGGGGGTAATGAACCAGCATCATTAATCATTATGGCTGTTTGCTTCCGGGTTATTCAGACACAGCTGGACATCCATATGTGCCTCAGTGTGTCCAAAGTCCTCTCCCAGCAGCTCTACACCACTGGAATAGACCCCCTTCAGCCCCCTGCCCCCACCTTCCTAGACAATGAATCTAAATGATTTTTTTCCACATCTACGTTTTAACAATCAAGTGTCCCGTAACAACAAACACACTCAGAGCACCTGGACCATGGTGCTAGCAGATATTCACGTGTCAGGTTGCCTTAATACAAGCACAGGAATGAGGTATTTGTTAAAATTGTGGTGAATCGTGAAACCGTTCCCTGCCGTATTGCTGTGTCGAGTATGAAGTGCTCTTTAAAACAGGCACAAATGACTCACCTGGTGACTTTGCAAATATTTGCTCCCGGAAGCGATACCTGCTTGTGACTGCATGTTTGCATTTCCTTTTGTGTGAGAAAGATATGAGTATCTGATGAATTTGTTTTGAAATTTCTGTTTTCTACTGGATCCAATATAGAAACTTTGAACTAAGGTACATTAATGTGCGCCACCTCTGAGCGCCAAATTCCATAACATAATAAAATTTCACTTGAGTTTTTTCAGTCAAGTAGACAATGAGAAAAAAATTGGTAACATTTTACTTGATGGGGCACAAATAATACAGTATTATGCTATTAGTTTGAGGTTATCTAATACAAAAGTAAGTCTTAGTTACATACTGATCTCATGTTAATTCATCATTAATGAATCATGACATGTTTTATCAAGCAGTTACTATATTTATTTTGTCTGTTAATTCTGTAAACCTTTGTGAACTGCTGAAGGAAAAGTAATGAATAACACAAGTGAAATACTGATCTCATGTTTGTTCATCATTAATGAATCACGACATCTTTTATCTAAATTAGACTATACTTGTTCATGATCTGTGCATGAGGATGGCTTCAGTAGTAATTGACCTATTACTAAGTATTTGTGCCCTTCGAGTAAAGTGTTAGATGATACTTCAGAATGAAGGCAAATTGTGTAGCAGTTTACGATTAGCTACTAAATTAACACAGCTAATTTACAGTTTGCTAACTCTCATAGACAAAAAGTCATGTGTGTTCTATCATTAATTCTGTTCTATAGTAAAGTTCTCATATATAGAATCAGTTATCCCAGAAGTGTCATACTAAAACAAACAGATTTTGAGGGGTGATACTGCATTTTAATCCCTGGTTTTGTACACGTGATGGTCTTTGATGTCCATCACGTGTACAAAAAAATATTTTCAGAAAAGCTAATTTTCTCCTATACGAAGAATTACATTTTTTAAAACAAAATCACTGGGTATCCCATAATAGTATACTGTCTGAGTTAGGGGTGCAACGATTAATCAACTGAGTTGACTAAAATCGATTAACCAAATTAATTACCAACTAATTTATTAGTCGATTAATTGGTGACATCATCACGTGTGTTTCTCACGCCAACTCTAAATGTTTCGATATTACCACTCATTAGAGCGGTTAACCAAAGCTATAGTAGCTTCAAAAACAAAAACCCTGAAGTGTAATAGTATTTCACACTAAACTCCAAAAAAGGTTGCAAAAGTTGACCTTAGCTTACATTGGAGCACATCCTCTATGCTCGAGCATCTAAAGAGGCAGCACTTTGGCTCACTGGATTAAGAGGACTCATCTCGGTAAGTCAGTTATGCTAGTTAGACAGTAAGCCAATGTTAATGTTAAAAACCATTCGAATTCATGTTATGAGCTGTAACATTTTCTATTTTGAAATGCATGTTCTCTTGAATTGATAATGGAGTTGGATAATGTCGGCATTACACCTAATGACTTTTCAAGCGATTTCACTGTTGCAGAAAAATTTCCATTGTCAGACAAAATCACAAGAGAGTTTTGCTGGAATTGTAACGCGCTCCCGTCATCTCAATCGTTAGGTGTAAGGTGGTCAAAATAGCTGTCTTAAGTCAGTCTTTCTAGCATCTTGACATTCCAATAAAATGAAACGTGTTTAGTATTATCTTTAGTTTTAAATCTTAGCTCATGCAAATAATAACGTGGACACTGTCAACAAGGCATCCTACCTCTCCAGGAAGTTCCTGTATTGATAGTGGCTCTCTTATTAGTATTTTTTTTGACAGCGAGCATTGCACACTAGAGAGAGAGTGTGTGTGTGTGAGAGAGACAGGTGTAGTGACAGAGTGAGAGACATCTGCTTTGTATTAGCCTGTACCAGGGGTCACCAACCTTTTTGAAACTGAGAGCTATTTCAAAGGTACTGAGCCATACGAAGGGCTACCAGTTTGAAACACCCTCCTAAGCTTATCTAAACTTCATATATAATAAACGTGTTTTAAATGTTTTTTTTAGATATTGCCATTTTCAAATCTATATAAATGCAAATGTGATTAAAGAAGAATAGCAACAGGATAAAATTTAAATTTTAGACGCTGCTCACTGGTGAGTTGTGCTACTTTTAGAACAGGTCCACGGGTGACTCATGTGGTCCTTGGGGGCATCCTGGTGCCCGTGGGCACCATGTTGGTGACCCCTGGCCTATACTGTTATATTGATGTCATGTATACAGTATAGGCTAATACAGAGCGCAAGTGTTGAGAGAGAGAGAGAGAGAGAGAGAGAGAGAGAGAGAGAGAGAGAGAGAGAGAGTGTGTGTGTGTGTGTGTGTGTGTGTGTGTGTGTGTGTGTGTGTGTGAGATTTTCAGTGGCGTGGACCGATTAAGCATGTGTAAATGTTTCTGTAATTTTGCCTTAAAATAGCCTCACATGCTGACTTTCCTCCATTTCAATACAGAACTGTGATTGTAAAGTTTAGTTGCAATGGAGTGCAGACGGACAGCAGAACGCACATTTAACTTACTGTTAAAATTTAAAATTTAAATTTAGATGGATTGCTTGTTTTGGTATATTTAATTGCTGCTACTTTGCTTATGCTTGGTTTAATATTTTAATAGGACAAATGGATATTGGATTTTAAAAAATTCAATATCCATTAACAGGAACGTTCATTAAAAGAGTGCATTTTTTAAATAAAGTATTCGGTTTTATTGTTTTGATTGTTAGCAAATGCATAAAACAACCTCATGCTAAATTTAAAATCTGATAACTGATACCAAATAAGAGTTATTTGGTAATCGGGCGATTCATTCGACTAATTGATTATTCGTTTCAATAATCGATACATTGATCGACTGTCAATATAGTGGTTTGTTGCAGCCCTAGTCTGAATCATTGATTTGAAAACCAAATGGATTCAAAATACACAATCAATGTATAATAATTGTGTTGATCGTAAATTGGTACTGGTGATCATGTAGGTCAGGAAAAGATGATGTCAAGGCCATACTTGCCCTATTTCAGGATATCTCCAAGTTGTCATAAATTGCTTTACAAATATTTGAAAAAGGGAACAGACAAACAACCTAGCAGCCAGTGCCACTAGAAAAAGTAGGTGCAGAATAAATCGGTCGTAGTCAGTTTTGTTAACTGGAAGAAGGGTGGCCAACCAGTCCAGCTTAGAGGCACCTGACACCACTGCAAATCTTGAGCTGCACTATCACAAATGCCCACGCACGGCAACAGTGTCTTAAGAGCCTAATGGCATAATACACAGCCTAACAGTTTTTCTTGCCTCAGTTTACTTAGTGGGACACATGGCAGTCTTTGTTTGCCACAATCCTTTTCAGGTCTTGCTTTTTCTGAGTTGTGGCCACTCAAAGCAGCTCTTTTACCTGTATATCCATAAGAACAGAGTGATGTTTTGACTTCACTTGTCTTAGTGTAGAAAAAACTGATTCACAGACACAAGTTTATCCAAACGTGTGTAGAGTCCACACACGCATAGTGATGGACTGGTGTTAGGGTTGCGGCCCTAACAATACGCTGTGTGCAGAATTATTAGGCAAGTGTGTATTTCACTTGTATCTTCTCAAGCGACCAACTTTGAGTCCAGGTGAATCTCTAATTAAGAATCAACTGTTTAAAAACAGCAAAATGTTCAGTATTTGTTCTGAATACTTTCTCTTTGTGTAGAAAAGAATTTAAATATTTAGAGTAACTTCAGTACAGTCCGGATTGTTTATAAATGTTCCCCTTCTTATTTGAACTTGACGCGCTGACTTACCAGAGTTCTCTCTCCCCTATCGGACGGAATGGTTGTCAGTCATAAGCCCCACCCATCTTCCTGAGAGTGGAGAACCCGCTCGTTCACTTAGTAACACGGACTGCAGAAGCAGAGCGGAGCCGAGCGAAGTTCATAATTATTTAGTCTTCCTTTATAATTGCAGTTAGATATAAATTGTATTTCTATTAGCCCTCGGAGTGCGTGTTTGACTAAGTAATTTCTTATGGTGTAATCTGTTATTTTCAGTTAGTACTTGCCGTTTGTTAGGATGTGAATCCTCGTTAGCCGTGGAGTCAGCATAGACGCCATTTCATGTCTGTGTATAGCTATGCCACATCCTTTAAGTTTCCTTGTGTATGGCGTGCATTAATGTCTATATTTGTTATGTTATGCTTAGGAGATATTGCACGTTTAGCATTGCACAAGTTATAAAGATTGTATGTTACGTGGTATGTTAATGACTTGGTAGCATACTTTGCTGTTATCTGTTATATACCTGTATTATGTTTTGCTCTAGGAAAACCACTTCATTTCAGGGCACTTCTCTCAATCAGATAAAGTGAATGGAAATAAGCAATTGTGGCTGGTGTGATGTTTAATAGGATTCTTGATTACATGCATCCTTAATCGGATATCGGCAGCGGTTCCATCTCAATCGACACCGGCCACCTAGCTCAGAGCATCGGATATAGTTTCCTCACCTACACTTTGAATAAAAACAGGAAAACATAGATACTTTCTTATGCAGAATTAAGCAAATTATTATTACTATTAAAAATGGGCTAAAGAGGACCTTACAGAGAGCAGGAAAGAAACAAAATAGTAAAGTACCAGTCAGAGGGATGCAAAATGATCGAAACTGCCAGACTTTTGAAATGTGATCACTGTACAATCAAGTGTTTTGTTGCCAACAGCCAAAGAGGACTGAAGAGGCTTGTAGAGAGAAGATGACACACATAAACTGCCAAAGTTCTGTGTCAAATTAAACTTTCGAGCATCAAATGCCATCATTTTTCAAAACTGTGCAATATGAACAGAATCTCCAGACGTTCTAGGTGCAGTGTGCTGCGTGACATTCCTAATGTCATTAACGCTGAAACATGGCCTCCACTCAAGGCATGTATGGTATAACGGGCACAGACACATCTCAAGACTGATGGTACAAAGGTTTTGGGGACAAATAAGATGAAAGTGACTCTTGATGGAGCAGATGGATGGGCTACTGGATGGAGATACTCTTCAAGCACCAACAAGGTGGTGGAGGAGAGATGACGTGGACTGCAATTATCAGTGATGAACTTGTCAGACCTTTCTGACTTGCAGATTGTGTAAAAATCAACCACAAGGTCTACTGCCAGTTTCTAGAAGATACTTTCTTCAAACACTGGCACAAGAAGAAGTCAGCAGCTTTCTAAGAGGTTATGATATTCCTGCAAGACAATGTCCCTCCCTATGCATCAAAGTATTTCATAGATTGGCCTAGAAAGGCTTGAAACGTGATTGAATTATGGCCTGCCCTCCTTCATCACCTGACTCAACCCCATTGAAAACTACTGGGCCTTACCAGAGTAGCAAGCAGTACCCTTCTCAGAGCAGCCTCTAGGTGGTGTCTGATACAGTGGTGCTTTTATTGCCATTAACTTGGTGAATGTTACACAGGGCAAATGTTCAAGGCAAAAAGGTAATTTCTTGTAGCTACAGAAACCTGCAGAATTATTCATAATATGCAAATACTTCCAAAATATGTTTATTTCAAGACAATCAAATATTAAATATTAAACTGATTTTAAATTAATTCTGTATACTTAAAGATTGTTTCTTAAAGCAAACTTTAAATCTGTTGTTTTGCAATCATCTAAAAATAAGTGAAAGTAATTAAGATATTCGGTAATGCTTTACATTAATGGCACTTTCATAATGCCTTTATATTGCATTCATAAAACGTTCAGTGCACCTTCATAATGTATTAAGTATTCATAAACACGATGTATATTTACTGCTCCTTGGAGGAGTAAATATACCCCCTCTACCACCTTATTGTGGTGGAGGGGTTTGCATGCCTCAGTGACTCTGGGGGCTATGTTGTCGGGGGCAATAGCCCCTGATAGGGTCTCCCAAGGCAAAAAGGTCCCCGGGGAGGGGCCAGACAAAGAGCAATCCAAAAGAACCCTATGATAAGGTATTCCAGCGAAGTCTCTTTTCCCTCGCCCCAACTAGGGTCACCGGGGCCCCACCCTTGAGCCAGGCCTGGGGGAGGGGCCCATTGGCAAGCGCCTGGTGGTTGGGCATAGCCCAAAAGAGGCACTGTCCCCAGGTGGGCCCACCACCCACAAGGGGAATGTCAGGGGTTCGGTGCTTTGTGGAGGCCCTGGTGGTCCGAACCCTGGCTGATAAAACTGGCTTTCGGGACATGGAATGTCACCTCTCTGGTGGGGAAGGAGCCTGAGCTTGTGCGTGAGGTTGAGACATATCGATTAGATATAGTCAGGCTCACCTCAACACATAGCGTGGGTTCTGGAACCAATCTCCTGGAGAGCGGCTGGACGCTCTGTTCTTCTGGGGTTGCGGCGGGTGAGCGATGCCGGGTTGGGGTGGGGCTACTGGTGGCCCAACAGCTCGGTGCATTAACAACGGAGTTTACCCCGGTGAACGAGAGGGCTGTCTCCCTGCGCCTTTGGGTCGAGGACAGGTCTCTGACTGTCATCTGCGCTTATGCGCAGAATGACGGTTCAGAGTACCCGGCCTTCTTGGATTCCCTTAGTGGTATGCTGGTTAGCGCGCCACAAGGGGATTCCATCGTTTTCCTGGGGGACTTCAACGCTCACGTGGGCAATGACAGTGTGACCTGGAGGGGGG
>JAOYFF010000094.1:31744101-31758157 GCA_025773925.1 Cryptomyrus ogoouensis | reverse complement strand
GTAGAGGTAGCTGGGGAGAGGGAGGTCTGGGTGCCTCTCCTGAAGCTGCTACCCCCGCGACCCGAACCCCGGACAAGTGGTAGATAATGGATGGATGGATGGAAGTACATTTACCTTAAAATCCTAACTTACCTTAAGTTTTAATATACATATCAAACATTACATGATTATACAATTATAATGCTTGTTATTATTATATAATTTTTGTTATTAATGTATATTACAGCTGTTAAGGGATGTTAGGATGTTAAGGTATACATACATGATGTTTATGAATGCATTATGAAGGTGCACTGAATGTTCTATGAATACATAATGAATGCAATATGAAGATGCACTTAATGTAAAGTGTTACCAAATATTCATTTATATCTTCATGGCACAATGCAATGCGAAAATGAATTATTTTAAAAATGAAGTGAAAAGATGACCAACAACAAATAGCTGTACATGCACATATTCATATTGAAATATTGTGCTCCAGTTACAGTATGACAAACCTCACTGACAGCTGGATATCTTGGTTTGATTCGCAAAACACACACATGTTCAGTGACGGATTAACGAGTTCAGGGGCCCCAAGGCTATAAAAACTATTAAATATTAGTAACTATAAAATAATTTCTACACAGTCTAAGAGAATGTGATGTTGTATCAAATGAGAGAACAACAGAACAACAACAAACCAGCAAGCATACACTTTCACATAAGTCATATGCAGCAAAAAGAGGGTAACCGACACCGCATTAAAAAAACGCATCTCAATATCGGTACCTAAAAACACTCTGATCCAGTGCTTGTCAACTGCATCCACAATGTACTCTCAAAACACATTTACCATTGATAGCATAGACCACAGATAACTTAGAGGAATATTCCAAAATAGTATAAAACAAGTTCTTACTATTAGAATGTTTTCCTCCTAGCTTTTCTGGCATAAAACCTATTGATCAGGCTTATAAAGTCTGTAGAAAATAGTCTACGTTTACACATACCAGAAAACACATAACAGTATAAAAAGAATTTGGTCTCCCCGTTCCATTTTAACCAATCACCAACTCGCAAAAAAATAAACGATCAATAAAGGCTCCTGGACAACTATAGGCCCTGAGGCTGGAGCCTAGGCAAGTCTGTGCATTAACCCACCCCTGGAAGCTTTTTTTCCCATTTAGCTTCCTAAGAGGTTACATTCGGTGAAGTAAACATCAGACACAAACTTCTTCACTCTTTCTAGCAGAGTCCGTTGTTCTGTAAGCACCTGCTATAAGGGTAATTTCTGAGTAGGTCATTTACAATAAAATGTAATTATATAAAATTTAAGCATATAAAGTGGGTTGAGTAGCAGGTCAGGCATCATATTGTCTTTATTAATATTAGCGGTTGAGTAACAGTCAGTTAAACTGCGCACATCGTGCATCACTGTAGCTGCATGCATGACTTCCCATCAATCAATTGATGTAAAAAATATATACTTTTAATTTTTCAACATTTAATCGGCAGTATTGTGAAGTGTTTAAACGCATTTTGATTTATCAGAAATTGTCTATATTTTCAAATAAAAAAAAAAACTCTGAAAACCAAAAAAATTGAGACCACCTACAGAACAGCCCAGAACAGCACAGGAGCAGGCTAAGAGCAGTATGCACCTTAAAGGCCACAGGTTCGCCACCCCAGACACTGAACAATCAATTCTACTGTCTAGCTGTGTTACCTAATTGGTTCCGATTGACGTATGCTAAAGTGATGCCAAAGACCAGGCAGATTTCACTCTGCATGCTGATGGTGTGGTTCACAGCTAGCCACAGAGAGGGGCGACAGTCTGTCTGTATTTTTTTTTACCAAAATAAAGACAGACAGACAAAAATGTTAAATTGTTTAAATGATTAAGGCTGGCATAATTTGCATAAAACTTTGATTCTTCTTTAGTTCTTCTCATGGGAGTAAATTAAAGTTAAATGACAAAGCTCAGGTATCAGGTAGGAAATTGTCACACATCTGCTATGGTGTTAAACTATAACACTAAAACATGCCACAAGACTACTTCCAAATACAAAATAAATGTTGTATACTGCAGTCCACAGTGGAAATAAGAAATTATACCATGTCTTTGGACATATATGGATTATGGGAAACTTGCACAATAAAATTTGCCAAATTGCAATAAGTTTTGCTAAAACATTTTCACACAAAGGTTAGCATGCTTTGCAAAATGATAATTCTTTTTCGAGATTATCTGGAAGGCTTATATGTTAAAAAAAAATATGTTTGCAGCTGCATTTTCATTATGGCCTTCAGACTCATCGATAGGGTGCTGCGTTGGTGAGAAATTGAACAAAAAAAAGGGAGGAGGAGAAAAGTGAACTGGTTACCAAAAGACACTCACCTTCATCTGTATGGAACTATTTTGGATTCCACAGAAACAATATTGAGCAAAAAGCAAGCGATTTGTCAGCACTGCTTTGTGTCCTCACAACTCATGGCAATGCCACCAACTTAGACACTATTTGGCTATAATTTGTTTTCTGCAAATTTTCCTATCTTGCTTTATAAATATCGTGAAATCATATTTGTGATATCTGGTATTTTTCCAGTACCAAGCAGCCCTATGCATTCTTGTACTGAAGATGTTCTTGAATGTGTATTTACTTGAATAGATATTTGCTGTGGTGTTCTTTCGGTTTCGAGCTTGGAAGCAGAAACAAAGCTGGAAAGCAATTAATCAGCTTTTGCAAATCCAGTGACTTCTTCAATGCCAATATATTGTCCAAGCAACCCAAGCATCACCTTTTCACCTGGACATCATAGAAATCAAATACATTACATTGTCAGTGTCAAATAGTGGAAGAGCTGAATT
Organism: Cryptomyrus ogoouensis; assembly: GCA_025773925.1. Classification (NCBI taxonomy): domain Eukaryota; kingdom Metazoa; phylum Chordata; class Actinopteri; order Osteoglossiformes; family Mormyridae; genus Cryptomyrus; species Cryptomyrus ogoouensis. The sequence goes on along the minus strand of JAOYFF010000094.1, from coordinate 31,755,303 downwards.
CAAATAACGAAGATATGACATGAAGGAAATTGTGAAACAGATGAAAAACCAATTAGAGATGGTGAATCTGTTTAATAGAGAACAAGAGGAATTGGGCAGAAAAAAAAAAAAATCATCCAAGAAGAATCTGGAATGAAGCTGATCAAAATGAAAGAGCAGGAGAAATCAACGCAAACAGCAGGAGCCACAGTGGAAAAGAAAAGAAGTCAAAATCAGAACAGACAAAGCACTGAATTGAAAATTCCAGAAAGCTGCCAGGAAAGAAAGAATGAAGAAGTATATTACAATGCTTGCAAAATCATTAAAGAAAGAAATAAAACATAGAAAAACAGGGGGATTAAAAACAAATCCTAAATGCAAGAAGGTATGTTGAAGCAGAAAGATAAAACAAAGACAGAAGGAATACACAGAACAAGGAACTGGAAAAAATGTTAACCACACTATGGCAGCAAATATAGAAAAAGATATGCTGAAGCAGAAAGATCAAAGAAAGAAGGAATACACAGAACAAGGAAATGAAAAAATGTTAACTACATTATGCCAGCAAATATGGCAAACAGCTGAATGGCTTATAGAACAGAAGAGACTGGAAGAATAGAAAACAGTCTGCGAATTATTATTAAATTTCCCTAATATCATATGTCAATAAGATTTTGCTAAAGATCATTCAATGTTCACTAGATTCCTGGATAAAAAAAGAACTGCCAGATGTGCAAGGTGGATTCAAGAAAGGCAGAGGAACAAGAGACATCATTGCTGACATACAATGGATAATCAAAAAATGAATACCAGAAGGAGATCTGCTTTAATGATTACAACAAAGCCTCCAATTGACCATGTCACACTATGAAATGCTCTCAGGAAATGGCTATAACAGTGCATGTCACAGTCCTTATGAAGTATATCCACACTGCACAACAAGCCACAGTTAGGACAAATTGAACAGGGAGAAACTGGTTCCAGGTTAGTAAAGGAGTTAGATATGGTTGTGTATTATCACCATGTGTATTCAACTTGTATGCAGATCACATGACACGGTTTTTAATATTCATAAAGGAATCACTGATCTTTCAGCTAGGAGTGTAGCAATGTTGACCTTAGAAATGCATGATATATTGGCTAACATATCGGTATCAGCCAATGTTTGTTAAAAAACAAGATATTGGTGTCGGTCCATCATGTCAATATTGCCATCCAATACTTAAGCTTTACCAATATTTAAAGTTAGCAATACAAAGACACAGCTACTAGATGGAGATGACTGCACTGAATAATCAGTCTTTTTCCATAGTGGGGGACAAGGAATTTCATTGGTTGATTCACCACTTAGAAGAGGTCTTAGGCTACGTTCACACTGCCATGCTGAAGTGACTCAAATTCAGATTTTTTGCCTTAATGTGACACAGATCTGATCTTTTCAAATCAGATTTGTGTCACTTTCATATGTGGTACTAAATCTCATACGTATCCGATTCACGGCCATGCGACCTGAATGTGAACGCTCAGATCGGAATTCATGTGGCTTTTTGCTTATATGCATGCGCTAACATCATCAGCCTGCACCGGCAGCGCAGGAAGGTAAAAATGGGGGAGGGCTGTGATAACAGTCAGTGGTAGGATGGAGAAGTTGGGGATTTAATCAATATTTGGGGAAATGAATCTGTTCAAGCTAAACTGGAAGGAACCAAGTAATTGAAATAGTAATTGAAATAATTGCCCAAAAAATGGCACAGCGTGGAAACAAATGAACGTGGCTACAATGCCAAAGTAAAATAAAGAGCCTGAAGTCGAAGTTTAAGGAGGCAAAAATATGGAGTTAATTTTGTGCCAGAAGTATTAATCAAAATTTTGAAAACCACAAGCAAATCATTAAGTATCAGAATGAAAATATGGTTTTCCAAATATCAAAAAAGTCGAATAAAGTTATTGTTTTCCTTCTTCTTATCTAATTTTTTTTGCTCCAAATTCAACCTGACCAATAGACGTGTAAGCTACTAAGGTCCGCCCACCCGTTAAAACAGTGCCAAAAGTCAGGAGCAAAAAAGCATTCCAAAAGCAAAAAAAAATTCAAAAGCATTCCAAAAGCAAAAAAAAAATTCAAAAGCAAAGAAAAAAAAATTCAAAAGCAAAGAAAAACATTCCAGAAGCAAAACAAATTAGAGAAGAAGGAAAAGATAATTTTATTTGACTTTTTTGATATTTGGAAAACATATTTTCATTCTGATACTTAATGATTTGTTTGCGGTTTTCAAAATTTTGATTAATACTTTTGGCACAAAATTAACTCCATACAAAAAACTCGAATCAGCGCAGCGGTCATGGCCGCACAACGTGCCAATTTTACGACCAGCTTTTTACCCATGTAAAAACGTATCAATGTGCGCATGCGTGACGTTTCGGAGGACCGATGCGTTCACATTACAGTCAGATACAGGTCACTTGTAGTTATGAATGTGAACCGTCAAGATAGACAAATCCGATCTGAGCAAAAAATCGGAATTGAACGATGTGGCTGGCAGTGTGAACGTAGCCATAAAGTATTAACTAGGGCTGCACGATATTGGGGGAAAAAAATCGCATTGCAATATTTATTCTTTCTGCGATATATATTGTGATATTAGGATTTAAAAAAATCTAATTAGTTCAAGTCGTCTAATTAATGGAAGTCGTCATTAATAAAGTGGACAGTCAGGCTTACGTTGGGGTCCATTGTTCGGCTAGACCACAAATCTATTGTAGCTGCATAATATTGTACCACTGAAAGTTCCATTTCAACTTCTGCCTTGCATTTCTTGTACAGCTCCGGGATGACAATTTGTGAAAAATAGGTCCTTGACGGTATTATGTACCACTTGTCAAGCGACCGGATCATGTTTTTAAAACCGTCTTTGCTGACTCTTAATTGGTACCATGTCTTTTGCAAGATGGAAAGTTATCATATCGGTTATTTTTTCTGTCGTTTGGAACCTCTCACATACGCCGTAACACTGGCAAAAGCATCTGAAATAGTTTTTTGCTTGGGACGGCAATCAGATTTTGCTTCGCACAGATCACACAGGGTTTTGTGTTGCCGATTTAAATGATCAAACAAATTAGTTATGTTTCCCCGTGTTGTGGCAAAAACTGCAAGGCACTGTCAACAAATGAACAAATGACCTGTTTTTGGTCTACGTCATGTTTTCTGTAGCCGAAATAATTCTACGCAGCATATCTTTTTGCAACAAAATCTTCATTTTTTTCAGTGTTTTCTGTAGTGAAATGACGACTAGAGGGAGCAAGTTGATGAAGAATGTTTGTGCTTGGTGGTTCGTTCTGTGATCGACATGTTTGTTAGCTGCGCGTGCAAAGCTGCGTGTCGGCTCCATATCAAAAAAACTTTTAAATTGACCTAAATTACATTAGACAGACTTTTGAGGATTGTTTAAGAATAAGAACAGTGTGACATTTGTTAGTTTAGCAAAAACACCAAAAGCGTTGTCCGCGCCGCTTAATTTAATCGGTGTTACTTGACATTGCACATCCTGCGATGTGACTATTGCACGTGCGTACATCGCGATGACGATGCCAAAGGGATATATTGTGCTGCCCTAGTACCAACCTGCAACATGTCTGTAATTCATTAGTAAACGTGAGTCGCAGGTTCATATTTCATTTTCCATCCATATAAAGACCGATATAAGCCTAATGTCATTCCACTAATAAGCTTTGAAAATTTCATCAATGGCTCCCAGTGGTGAAAAAATAATTACACCATGCCAATGTTTACATTCACATCAGCCCAGACTCCTGACGATCTATTTGCACCTTATAATAGCACATTCCGGAGGCGGCATGGTTGTGCAGTGGTTAGCACTGTCACCTGGGACCTGGGTTCGAGTTTCCACCAAGGTTCCATATGTGTGGAGTTTGCATGTTCTCCGTGTGGGTTTCCTCTGGGTACTCCAGTTTCCCCCTATAATCCAAAAACATGCTGAGGCTGATTGGATTTCCGAAATTACCCGTAGGTGTGCATATGTGAGAGGATGGTTTGTGAATGTGCCCTGTGATGGGTTGGCATCCCATCTTGGGTTGTTCCCTGCCTTGCGCCCATGGCCTCTGGGATAGACTCTGGACCCCCCATGACCCTGAATAGGATAAGCGGTTTCAGAAAATGGATGGGATGGAACAGCACATTTCTTGTGATGTACATTATGCACTATATGTAGGGATGCACACTGTTTGTATTATACATGTGCTAATTTTCTGCTTTGTACTAAAATTAATCTAAATTTGCACACTTGTGCTTATCACGTACCTTGCATTTATGCCTCTTTGTTGTGTACAGGCTGACCACCTAAACCATGTCTGAGGGGACTATGAGCTACTTCAGGTTTCACAAACTACTTTAAAACTGAAAGGCTCCTGTGCTTGACTAATTAGTTCAGTTCTTGTGCTTTTACTGGTTTGTATCCTTGATTGAAAGACTCATTCAGCTGTTTCACATTAACATTAGTGACACATGCATGATTATAGGAGGCTGACCAACCAGCACACAGCAAGAACTCAATGCTAAAGTGAAATCCAGGTCTTTTTAATTGAATCTGTAGTTTGCAATCCCCATCCTAGCTCATAGTGTCCCCCCTGACATGGATTAAGTGTCACCCTAGTTGTATTTGCCTTTGTTGTTAACCGTCTATTCTCATTGTGCCTCTAACTGAAACAAGCCATGCCAGCACAAATTTCCACTGGCCTTAGTTATGTGGCAATAAAGATTCTGAGAAAGATTTTGATTCCGAAAAGGTTTGAATTTAGGTTTTCAAAATATGATAGAAATTAAAGACTTCCGATGCATCATATCATTCCTTCAATGATCATAATCAAATCATATCACCTTGGATCCAACGATTAATACTCTTACTCGACAGTAAGTTCATTACACATAATAATAATTATCCTTTTGCTTGTCATGGTGGAATTCAATTCAAGTAATGTGTATTTTGTTGTAGTCAGTAACACATCTGGATATTCATTCGCTGTCTTCAGCTATACAAATTGCCAGTACAATTTGAGAGATTTTTCAGTACATCCTGGCATGCTTTCTACCTGCTCCCTGTGTTCCGATAAAACCAAAGATTCATGGAAGAAACATTAAACAGGAATAGAAGTTTTAATTTAAATAATAAAATATTATTTTTAGTATTAAACAATATAAATCAGAAAATATATACTTGGTTGTATAAGCAGGTAAAAATTACTGAGTAGGCCTACATATAGGGCCAATTTTACATAATTTAATTCACCTGCAAGAAAACACAACGTGCTGAACATGCATGACAAGTTCACCCCTCCTTTCCTCAAGAAAGGATGCTGTTAGTCGTAATAGACATTAAGGAACAAGTTGAAAGAAACAGAGAGAGAGAGAGAGAAAAAAAATATATACAGTAGAAGGAAAGAAATGCAGAGAAAGGGAAAGAGAGAAAAGAGACACGAGTGAAAGGCAGCACATCTGGAGGTTTAGTGTTTCCCCCGGCCAGGAACAGATCTCTTTTAGCGGCTGGATTCGCGCTGGATGTCGCCAGTGAAAGTTGCAGAGCCGGTTTTTACATTTTTTAAGTGCTCAGCGCTTACGTGCCATTTCCACGTTGTACTCCAATTATGCCGAATAATGCTTAAGAACCGATTTGGCAAATAATAGCTCCCCATGTAGAACATATTAATGTTATAATTATATCATGTTAAGTTATAAAGGACTGTGCACACGCCGTACGATAGGTCATCGGTCATAACGTTCAGTACGCCGCTAGAGAGGGCAGGATTAACATGAACAAGAATGTGAACTGCTGTTGTCTGACACAATGCCCACGTTTTATGCGATCGAAACACGCTTTTTATAAGTCACGTTAAGTCCGCTTCACTCGTCTTTTGTAGCGCCGCTTTGCCCTTCCGTAATGTCATTCCTGCTCATGCTGTTTCGGAAAAGTTAGGAATAATGACTCACCTTCCCTGGCTGATGTGCTTGTCGCTGATATGAGCACGACCCCAAGTAACAGCGAAGACCAGGTCGCCTCCATTGATAGCGCCGAAAATCACTGCTCCATAGTCGGCAAGAAAGTTGCTTTTTCGTTTGCCCGGCGTGGTGCTTCGTGCGGAATCGAATGCTATGGCTTTCGCCCCTGGGTCGGCGCGGAGGCGCGCAGCGCGCTGCCGTGATGGCCTGGATGGGGAGTGGCGATGACGGGGCCGGCAGATACAGTAGTTTAGTCAGTTTAGTAACTTAAATCAGGGAGCGCCGCTGCTACTCACAAACCGGTGAGGGGTTTACAGGATGTCCGGCAGACCTGAGCAAAAGCCGGCCGCCGAGCTATTAAAATAAAAAAATCATTAAAATAAATGTAACTATTTTAAAGTTTCATGTTCAAATCTATAAAGATCAACAGATTTTTGCCCACAAACCTTTCTTTTATATTCAATATATAAGTAAAATGAACTGGTTCTATTGATTTCTGCATGCATTTTCAAAAAAGTAAAATCAAGTCTGCTATTGTAGCTTTAATCGGACCTGAAAGTAATCAAGAAAAATAGACCCTGCTGACTTGGCACATTTTGGATTTGGCCCTCCACAGAAAATAATTGCCCAGGTCCTATCTATGAGCTGCACTGTTTAACTGGTCAAATCAATCATATAATTTAAAATGCAACTGTCAAAATATTTTGTTATGATTGTATTGGTATGATATGCATTGGTTACCTTATAACACAGTGCCAGCATATTCCGTTTCATGGATGTGAAGAAGTGTAAACGATGCTAAGGAGCAGGGAGTCACAGGTAAACATTAAAATGGAGAAATATGGGGCAATGATACTACCAGACCTGATGGAAACTTAAAATGCATGGGTAGCCCTCGCGAGTATAATCTGTTCTGATGGAAATCATTTGCAAAGGAATCTTCATTTCCCCCTGAAGCTACCAATTAGCTGCCCCATACCTCCGTAAGCCACCTTAATCCAAAGTCTCAAGATGAACTAATTTTATGTTTGTTTGTTTGTTTGTTTGTTGTTTAGCTGTTTGACAGAAAGCAGGGTGGGCCAGCATTCCTGGAGCAGTTGGGCTTAAGGGCCTTGCTCAAGGTCCCAGCAGTGATATTACTCTACCTGCCAGAGTATTCACACCCACAGCCTTTTGGAGCACAAGCAGAGCTGCACTGTACCACAGCGGGGGGGAAATGACACATTATGACTGTTGTCATAATGTGTCATTCGGTTTTTGGAACTGAATGACACATTATGACAACAGTCATAAACATCAATGATGTGTCATTAATGTGCATGACATGTGTCATGTCATTCTTATGACGGTTACATGTCACCCTTATGTAGACTGCTTCAAGTAAAGTGTTAGCAATTCTGTATCCGTTTACTTTGTGAGGATTGACTCCACAGAAATGTCCCTGCCCTGTTATCAAGATATTAAACTAGTCTTTGAAATACAAGGTTAACTGAACCAATCATTTCCTCAGAGGACCAAAGAAAGCTTTGTGGTAAACCATTATATGTGAAACTGCTGGCTGAACTGAGCTTAATAGCATCAGAAGAGACATGAACGCACCACTAGTCCAGCATGAAAGTGGAATGGTTAGTTTCTTGTCAGACCTTATTCTGAGTTACTGTGAGTGAACTAGAACAAACTGAAATGTTAGAACCATATGTAATAACAAGACACTTTATTGATTTTTTTTAAAGTTCGATTCACAACCATGTGGTGCCAGATAGGGGGAAAATGCTTTCTGTGAGATGAAATACAGCACACAATGTAGGAGTCAGGGTGCAGCACTGAACCAAAGGAGTCTGGTCATACTGGCCAACTGTGAAAGGGGAGTAGAGGGGCTGGAGATCCCCAGAATTCCCAAACTGTGGTACCAGAGACAAATCCTTTAGCTGATGTTCTTTAATTTCATTAGTGTTAAGAGGCAAAAAATGACATCATAATAACTGTGACAATGTACCTAAACCTGTAAGAATTACTGTTTGACAGCTTGTTTATTTTCACAATTGTAGGTAACAGAGCAGGCCGGGACTCGCTTTAGCCTCTATCAAAGCTTCACAGTATGAGGGATGGTCTTCTGCTCTTCAAGTATGAAAGATCATGAAGTGAATTGAGGGTCAATCAACTGATGTACTTGGTTTTCAAACTCATGAAGCTCATTGCTCCAAATCCACACTCAAACTCAAGGACATACACACGTGCACGCAAACACACATGCACACACCCATACACAAATAAGTGACAAACAATGCTCATGACAGAAGACTAAAGCAAATTATGGAAGCACACACCAGCAGTTAGCTGGAGCTGTCTGTTTGACATTTATAATATACACACACCTTTTAACTTTTTTTCCTTTATAAAATTACACCGAGAAAAAGAATGATGCTTAATAACAATATAAAAAAGAAACATTAACATCTGGCCAAAAGAGAGTCATACCTCCACTATCTCCAGCTGGACAAAAGCACAAGCACAAATGAACCACTTTCCAGAACATGTAAGCTTGAAAGCTGTACATGAGAAAATCCATCCATTCATTTTCTGTACCCGCTTGTCTTATGCAGGAACACGGGGTCGAAGTCTACACCGGAAGCTACAGGCGCAAGGCAGGGAATAACCCAGGACAGGGCGCCAACCCATCACAGGGTGCATGAGAAAATGTAAGAAAAAAATGAAACTACTGAACAATGTAATGTCATCATGTGTCAAGACAAAATAGAGAGACATGGACCCAGATTTTTGCCCATTACCCTCAACCTGAGACACACACAGGGTATATACAGAGTATCTACACTAAGAAACTCCCATGCTCCATGGAGTATACCACAGTGCCTTATTCCTTTCCATTTTCCTTCCAATGGTCCTCTTCACCTCCCCTTATTTTACCACTTCAAACTGTCATTTGACTATCTTTCTGCTTACCTTACAAACATGAAAGCAGTCCAAGTAAACAAGAATATGATTCATTGGCAAAGCCACCTCTTTTTGGATACACAAAATCAATCAGCATAATAAACTGAAGTTAAGAACTGATACCATCGTAAATATAAAGCAGCAGTAAAATTTTGATATGGTGGGGTTTAAGACCAATAGAAACTCCGGTGAACAGTATAACCTCAGCAAACTTCAAAGGCACCTGATACATTATTCTCTTGTTTGGCACAAAGCATCAAGTATAGTGGATGAAGTTCCTTGTGAGTGGAGCAAAGGTGCCACCAATTGGCAAATTTCAGCACTGCAGCTCAAACAAAAAAGGCCATTTTTCAACAACTATTGTTCACAGCACCCATTGAAAAGCCCAATTTTGTGTTTTCCTTCAAATCCATGTGCATTTGATGTTTACTTCACTGACAAATCACCACAGTAACATACTGGTACTGTGAAATATTAAAACATCTAATCTTAAGATTCAGTAAATGTTTTCATTTGAAACTCTAGATGGCAGCAGAACCAAAGTATATATTGTCAGAGCCAGCGCTCCACCCTTCCTAAAACACACAGAAAGAGCCAGGCTATATGGTTCAGGCATGCCATTTGGGTTGGGGCGCCGAATAATGCCTATGGTAAACTCGAACTATCATCTCGAACTGGACCTGTTCCTTACAAACAGTGATGATCCATCAGTGAATGCAAAACATAATCATGAATAAATTAATAATAATTAAAAAATGGACCATTTCCCCAGCAAAAACCTACATCCAACAGCTTCATCACACAGCAAAGAACCAGTGGAGTTTCTGATGGAGGCTGAACCACGCCTCGTTTTAGTGGGTGCCCCGCTCCTCCTAGTCCAGCTTGACCCCCGCCTTCTCCGTGTTGAGCAGGTGCAGGCTATCGTCTATTAAGAAACTGAAACACAAAGAGGTGCGGGCAGTGGTCACAAAAAGCACATGGGGACGACTTGTCAGAGTCACGTGTTTTAACACACTCACCCTCCTGAGCTTAAATGCCAATCAAGCCGTCAGTAATCGCTTACAAAAGCCAACTGAAGGCTCCTGCTTTGCTTGAAGCGCATCATGTAAATGCTCTGCTGTCATTTAGGCACCACTGCATTCAAAGTATGCAAATTTAACGTAACACAGCTGTGTGCTGCTGTTCAGATGTGCAACCAGCTGAACCATCAGAGCAAAGGAAGGCATGCAGGAGCTTGTAGGGTAACTGGAGCTGGTAAAAACTGAGATTATGGGGGATGACGGGCTAATTACCAAAAGTACAAATTATAATCCTAACACCAGCAAAATGTGTGTGGCATACTCCTGTTATAGGTCTACCTGCAACAGGAGGATAGGCCACAGGGCAGTGGTCCTGACCTGTAGAAGAGGAAATGGACGGGCACGGTGCTGAGGTGCCAGACAGCGTGGGCGTCCAGCACCCAGAGCAGGGGGGGGAAGTCCAGCAGTTCCAGTAGGGCCAGGCCGTGCAGCAGCAGCACCACCAGACCGCACTTCCACCAGTAGGGCAGTGTGTGCCGGTTCTGCCAGCACCAGCAGAGCCACCAAAGCAAGTTGATCATGCCTGGGGAGGACACACGTGTGAGGGAGCTATGGGAGCATCTGGCCGTTTCACGGTTCCCTACTAAAACTGCACACACTGACCTATGGGTATCTAGGCCACAAATACTGTATGCTGGGGGGTTAAATGTCAGTTAACATTAAGTAGAAGTACTCTGTTTGCAGCTGGTTTAGTTTGCAGAAAAACTACTGGACATAAAATTCTGCACATAAATTGCAATTTCTGGATTTGGAAACAAGAATAACAGCACAATTGTATCACAATCACCTTATTAACTAATTACATCTGAGCTCAACTGTAACTAGCTGCATGGTTTTAAACTAATTCCAACAGAAATGTTGAGTTTCAACTAGGGCTGTGAATGTCAATGTGTTATCACACACAATTATTTTAAACAGAAGACCATAATTATGTTTAACTGCATTAATGCACAGCCTATTGTAAAGCCTTATTTGATGTCAGGAGAATGCTTTTGTTGAGATCTTAGTGTTACATTGTTTACCTGCACCTGTCATGTTATTTGGGCTTTCGAGGTTACCGTAGTCACTTTTCAGATTGGAAGGCCAATATGGACAACTAATGTATGACAACTAGGGCTGGGTAAAAAATATCGATTCTCCGATTTTAATCGATCTTCAGTTTAACGCAACGATATCGATTCGGGA
>JAOYFF010000094.1:31713385-31724430 GCA_025773925.1 Cryptomyrus ogoouensis | reverse complement strand
TTTCTACATCCCTCTTGGACAGTCTAATGTTATTTTTTAACTCTACCTGTAGACTTAGATACTCCTGCTTAATTTTGTAATCATTAGTTATTTTCCAATTGTGGAACAGAGCCCTTTTCCTCCTGACTTTATTCTTAATTTCTGTAGTAAACCACCTTGGTTGTCGTTTCCTAGATTTAGTTTTGCTGGAAACAGGTATACAGTCCTCTTGCACTTGCAACAATCTATCCATCTAATCTAATAGGGGCATCAAGCCATCTGGCTGTGAAGACAAACATTTGGTCAATACGGCCTTTACCAGCTGGTTACCAGGTCATATCCTGAGGGGTCTTTCTGTTGTAGAGTGATATCCTTAAACACAATTGATTCGATGACGTATCTATATAAATCGGCAAATTAAGCTGCTTTGGATAAAGGCATCGGTTAACAAGAGCATGATGATATTGTATGTAACTTTAACACTGCTGCTAATCTGCAAGACAGCAAAAATAGGGCTGATAACTAATTTCCTGTATAATGTACACTTACGAAGAATCGATTTTACCCCACGAAACAGTTAGGGCGATATGCTGCGGTAGGTTATAAATACAAGGCAACGGAACTCCTCTAGATCTGCATATCATTTCCTCATTAAACTTTGGGATTTGACTGCTATTCAGTTTATAAATACACAAAGCAATCATCATCACTTGAAATGTAATGCCTGATCCGATTTGAGAAATACATCGTAGCGGACTGTTTACGCAAGACAGCTAATATTAAGGATAAGTACAGAGTCAGGTATTCGGCACTTGATATTAAATAGAAACCTCCTTATTTTCCATACAGGTAAACATGGGGACCAGTGATGTTTATGGTTAATGTGGCGCATTAATACATCCACTTACATTATGTTTCATGACATGGCATACCTGTCAGGACCATGTAAGGTGGCTGAGCGGACTGAAACCCTCTGAGGCGGGCCCCAGTGCAGTTCGTCCGGACACACTGCTTGACACAGTCTCGGTAGACCGGCTCCTTATCACCCTGAGAGGCACTGACAGCCGCCGGTAGCAGCAGCAAAACGACGCTCGACAAGACGAGGAAGTAGGAGCCCGGACTGGGGGGCACTATCGAGGCCATGGTTATTTCTTTGCCTGTCGGATGCAGCATAGAAGGCACGATCAGGGAGAAGCGGCATGTGAAGGTATAAAGACGCGGCGACAAAGCTGGAGCTTCATCGGAGCATCGGTGACATTAGCCGCTCTCGAAACGGGACACACGTTACTAAGGAGTCGTACGGAAGTTCTGAAAGGTAACCGGTCTCCTGTTGATGACGACACTTTGTTTACTATCGTCGCATGACGTTTACCTCACGTACCGTTTTGCACGCGAAATATAACGGTGATTATTACGACTAGGCTGCAGACCAAGGCATAAAATAACTATGGTTTTCTGAGCAGTAAAACATTACTAAGGAAAGAACACGGAAAAAACTGAAATTTCATGAATTCACATTGACAAAGTAATTTCAAGTGTTTTTCTCCACTGTGTTTTCAATGATTTATGTTTTAAAATTGGCAAGAGCAATCAATACAATCAACACAAGGTCGCCCTTTTATTACATCTGCTGATACCAAAAAAATCTTCAAAGAAATGGGGGACTTAAGGAAGTCTTTCTTAATTCCACCAAGCTTTGTATCTCCTCCCAATATTCCCTTACAAATAAACATAAATTTAGAAAACAGTCTGTTGTCCCATTATTGTCTTGACAGAAAAAAAGATTTTTTTTCTCGAGTTCCAATTTTCTGTTGTGTGTTAAATGGATATGTCATTAAGAATCTTAAATTATTTTCTTTGAATTTTTGCAGGGAGTAATAAACGAAAGAAATCTAGTATGAATTGGGTTTCAAACTTTGCAGAGGCGTTGCAAGACAGTCGGAATGGAACAAAAATTGAAGCAGCACTGTTTAGTGATAGCAAATAGGGCAGTTTTGACGCTTGATCCAGTTAAAACAATGATTCAAAAAGTTATTGACAGATCTTTTTTAAACTTTGCACAGGCATTGTGTGGGCTCTTATCTGGAACCAATGTTCTTTGTCAGTTGCATCACTGCTACTTAAGTTACATCGTAGTTAGTAGCTACTAAATAAAAATACTGTCACACAGAATGACATTTTCACCCTGTACAATCAATAAATATCATTGTCTGATATTACCACAACAAACTCACTGTTGCGCATCTTTGTTGAGTTTGGGTTTTACATAGCTACTGATTTGTTTTGTCTGTATTTGTGAGAAGTATTTTAACCACAGCTATAGCGAAACCCGTAATATGCCATGTATGGTGTAATGTAATGACTGCTTACTTGGTAGCTTGCTGGGTATGTATCACCAAACTCACGATTTGGCTCGTATCACAGTATTTCAGTCATGGATCAGATCATTTTTCAGATCAGCAAATAAAGGAGATAAACATAACTTTGCTTTTCATTTATTACTCAAAGAACTAAAAAAAACAAGAAACTTTTAACGTGCCCTGTTAGCCTGAACACACAACTGTTTTGTCTGTATTTTTTCACGGCAACTCTGCGTCACATTTTGTTTTTCTTATGATCTCAACATAGCCAAAGTTGTTTTCTTGGAAAAACAAAAGATGTAAGTAGACATTTGTCAAGAGAAAGAGGGAAGTGGATTCCACTAAAAATGCCATGGCTAAAGCTATTGAATTCATGCAGGCTTTTTAAAATTGCGTTCCCACATAAAATCAAAAATTCCCCTCATGTGCTACATATAAGGGGGGAATTTTCCCTTGTGAGAAATTATTTCAGTGTTAACCATTAAAGGTGACAGCGACAGTTAAACTGCATTTCACATTAAGACCTACAGTTAAATCAGTGGTTTACATCATGCGTTCCAAACCGGGGGTGTTGTTCTGCTACATGAGATGCCCCAGGGCCTCCTCCCTATAGGACATGCATGGAAAACTTTTACAGGTAACCGCCCAGGTGTCCAAACCACATCAACTGGCTCCTTTCGACGTGGAGAAGCAGCGGTTCTACTCTGAGACTCTCCCAGATATCCAAACTTCTCACCCTATCTTTAAGGGAGAGCCCAGACACCCTGCAGAGAAACCTCATTTCGGCCACCTGTATCCACGACAATTCTCATTCTTTCGGTCACTGCCCACAGCTCATGACCATAGGTAAGGGTAGGAACGAAGATGGACCAATAGATCGAGAGCTTTGCTTTCAGGCTCAGTTCTCTTTTGGCCACGATGAACCAGTTAAGCACCAGTCTGCAGGACTGTCCAGCTCTCGATCTCTTCTACCATCAGTCAAGGTTTTAGGGTGCACTGTTTTTGTTCACTTAAGTCTCCTTCTACGTTTTTTCACTTCTTTTTCTCTGCATCACATTTCTGTTACCTTTCTATTTTCTCCCATATTGCCATTTGCTCAATGCACAGCGTAAATAATGACACCAAGTATACTCAGCGTCAACACAAACACAAACATACAACACAGATATATACCAGTCCATTTCAGACACATACAATTAAGACAGATACAAACATGCAGGTTATACATGACGCATGCAGGCAGACACACTCACACATACTGTACACGCACACCTTTAGCAAACATCAAACATCTTAACAGTTAATATAAATATGTCCACACTGAGATTTGTCACATGGAATGTGCGTGGAATTGGTTCCAGGAAAAAGAGGCTAAAAATTGCTAATCGGTTAAATGATTTGAAGGCAGACATTGTCTTTTTACAAAAGACTCATATGGCCAAAACATCTGAAAACATACATACCTTCCCACAGTTCCCTCACATGTACTCAGCCTGCTACAACTCAAAACAAAGAGGTGTAACCATATTGATTAACAAAAGGATAACCTTCACCATTAGCAACACTATAATAGATACAGAAGGTAGATTTATAATACTTAATTTATCTATTCAAAATACGGATTTCTGCATTGCTAGTGTATATGGACCAAACGTTGATGACCCCTCCTTTTTTCATGCTTTCTTCACTTCACTTTCTGATCACTCAGATACCACACTCATTATAGGAGACTTCAACTTGGTATTGAACCCAGAAATTGACAGGCTCAGCATGGTAGTGTACTGGCTGTCTACAGATATTCTTAAACAATACATGAATGATTTTGGTCTTTGCGATGCCTGGCGTTCACATCACCCCACTTCCAGGGATTACACCTTCTTCTCACCAGTACACCACTCACATTATCGCTTAGATTATTTTGTAATTAGCAGCTCCATGATGAGGAACATCACAGAAACTCAGAAACACTCTATCCTTATCAGTGATCACTCACCGGTGTCTACCTCTTTGGTTAGGGACAGAGTCACCCCACCAAGCAGGAACTGGATATTCAATACATCTTTACTTAAAGAACAAGATTTTATTAATTATTTAAAAAATGAATGGGCTACGGTTACATCACAGTAACAGGGCATGCAAATAGGCAGTAAATAAAAAGTGCAGAGATTTTACAGTAGCGAGGAGGTAATGTAAACTTCGTATGATTTGTGCAGTTGCACAAGGCAGTTAGCAGGATTTACCCCAACAGAAGACACCACAAAGTGCAGTAACAGAATCAAAAACAATACAATACAAACAATAAACAGACAGGACGATAGACAGCACACAGTTCCAATTTGTAACAGTGGAGGGACGTAAATCATAATGACTGATATTGCACATGATTATTACATTGCACGGGTCAGTTGTAGCACTAAATTCACAGTGACAGAAAGTTGAAATTTAATGTTGAAATGGATGCATAATACAGCAGTAACAGTGGACAGTAACTAAAGTGCAGTTGCAATTTAGAGGTAGTTTTTGTATATGCAGTTTAGAGTTAGTGAATGAGACCTCGAGACACTTGCACTCCTCCACTTGAGGCAGTACTTCCTCCCTGACCTGAAGAGGGTAATCCACCCGTTTCCGGCTGAGAACCATGGTCTCGGACATGGAGGTGCTAATCCTCATCTCCGCCACTTTGCACTCGGCTGCGAACCACCCCAGAGTACGCTGGAAGTCCCCAGCACATGAAGCCAAAAAGCCAGCATAAAGCAGTGACGCAATCCTGAGGCCACCAAACTGGACACCCTCAACACCTTAGCTGTGCCTAGAAATCCTGTCCATAAATATTATAAATAGGACTGGTGACAAAAGGCAGCCCTGGTGGAGCCCAACATACAATGGGAACACGTCCAACTTATTACCGGCAATGCGGGCCAAGCTTCTGCTATGTTCATACAGGGACCGAATTAACCCACAGTAGTGGCCCCTGAACCCCATACTCCAGAAGTACTCCCCCACAGAGCACCTCGGGGAACCCGGTCGTAAGCTTTTTCCAAGTCCACAAATCACATGTAGACTGGATGAGCAAACTCCCAGGCTCCCTCCAGTACCCTCGCTAGAGTATAAAGCTGGTCCAGTGTTCCACAGCCAGGATGAAAAATGCATTGTTCCTCCTGAATCCGAGATTCGACTATCGATCTCACCCTTCCCTCCAGTACCCCGGAATAGACTTTCCCAGGAAGGCTGAGAAGTGTGATTTCCCCTGTAGTTGGAACACATTCTCCAGTCCCCTTTCTTAAATAAGGGGACCACCACCCCGGTCTGCCAATCCAGCGGTACTGTCCCTGACCGGCATGTATTGTTGAGAAAGTGCGTCAGTCATGACAGCCCCGTAACATCCAGAGCCTTCAGGTACCCCAAACGAATCTCGTCCACCTCCATGGCTCAGCCAACAAGGAGCACTTTAAGCACCCTGGCAACCTCAGCCTCAGTGATGGGCAAGTCTGCCCCAGCTCCCTCAGGCCCTGTGCCCTCTGATGTCTCAAAGGCGGTGCTCATAGATGTATCTGAGGCAGGGTGGAGGAGGTCCTCAAAGTATTCCTTCCACCTCTGGGTGATGTCCCCAGGTGAGGTCAACAGCACCCCATCCCCACTGTAAACAGCAGGAACCAGGAGCTGCTTCCCCCTCCTGATATTCCAGATGGTTTGCCAGAAACTTTTTGAGGCCAACCGAAAGTCACTTTCCATGGCATAACCAAACTCCTCCCACACCCAGGTTTTTGCTTCCGCGACCAACTGAGCCGCGTTCCGCCTGGCCCATCAGTACCTGTCAGCTGCCTCCAATGACCTCCGGGCTTATAATTCCTGGTAGACCTCCTTCTTCAGCTTGACAGCCCCCCTCAACTCTGGTTCCCACCATCGGGTACGGGGGTTACCGCCACGACTGGCACCGACCACCCTGCAGCCACAGCTCCGTACGGCCGCTTCCACAATGGAGGTCCGGAACAGTGTCCATTTAGACTCAATGCCCCCAACCTCCCCCGGTACACAGTTGGAGTTCTGCCGGAGGTGTGAGTTGAAGATGTAGTGAACAGGAGCATCTGCCAGATGTTCCCAGCAGACCCTCATTATACGCTTGGGCCTGCCAGGTCTGACTGGCTTCCTCCCCCACCACCTGAGCCAGCTCACTATCAGGTGGTGATCAGTTGACAGCTCTGCCCCGCTCTTCACCCAAGTGTCCAAGGCAGAAGGCTCCAGATCAGCTGATACGATTATAAAATCAATCATAGCCCCGGCTATGTTTGTACCATGTCCACTTATGGACACCCTTATGCTCAAACAAAGTGTTCATTATGGACAAACCATGCATTGCACAGAAGTCCAACAACAGAACACCACTCGGGTTCAGATCAAGGAGCCCGTTCCCCCAATTCACCCCCCTCCAGGCCACACTGTTGTTGCTCAGGTGAGCGTGGAAGTCCCCGAGCAAAATGATGGAATCCCCTCGTGGTGCGCTAACCAGTACACCACTCAGGGAGTCCAAGAAGGCTGGGTATTCTGAACTGTCATTCGGCATATGACGCAGATGACAGTCAGAGACCTCTTCCCCCGACCCAAAGGCGCAGAGAGACAGCCCTCTCGTTCACCGGGGTAAACTCCAATGTTAATGCACCGAGCCGTGGGGCCACTAGTATCCCTACCCCAGCCCGGCGTTGCTCACCCGCCACAAAAAAAGAGAAAAGAGTATCCAGCCCCTCTCCAGGAGATTGGTTCCAGAGCCCACGCTATATGTTTAGGTGACCCTGACTATATCTAGCCGGTATCTCTCAGCCTAACGCACAAGGTCAGGCTCCTTCCCCACTGAAAGCCAGGTTTGTCTCCTTGGATTGCCACCTTATCGTGGTGAAGTGGTTTGCGTGCATCATGGGTTCCGGTGCGTGCACTGCGGTTCTGTTGGCAGCCAAGGGAGACCCTGGCAAGACCAATCCCCGGTAAAAGGTGTTGTATGTAATACAAACTGTACCTCAATATATTTCTCCAACCACAAAAGAACCCCACTATGCCAAAAAGTTTCATCTCACCTTTATAAAAGTTTCAAAGAGCTGACAAGATCCGAAACCTCTAACACCTCAAGACAAACTGGATGTCATTGCATAAACTAAGCAAGCTTCAACTCCCAGCTTCGAGTCACTGGGCTTCACTTTGACCAGGCTAGCTCCGAAGTCACATTATTATATCAGCGGAAAAGGTAACAAATTATTAAAATGATCTCTGATAATGATCTCTGATAACCTAACAAAAAATGTTAGGTTATTCACATTTTCATCACTTTAAAACATGTTTTTTATTACGACAATGCCTAATGAAAAGGTGGTGTCAAATTTACGTTATAACTTAGTATTATGTTGAAAGTATTTGCGTGGTGCAACTGATTATTGCTTAGTAGTTTATAAACTCGAATGTAGGGATAGTTTATGTCCACCGCAGACTACAATCGAACTTACGCTTAGCTGGTGAAACCCACTGCTGGTGCTCCCTGTTTTGCTGTATGGCTGTGAGATATGAACACAATCCAGTGACATGAGATGAAGACTGGACTCCTTTGGTACTGTGACCTTTCGGAGAATGCTTAGCTACCACTAGTTTGACTTTGTGTTGAATGAGCGGTTGCTCAGGGAGTCCTGAATGAGGCACATTACCTGCATTGTAAGGGAGCATCAGTTATGGCCATACAACCATGTGGCGCAATTTCCTGAGGGTGACCTGGCTCGCAGGATCCTCGGTACTGAGATCCGAAGCGGCTGGACCAGGCCAAGGAGACGTCCACATAACACCTGGCTCTGGTAGATAGATGGCCATTTCCAGAGGGTGGGACTGGACCACATGTCGGCCTGGGAGATCATTGTAAGGGTTTTAGCAGAGAAAAGGAGGACACTTGGATGGATACAGGTTCAGTGTGTGGTTTTATTACACACAAGACAATCTTATAGTGAACAATCCAAATCCAAGCCAGAGAAAACAAAATATGGTCCAAATTATTAAGCAAAGCCATAGTTGGTGGACAGGTGATGTATGTAGGCATGGTTTCGTGGTTTGAGGGGAAAAATTATGTCAGATGATATCTGGCAGACAGATAGAACAGATATAAAGGAAGCACTTAAATTCAAGGTAAACCTTGGAGATCGCGCATCTGGCCAGTGTACCAAACAGGCAGAAATAGACAAGACATTTAGTAAATTTAGCTGGGAGGAGGCATAGCCCCGAAACAAGAAACATGGTGGACATCGTGGTGGACATCATGATGGGGACTCCTTGTGATACCATATGAGGATCGCTGGGGCAGATCTGTGACAGTATCCCCTCCCCCCCGATGACCTCCAAATCCAAAACCCCAGGGTGGTTGCCAAGAAAATCAGCAATGAGGGAGGTATGCAGGATGTGTCTGACAGGAACATTCTTCGAGACCATGCCCCTCCAAATCCACCAAGAACTGCAACCCCTTGCCCCTGCAATGGACATCTAACAAACAACGGACAGTAAACACCTCACCCCGTTGATGAGCATCAGTGGCAGAGGAGGGAGCGCAGGGGAGACCAGGGGCCATGGGGCTTCATGAGACGATCTGTCTTAAGTCGTCTTGCTCTTGCAAGGTTTTTGTATCATTTGACATGGTGACGCGTGACGACGTTTTGCAGCGCTGGAGAAAAAAATCTAACCATATCATGAAAAACGAGGTTTAAAATTTTCTACATGAAGTGCACGGAGACTATCAATTAATGGGTATGATTTAGTGTTGTTTTGTGCTATAGTATAGGCTGAAACCTGTGGTTATCATTAAAAACAAAATGCGGTAATTGTAAGACAAACTTTTATTTGAATACGGCAATGAATATTAACAGGAATGTTAAATCTGCATTTGCATAATTTTAAACTTATGCTGGACTGATTGCTCTTTTTTCTCCCACAGTGGTGAAATTGCACCATTTGTATTTTGTAATTGCATTTGTTTCGCTTAATTACAAAAGGGAGTTGTATTTCAAATAAAGTTTGAATCTGAACCTGTGTAGTTTGGATGGGGGGGGCTCAATAATGTTCCTATCTAGAAAAGGGGGGCCCTGCAGAGAAAGTTTGGGAACCACTGGGTTATAGGAACAAAATGGGTTGCCTTAGAGAACCACAACAGAGAGGACCATCTTGAATCCCTGGGAAAGGGGAAGACCTGTCATGAAATCCAAAGCCATATGGGACCACAGGTGACTTGGAATGGAAAGGGGTTGTAGAAAACCTGGAGCTCAAGAGAGGGTCTTGCTGTGAGCACAGACAACACATGATACCACAAAGCTGTGAATATCACAGAGCATAGAGGGCCACCAAAACCTTTGCTCGAGCAAGGCCCAGGTGTGTTGGATGCTCAGGTGGCAGGCTAAAATGGATGAGTGGCCCCACTGGAGGGTCTAAAATCGTAAAAAAATCATGGGCAAACAGTCCAATTAAGCAGGCAACCTCGGACAAAGTGTTGGACCACCCGAACAGCTTCCTTAGTCCCCCATTAAACCACTGAAATATAACAAGTAGCTGGCAGGATGGGAATGGAATCTTCAGGCCCCTCCTCCTCCCCTAATTGGTGTGTTCTTCAAAGTCAAAGTCAAAGTGAACTTTATTGTCATCTCAGCAATATACATGTATAGAGTGAGACAAGACAACATGGCTCCAGATATTAGAGGATAAAAAAAAGACCTAGAATAAACATATATTAAATAAACTATAAATATGAGCCGTTATATTAAGTAAAGAATGTGCAATTTAGTTATAGGAGGTATTCAGAATGTGCAAATATTACAGTAGCAGACAAGTCGAAAAATTGTAATTGCAATGCTGGAATGTAGTTACGCATGCATTATTGTGCAACTGAATAGCAGTAGTTTCAATATTAATATGAATATTCTGACAAAAGAAAGTACAGTAACTAGGCAGTTTGTAAATGCATTTTGGCATGGATGTGTTTTGTGCATTGTGATGTGTAAAGTGCATAAGTGCGAGTAAGGTAAAGTCACATGTGTGTGGTTGCAGCATGTTAATGAGTCTGATGGCATGTGGGAAATAGCTTTCTCGCAGCCTAGTCGCTCTTCCTGTCTGCAGCACTGGCACTGCCGAACCAGACAGAGATGCAGCTGGTCAGGATGCTCTCTATGGTGCCCCTGTAGAACACGGTGAGGATGTGGGGAGGGAGGTAGGCCCGCTTCAGTTGTCTCAGGAAATGAAGACGTTACTGAGCCTTTGTGGTGATGGAGGTGATGTTGCTGGTCCAGTTGAGGTTGTCTGAGATGTGTACTCCCAGAAACTTAGTGTTCTTTACTGTCTCTACCAGGGAGCCGTTGATGCTGAGTGGCTTGTGGGCAGAGTGATTCCTCCTGAAGTCGACAATCATTTCCTTCGTCTTGCCCACATTCAGTGACAGGTTGTTCTCACAGCACCAGCCAGCCAGCTGCTGAACCTCATCTCATGAAGGTGCCTTTATAGCAATATGTGTGCAGTCAACGGCTCCGATTACATTTGGAAGTTCTCGCTGAAAAGCACCTGTGGCTAAGAACCCGAGAGTGGACAGAACTTGTAAAGGAACAGGTACAGCGCAATTCCTAATTGCCTGCCTTTGTAATGCTGGCCCCAGTTCAGCACACAGCTCCAAAAGGATTGCTCTTGGAGATCTGAATCGACTTAGAA
>JAOYFF010000094.1:31641311-31656635 GCA_025773925.1 Cryptomyrus ogoouensis | reverse complement strand
GTTCTCCCCAAACGAGCTTGATGGGCCGAATGGCCTCCTCTCGTTTGTAAATTTCTTATGTTCTTATGTTCTTATCAACTTCAAGAACTGATTGTTCACTTGCGTAATATATAATGGGTCATTGTTACAAGATAATCAATGTTTTCCTGATGTGCTGACAGCTGTTTGGACTTGGTAGTTTCACAGTGGACCCACATGGTCATTTGCTAAGTAAAACAGGCATATGGAGTATTTAAAATGACTGAAATGGAGAGTGTTGTTCTACATGGAAACATCAACTAATCAGGGACATTCACACAATATATAAAGCAGCATGCAGAACTGGGACGTCATCCCATGTCTTTAAGGATCCCCTCCTCTCCTTCACCTTTTTAAAGCAGTACAGGAAAAGTGCAGGAGTATAAGGCTTAACATATGTTTATTCATTAGCTGGTTGTTTTTTTAAAGACTTATTTGTTTCCTATTTTGTTTGCACAAACAAAAAAGGTAATAGGCTCTAATGGCCCACATAACTATACAAGGGTTCCTTTATGATTCAGGGCCTATGTGTCAGTTCAGGAAATAGTAATTTTGTTACTACATATAGAAGTAATATATGCATCTTTATAATGACTAATACTCACATCTAGGTGAAATTTTGTGTGTTGGGTTATTTTCTTCATGAAATCAGACTCATCTCATTTCCATGGGCAAAAACAGGAGATGGAAACTTTAAACAAATCACTACAGTCACATGGAACGATGCAAAACCAAGCAAAGAATCAAATGGCACATGCGGTCATGGTATGCTTCTTACATAGCTATGTCTTTCTCATTATCTGCTCAGTCCAGTGTTCAGGAACGTGCTGCCCACACAGCCACCCAACCATGGATACTCAGCATTGGCTGACAGCTCTGCTTCTAGGTGAGTAGACTCAGTAATATATGCTTATCTGTGGTACTTGAGAAATATTTTTCCAGCATTAATGATAATATTTCAAAGACAATCACTTCAATGGTGGATGGCTGTGTAAGGTTGCACTCTACCTTCCTGCATTAGTGTATTAATTAGCTTTAAGTAATTAATCTTCTATGTAGAGTTTAAGATTAAAACTGTGTGTCAATGAATTTAGGAAATTTCAATATTGTACTCTGGGAAATCAAACAGTAGTACAAAATATTTGAATCCATGTTCTAACTGTATATCCCAGTGAGGGATATGACAGAGGTCTGGAATCTATCCTAGACAGCCATATGACTGGGGCTATACTAGACAGGGGTATGAGGAGAGCCTGCAGCCTATCCCAGGCAGGGTAAGGCTGGGCTAAATCCTGGATGGGATGCCACTCCATTATAGGGCACATACATACACACATCATGCACTACCAGCAATTTGGAGGCACCAGTTTCCCTAACTGCATATTTAGGTACGTGAAATGGAGAACAAGCAAACTCCACACACACATAACAGAGGTTAGATTTCAACCTCCATCTCTGGAGCGCTACCCACTGAGTCACACAAAATATAAAAACAGATTTCCAAGTTGACTAAAATAATGGAAAATTGCTGTCAAATTTTAGCATACTTTTTATATAATAATGATTTTGTTCATAACAAATAAAAGGCATAGCTATTACCGTTCTATTGTGAAAGAGGTCACAGAGTCAGTCCTTTCCCATTCCTGGCTTTGCTGATCTTACAAATTGGATATAAAGATTCCATTTTGGCAACAGAAATTGATTCCAACTGAGAAATCAGGTTCTAATGGAAATTCATGAAAGTTGTATGAATTTTTAAGTCAATTGCTGTCTGCTAAATCATCAAGCTTGCAAAAAAGCTCTCCTGTTTGTCTCCCCCCAGTTTTTTCCACCCATTTTGATTGCTTTCAGGCTTCTTATTATTACGTAAATCAGTACCAAACCTGGGAGGATGCCCAAGCATACTGCCGTGAGACATACACTGACCTCGCTATCGTCAATAATTCTGAGGATCAAAGCAACCTCATGAAGACGATGAGGGGTGCATCATATGGCTTGGTTTGGATAGGACTGCATCAGACGTCCTCCAACTGGAAATGGAGTAACGGTGACACGGTCACCTACCAGGCATGGAACAGATACATGTTCTGTGCTTTATCTGATACATATGGTTTCTGGAGAGACACTCTATGTGACTATGAATACCCTTTTGTATGCTACAAAGGTAAGTGATTTCAACTAATAGTAATATTAGAGTGTAATATTTGGTACATTATTTTGCACCAAAATATTTTTTTTTTTTTAATGGAGACCAATACCATTGATTTTGTTCAATATGGAAGAAATTGTATGTTTGTTCTCTTATATAAAGTAAACATGGAGGCTCATGGGCTGTAGTATGTGTAAAATGCACAATTGATTTGTATTTCATTTTAAATTATGCAAACTTTATGAAGGGCCAATTAAATATAAACAACAGCATGCATATGCCCATCTTTTATCTGCTTATCCTGTACAGGGTTTCAGGGGGGCTGGAGCCCGCATGCAGCACAGAGCACAAGGTACACCACGGATGAGATGCCGGTCCATCACATGACACATGTTTACTCAGACAGTCTCAGCACCTTAGGAATGCCAATTCATCTAACTGCATGGCTTTGGACTGTGGGATGAAACCAGAGAAAAATCTGCATATACAAACCCCCACACCCAGAGCAGCGGTCAGAGTTAAACCCCAACCCTAAAGGTGTGAGGCAACAGTGTGTCACCATACAATTCTATTGAATAAGTTAATAATTATTTATTAGGACAGCAAAGCAGCTTCACAACTCCCGGTTAGTGGGGTTTGAATCCAGCCCTGGCTATGCGAGTGGAGTTTCCATGTTCTCCCTGTGTTCGTGTGGGTTTCCTCTGGGTGCTCCGGTTTCCTCCCACAGCCTGTAAAAAGACAGTCAGGCAAATTGGTGCCTCTAAATTACTTAGTGAGTGTGTGTGTGTGTGTGTGTGTGTGTGAGTGTCCTGCGATGGACCATCCAGGGTGTTCTCTGTCTTCCCTGTGCCCTGTGCTTCCTGGGTTAGGCTCCAACCTCACTATGACTGAGTACTAGATAAGCAATTGGAAGATATTAATATCATAGGTTGATCGATCAAATTATTTTATCAAATTATGTTGCGTGTATTAAATGTTCACCTATTAAAAAAAATAAGTTCTGTACTATTGATGTAATGTAAAGTTGCGTAATTTCTTACTAAATATTATATAGAATGTAACTGTTATGGCAGGGCATGGTGAAGGTGGGGAAAAGAGGGACGATCTATGGAGTCGCTCATGAGACAACAGGGTTTATTAACAAAAAAACCTGAACACAAAGGTATAACCACAAAATAAAGGGACCTCAAGGGGTCCATGCAAAACACGAAAAACAAGAACTATATCGTGGACAAACAAGGGGCAGGTGTGGACCATCACAAAAATTACCCAATCAAAAAAAAAAAGCAGGACAACAAGCAACATGTGGAATAAATCACAATTAACAAACACAGGAAAAAGGAATCATTACCAAACACAGAAGCTAACAGACTAGAAACAGGCCAGAAACACAACACTAAGAAAAGCCCAGGAACAAAGGTATAAGCAGAACAGAATTAAACCAGGCACAAGCAAGGTAAACCAAACACAAGAATAAAGCGATGCAGAGAAACAGCACTAAACACAAAGAATAAACTAAAATAAATTACACAGCAGATGACACTGGCCTGTACAGCCACTGAACTGTACAGCCCATTCAGCCATGTGCAAGCCTGGGGAGCAGGGAAACACACTAAGGACTTAGGGCTACAAGACAGAGGAAACAGGATGGCCAGTGACACCTGCAGGCCAAACGGGGACAAAACAAAAGGGATAAGGCCAGATGGGCACCGACGCTGACAGTAACATTGCCTAGAGTAACACATATTTTTGTAATGTATGGTTTGTAATGTAGCGTTTTCCTGATTTGCTTCTATGACTGCCAACAGTCCATAGTCAATGCTATTAAAATATTTAATTTGAAAATGCATATTTCACAAATTGTTTACGTATCAAGATATTTTAAATCAAAATCTGCTGATGTTTGGAGGCATTGTTAACGTTTCTCTAATCCACAGAACTAACGAATGGAGTTATAAATTACACCCTAATACAGCAGCCGAAATCCTGGACTAATGCTATGACGTACTGCCAGACTTATTATACAGACCTGGTGTACATTAATAGTTCTTCTCAGAACGATGAGGTGATAAATCTTGCACAAGGAGTTTCATACTTCTGGATAGGACTGAGCAACAATCCCTGGACCTGGGTGGATGGAGGCACCTACTCAGTGCGGGACTGGGGAAGATACCAGCCCAACAACCTTGGCAGTAACCAAAAATGTGTCCTGGCTTCAGAGTCTGGATGGAACGACTATGAGTGTTCTGTGTATCTCCCATTCTATTGTTGCAATCGTGAGTATAGCTTAATGTGGGAGAATGGTAAAAGAGCCGAATGGCATCAATGCACAGCACTGCGATTAATATTAATTAGCTCACTGAGAACACTACTGTATTTGCAAAGGTACAATATTTATTTTACATCTATTCAATTTCTGCAGCTGCCTTGTCATCTGCCCTGGCAGCCAGATGCAATCTGGTACCTTCAGCTCTGCCCTGGAAAGACTGTTTAACATACTGTGCCAAAAAGAACCAAACCTTGTTAACAATGAAGGTTTCCACTGACGCATTTGACATTGCCGCAACCGGGCTCACCATATGGATCGGGCTCAATAGCACCAAACTGAACTGGACCTGGTCCAATGGACAGCAGGCAGCCTATACCAGTTGGTTGCCCAGAGTTTCTTCCTCAAGTGGAAACTGTGCCATGGTCAACTCTGATGGTTACTGGGAAGATGACGCCTGCACTGCAACACATCCATTTATATGTTACACAGGTAGCATTTAATCCCTTACTGTATATATTAAATATGAATAAATATGAAACATCCCTTACCACCCAAATGCTATAAATGCAAGTTATGAGTTGAAGCCAACATTTCTTGCTTTTATTTGTGCTCCATATTTCAGAGACCAATGGCACCCTTAACTATACTGTAGTTAGCCAGTGGATGGCCTGGAAAAATGCATTAGCATTCTGCAGAGCGCACTACATTGATCTGGTGTCTATAAAGAGTATCAATGAGAGCATAGCATTGAAAAGTTTGGTACCGACGGGCAGCTGGTTCTGGATAGGCCTGTTCAATGACCCCTGGATGTGGTCAGATGAGCAGGACCCTACCTTTAGTTCCTGGACAGATGTTATTAGAAGCTCTGGACAATGTGTGGCAGTGGACATTTATGGTATTTGGAGGGAATACAACTGTCTAACCAAGCTACCCTTCATCTGCTCTGGTTGTGAGTATTTTTTTCCTCACGTTTTCATCAGATCTGGATGACTGTGCAGAAGTTTAAATCAAACAATTACTAGAATTTTAGACATTTATTTTAAATGATCTACATAATATTTATACTAAATGACTCTGTCTCTCAGTGCCTACAGAGTATAAAATTGTATTGAGGGTCAACCTCAGGAGTGTATCGGAAGACCTGGATCCAGATGACCCTTCAGTGGCAGATGATATTCTAACTACGGTATAATTTCCAGTCATTATGAAAATTGTTTCGAAAAAAGCAGCATAATTAAAAGCTATTCAGAAATAATGGTGTAAACATATTTTTTACATTCCATCCAATCAATTTTTAGATAAAACTTTAAATAGAATATTTTTCCTCACTAATAACAACCTAGTGAAATCTCCACAAATTTTGAGTATGTTATGTACAAAAGGCATGGAACGGGGAAACAGGAGCAGGAGTCACAAAATCGGGTGAACAAGGGGTTTAACTGAAGAGCATACACACTGGAACACATCACAAAGTCAATGATCGGACTGGGGAAACATACTCGAACACAGACTTAAATACACAGGACTAATTAACAACAATGAGAAACAACTGGTAACATAGGGATTCCACACGAGGTAGTGAGGGACGTGGCACACGGGAGGATCGGACGAGCAGGGCATAACGGAGTAATGTATGTCTTACTATGTGATCATGTTAAGTTCTGTAGTTAAAACAGAGATATATAATTGCTGATTGTATCTGAGTTGGTCAATTCTTCACTGTCTTTACAGATAAAAGGAAAATTGTCCCGTTATACTTCACTGGTTAATACCACCTTCCTCTGGAGAAACCAGGATGGACATATATTTCATGAAATATATACCAATCTTCCTGGTGATTACCATTCATATCTCAATTTCTTTGCAACTCCATTAAATTCTACTGTAAACCTCAATATGAATCTAATTTGGTTCCTTTAACATAATTTCTTGAGCTGATATCTTAACTGACTAAATGTTCTTTTTTATTTCCAGATAAATGTACAGTTTGATGATGATCTACAGTCCCAACAAACTGCATTTAATACTAATGCAAATGACTTATAGAATTTCTGTAGAATATGTGTGTGGAATCAATGCTGTTAAATAATAGGATTATAAATGTTGCAGGGTAAAAATCAACATCAACCCTTTTACCCATAAAGTACAAAATTCTGTGTAATCCATTTGTGTAACTATAAAGTGAAACATGATTCTTTGTGACAGAATAATGGGTGAAAGATCCAGAATTCAGTCATTTGATTTGGGTAAAGCAACCCTGGTTGGGATTAAGTGCTTACGGTGATGGATGGATTTGGGTGGACCTGGAGTGCTGCTCTGTGCAGGTTTTCATTCCTCAAGCTTAAGCTTTTTATTGAGCAAACTAGAGATGCACCGACAACAATTTTCTTGCCCGATTCCGATTTTCAATCTCTTGCAAGTGTGGCCAGCCAAAACCAATTTTTGCAGATTCCAGTTTTCTTTCTAAGAACTATAATTGGCAGCATATACAAACAAAGACCAGCTTATCTTCAATTCAAAAATTTTATTTTTATAATGAGAGATTGTAGTTATTTTTTTTAACTCGTCTTAAACTAAAAAGCCCATTGTTTAAATACCTCCAAATACTGTACTCTTTCAAATAGGTACAGGGTAATATAATTTATACCAACACTGCATGTTATGGACATACAATTCTCACATTGCTAGTAAACTAGATTAAGATCAGGCTTTTTCAAACCTTCGTACTGTACGGATATTATAGTGCAAGTTTTGCTAAAACATTCTGTCATAGGAAAAAAACTTAGCTTTGCAATTTTGCTGATTATTCCTTTTCAAGATTATCTAATATATGCTTAATAATCAGTTTAAAGTTTACCTTTGATGTTTTACCATGTTTTTGTGGTGGTTCCCCCACAGTTTACTTTGGCTTTACATGTATTACAAATTGCAAGCTTTGTGTTGTCTTCACTTACAGTGCAGAACTTCCATGCTAACTACATGTTACATGTTGGCTGTGAGCATGCATATGGCTGTAAGGCTATCGCCTGCACCACTGTGTATATGTCATGTGATGCATAGGTAACAGACCAGTTTGATATCAGAAATACATGAGACTGACCAGGCAGTCTCTGGTCCTGGCCAAGCACACTGTAAATCAGCTGATTCCAGTCCCTGGCCGATTGATCGGTGCCTCTCTAGAACAAACTCTTTGTCACATTCAGTTGAATTAGGCTCTTTTGGCACACTGCCTGTTGCCAATGAAATATCACTGGAAAAACTGCATCCACTGTAGCCCTGAAAGATTTACAGCTAACAAAACCTGAAGCTCTGAAGTGACAGCATCATTTGTCAGCGTAGAAGGTCAACCACAGTCTGAAGTGAAATGAGAAATCATCTACAGTTCATGTGCAAAAACATATTTCTGAGAGTTTATTGTTAATTCTCAAAAAGTGTACTAGGAGGGAGCAACATTCTAAGTGTCCATAGTATAATATTCATCCATCCATCCATCCATCCATTTTCAGTAATTGGCTGTCCTATTTCCAAGCAGGAAACAACCCAGAATGGGGCACCAACCCATCGCATGGCACACTCACACACCATTCACTCACACATGTACACCTACAAGTAATTTGGTAACTCCAATGACACAGGGATAACATGCAAACTCCGCACACATGGAACCCTGGAAGTGACTCAAACTCAGGTCCCAGAGGTATAAGGCACCAGCATGCATTCAATAACATAGAAACTCGTAGGGTACACCATACTAATGGTCCATATTATAATATAAATGACACAGAAACTAATTCAGGAGGGTACAACATACTAGCGGTCCACAGTATAATATACAATAATGCAGAGTTCTAAACCAATTATTCTGTCCAAGGTGTACCCCTTTGTGTGGCTTGAGATAGGGTCCAGGCCCCTGGTGACCTTGACCAAGATGACAGGACATTGTGGTGAACCTTTGCAGCACCCAGGTTCCAACAGTGATATAATCAAGGAGGCAGAGATTCGACTGAGGAGACCAAAAAGAGAACTGAGGAACTCTCAATTGTAGGCTGCCCCCTGGTGGCCTAAAGCAATACTTCCCTTGGGAGCCTTACAGATAATTCAATCTTCACATTGAAATCAAACTTAGTAAGCCGTCACCATTTAAATCACTTTCACAATCTCTGGTCTTTGGGCTTGTAGTGCTGATTAGTTTTCCCTGTCCCTGTTTCGATGTGTAGAATGCAAGCTACTGTGCTCTATATTGCTTTGTCTCTAGAAACCTTATATTTTCAGAACTTTGATTCTGGCTCATTGCTCATAAAGAAGAAAACCTGTAACAATGTGGTTCTGTCTGCAGTCCTGACTGGAGGTTTGCTTTATTTGTTGGCTTATTTGTAATGTTTTTGAAACAGAGGTCTACTTCAGCCTTGGCAACAGTATAATATTAGATACATTATGTTAAGCTGCCCTTGCCTACAGTGCCTTGCAAAAGTATTCATCGCCCTTAGCATTTTTCATGTTTCGTTGCCTCACAACCTGGAATTAAAACGTTTCTTAATCTTAGTTTATGTGATGGATCTGCACAAAATAGTCTAAGTTGGTGAAGTGAAATATATAAAAAAGAATAAAAAATAAATAAAAAACTGGCATGTGCGTATGTATTCACCCCCTTTGCCATGAAACCCCTACAAAGTTATGGTGCAACCAATTACCTTCAAAAGTCACATAATTAGGGAAATGAAGTCCACCTGTGTGCAATCTAAGTGTCACATGATCTGTCAGTATAAACACACCTTTTCTGAAAGGCCCCAGAGGCTGCAACACCACTAAGCAAGAGGCATCACACCATGAAGACCAAGGAGTTCTCCAAACAAGTCAGGGACAAAGTTATAGTGAAGTACAAGTCAGGATTGGGTTATAAAAAAATATCCAAATCTTTGATGATCCCCCGGAGCACCATTAAATCCATCATCTTCAAATGGACATGGTACCACAACAAACCTGCCAAGAGAGGGCCGCCCACCAAAACTCACAGACTGGGCAAGGAGGGCATTAATCAGAGAGGGCAGCACAGAGACCAAAGATAACAGAGACCTGCTCTTCTGCTCCATCCTGCCCGGCTGCCCTGACGATCCTGCTCCTTCTCCCTCGTCATTTCCCCATCTCATCTCTCCGTGTAGGACTGACTCTTCCGGTGACCGACTTCTGCCTGTGCCCCGACTCTTCTTTTGGATCTTCCTTCTGGCATTGTTTGCACCCGGCTTTTCAAATAAACCCGCAGTCTCCTGCATTACGGGGTTTGCCTGTTCATTGACAGTGGAGACTAACAGCAACATTCACGTGGTTTAAGGGGAAACATTTAAATGTGTTGGAATGGCCTAGTCAAAGTCCAGACCTCAATCCAATTGAGAATCTGTGGTCAGACTTGAAGATTGCTGTTTACAAGCGAAAACCATCCAACATGAAGGAGCTGGAGCAGTTTTGCCTTGAGGAATGGGCAAAAATCCCAGTGGCATGATGTGGCAAGCTCATAGAGACTCATCCAAAGCGACCTGCAGCTGTAATTGCCACAAAAGGTGGCTCTACGAAGTACTGACTTTAGGGGGGGGTGAACAGTTATGAAGTTTTCTGTTATCTTGTGCTATTGGTTGTTTGCTTCACAATAAAAAAGAAATACATCTTCAAAGTTGTAGGCATGTTCTGTAAATGAAATGGTGCAAACTGTCAAACAATCCATTT
This sequence comes from Cryptomyrus ogoouensis, assembly GCA_025773925.1. Classification (NCBI taxonomy): domain Eukaryota; kingdom Metazoa; phylum Chordata; class Actinopteri; order Osteoglossiformes; family Mormyridae; genus Cryptomyrus; species Cryptomyrus ogoouensis. The sequence goes on along the minus strand of JAOYFF010000094.1, from coordinate 31,646,481 downwards.
TAATTCCAGGTTGTGAGGCAACAAAACATGAGAAATGCCAAGGGGGGTGAATACTGTATTGTAAGGCACTGTATTTTATGTTGGACCACTTTCCCATTCAAAGTGAAAAAAAAATTCATGGGGGACCACTATTTATATGATTGATTATCATCTGATTATTATATGACTGTTTGGAGAATTAGTGATACAGGATCCCTCTGTAGTTGATTTTCAATTTTTAACAAAAGACCAGTTTGCATCAGAAATACACCAATTTAAAACCTCCAGTTCAGTTTAAAATTAAAACAGAATATGTACCACTGCAAACTAATGCTAGGCTAGCCACGGAGAAGTTACACCACTCTGTCAGTCAGGGGACTTTGATCATGCCGACTTGAAGTCTGTCAACAGTCAATAATAATGAGACCAGAGACGAATTTCAATTAAGATGTTTGTTAATTTGCATATATTCCAGTTACAATAACTTTTGGGTACCCAGCAAAGGAAAACTATTATTAACCAAATTTATTAACCAAAATTAATAGTGTAGCGCCAGCGACATGGCTCTGCAAAGTGGAGCGCAGTAAGTCAGCTGAGCATGCTGGGTAAATAGTTCCTTGTATGTGTTTCTTAGTATTAGTATTCACAAGGTTTAACTATCAACAGTGGTGAGGTAAATTAACTCAAAATACAAGGCCAGTGCTTGCCACTCGACTGTTTCTACTAAGTCCGACTCAGAGTCCACAATTTTGAAAGGCAATCAAATCGCAGAAAAAAATACAGTCAGATGATCGTCCTGATGTAAGAAAAAAAAAGTTGAATTAGTTCCTACCACACCGGTGGGCATTCTTGAAATCTTTGAAGGAGTCTCACAGAAGAGGTTCTTGCGGCATGTTCATCACCTCCCAGCAACTGGGTGGCTTGCCATCTTAGTGAAACTTCACATAGTTCGTGTGCAAAACAGAGTGTAATCGAATCGGAATCAGCAACAAAAAAAAAGATCAATCTGATAATCACATGTTGAACATGCAGCTACCTGCAAAATCCCTTTGTCGTGTGTTCAAATCCCACCCCTCTGTTTTTGTATTTTGTTCCCTAGTGTTTCATTGGTTTCATCAGATTTTCTAGTTACTGTGATTTTGTGGTTTGTTTTCTGTTTTGGTTTCTTGCTTTGTGCTTTGGTTGTGTTTTACCTGTCTTTCTTATTCCCCTATGTTATATTCTGTTTCTGTCAGAGTCTTAGGTTTCCCCTTCCAGTCCCTTGATTTAATTATTAGTGTAATCTGTGGCCTGTTTTCACAACCCTTTGTAATTAGTCTTTGTTTATCCCCATTTACTTTTGACCCTTTGTGGTCCTTTATTTTGTAGTGTTCCTAGTGTTTTCTGATTTTCTTAATAAACCCTGTTTTGTCCTGTGAGTTACAAGTAGGTCATCCACCTCCTTCCATGCCACGCTCTTGCCACAAATCCGCCCTGATCCATGACAAAATTGCTTTGAAAAGTGCATCACTGGGTCCAACCTGCATGTTGGAGATCATGTATTGGTCTGGAACATGCGCATGAGGGGAAAACACAAGCTAGCTGATAGATGGGGACCTCTTGCATGAGTCGTTGTGAGTAGGGCTGGTTATCTTCCTGTATATCCTATTAAGCCACATGTCCCAACCAAAATAAGGAAACAGCCGCCAACTTATCAAAACACTAATAAGGAAATTCCCGGAGAACCAGCATCTGATTCGGATGATGACTACATGCCGAATGTCCAGAGATCCTCCTGTTTTTCCAAGAAGATTTTTTGTTTAAGTGCATGATGAGATGGAGATGGAGATGAGATGGTACTTGGAGATTCCTTGTAGATGAGACTTCAGATGAGAAAATAATTGAGAAAAGGAGGGAAGGAGACCTATGTATTGACTACAAGGAATGCTATAAAAGTGGGAGAAAAGATGGCTTTAGTAACCTCAGCTGAAAAAAAAACTGTTGGATGGTCACCCTCAGGCAAGTGATGAGGCAAAAACTGCTGGATTACCACCTCAAACATGCAATATTAAAATAGGATCTCTGAAAGATGTTAACTTAGTGTAAGACTTCATTGCTCCGACATCATGACAGAGCGTGAAACTGGTTGTTCTGTCATTGACTGGTTAATGATCATCTTCTTCTCCCAAAGAAAACAGCCAATCACAGGATGCGAAGTGACCAATCAACAAAGTGGCGAAATCAGCCACTGTTCCTGTCTCCAAAGTCTCAAACTTCAGCCAGCTGAGTGAGTGAGTGTTCTGCAGACGTAAGCATGTATAGAGGATGAGTTTTCTGCTTGTGAGAGCATATGTGCACATGGTTTTTATTAATTAGTTTTGAGACTAATTAAACGCCACACATAGGGCAACTTGAGGCCAGCAAACCCAAGAACTGGGGCAGTGGTAAGTTTGTCAATGATAGTTTCAAATGCCTGCTGACAGGCGGCAGTCCAATGATTTCCAAATGGCTCTTTGGCGTTATAGTACTTCTCCACCTCTTTCTTATATACCACTTTTTCGAAGTGGTGGGTACCCCACAATTACATCAGTCAAAGGTTACACAATTTTAGAGTAACCTTGGAAAAACTGGCGATAATATCCAGGAAGGAATGAAGTTCCTTGATAATTTTGGTCTTTAAAGGTTTTATCTTATTGGGATCTGTCTCAATTCCAGTCTGAGATACTGTGCGTCCCAGGTGCCTCACAGAAGTCTAGAAGAATTTGCATTTCTCCAATGAGAGCTTTAACCTATATTCTTTGAAACGGTGCAGTGCACATAAAAAGTGACGCTCATGTTCTTCCATGGTGTTGGAGAATACTATGAGGTCATCCAGGAAAACAAGAACCGCAGAGTGATATCACTCATACACTTCTCCATTAACGTCTGAAAAGTTCTAGCATTCGTGATACCCTGCTGCATCCTATTGAACTCACAGAAGCCCAACAGACAGATAGCAATTTTTTTGTTTGTTCGACGACTCTACTTCAATTTTATAATAACCCGACTTTAATTTGAGTACAGAAAACCATTTTGAACCTGTAAGTGTTGAGTAAGTCTCTTCCAGGTTAGGCAGAGCATATGCATCCTTTATTGTCTGTAAATTTCCCATAGTCAACTTTTGACTACTACAATGGGTGAGGAGAAGGACAAATCTGATTCTCTGATAATGCCTGCATCAAACAACTCCAGCAAGTGCTTCCAGACTGCAAGTCTTCTGGAAGTAGAAGCCGGGCTCCCTGCCTAAAAGGAGTGTCACTGTGAAATTTAATGTGGTGCTTCACTTTATCAGTTCGACCAAGGTCAAGATCATGCCGGGAAAACACTTCAGGACTTGAAATCCTCTTTCCACTGGTGAATCTCCAAAGACAAACTGCAATGCTGTCTGTTGTCTTCAGTAGACCTAAGGTCAGTGCAGTCAATAACAGCAGGTTCCCTTGGAATCACCTGCTGCAAAGTATGCAACTCAGCAATGACACCCTTTGGGGGAATGACAGTGTCATGCTCTCATTTCTCTTGACTAGCAACTGGGTTCCAAGAAGATCCTTAGGAATGGTGATGTCCAACACAATGTAGCCAAGATAGAAAATGGTCAGCTTGTAACCTATTTCCACTTCAAGTAGATTGTTGAGAAGACTGATGTCCAAGTGTGAAAGGTATTGCTGGTAATAAGACTGAGGCACTGTGGTGACTTGTGAGCCCGTGTCAAAGAAACAATTACACTTTCTTCCTGCAATATAAACCTCTGCCATACACTTTGCTTAAATTTAACCCTTAGGCATTGTAAGTGTTTGCTCTTTGGCTTTGATGTGTTTACAGTTCGCTGGGTGTCTGGGATGTGTCTTACACATATCAGCCTCTGTTCTTCCCTAAACAGAGGCTGATTCTATTTTAAAGAAATTTAGACTCCCATGCAAGCTGTATTTCTTTCAGAATATTCCTGTTGGAGACTACCAGGGATGGGTTTGGTGTACCATCACATACTGAAGCAATATGACCATCCTCACCACACTGAAAACAATATGAATAGTGATTGTAGAGGTACAATCATTATTCTTGTAAACTTAGCATTCACATGAACATAAACACACACAAAAACAGAACATTGAAAATGGAATAGTCAGCTCAATGGAAAATAATTTATTTATAATTAATTCAACCATTAGCATGCATTTCAAACTAGGGCTAGCGGTAATGGCGACATGACGATGGTGAACGTGGGATCACCAGCACAGCTCTAGACAGTAAAACGAAAACAAGACCTGCACTGTATGGGAAATGTAACTTAGTTTAGATTAACGCAGTGGTGCAAGCAGTATTAAATCACAACTGTTTTCAATACGGCTCACCGGTGTAACTACAGTAAAAACTTTCACAATGCTGTCCCTTCTGGAAAACAAGCTTATATCGTGTGGATTATCATTGTAATATCAAAAATAGGCTACAAGACAATTTTGAGTCATTATACTATCTTTAATCATGATAAATTTAATTGACATTATATTTACACAGACAGAAATACAAAGAATGAAAAAAGTAATACATACGATCTCTTACCACCAAAACCAGCACGCAAAAGACAAAGAAAATGACAGTTGTCGCACATGTGCATTGCTGACACCACTCATCTTAGAATTTAACAGTTGAAGTTTTATAAAGTTGTATAAAATTAAATTTTACCAAATTGTCTTCAGTCATTTTTATTTTCATTTATAATTTAATGTGAAGATGCTTTATTGTATTAAACTTAATATAAATAATTCAACAAAAGTTAATGGTATTTTTGGATTTTAGAAAACTTACATAAGATTATTTATATATTTGATACAAAACAATATAGTAAACACTAAAACCTGTATTTTTAGTTTAAACAAAATTGAACTGATTTTACATTCATACAAAGTTGAGCATATTTCATTAAATGGAATTTAAATCTTAAAATGGTCAAAGATTATTTTTTTCAGTGTATGGTGGAACATAGTCGGTGAGAGTTAGCGGAAGGTTTAATAACACAAGGCAACAAAAAAAAAAAAATGTTTTGTTCCTGGCAAGACAATGTTATTTTCGTGTTGCTTGGGTCAAAAGCAGCTAGTAATAATCATCCATTGAGTCAAAACATTGGTTTTGTCACTTCTGTCCAACATTTTGTATACAGTCATGGCCATAAGTTTAG
>JAOYFF010000094.1:31581661-31594486 GCA_025773925.1 Cryptomyrus ogoouensis | reverse complement strand
CAACTTAAACAGCGGACGTTACTCATTGTAAATGTGTTTTTTTAGACCGCATAGACCCTCTACTCTTACCAGTACTATGTACCGGCTGTAAATCTTCACCGGAGCGTACCGGCTTACCTTCACCCCTGAATATAATATAATATAAATATTTTAATATACCCTGTCAAGGGTGCCATTATGTATTAGGCAAGTGAAAAGTCAGTTCTTGAAGTCAATATGTTGCAAGCAGAAAAATTGGCAAGTGTAAGGATGTGAGAGATACTGACCAGGGCCAAATTGTGATGGTTAGACAACTGGATCGGAGCATCTCCAAAATGACAGATCTTATGGGAGGTCCCTGGTATGCAGTGGTCAGTACCTACCAAAAGTGGTCCAAGAAAGGCCAATCGGAGAACTGGCAAGGGGGTCATGTGCATCCAAGGCTCATGGAGAGTGAAGGCTATGTCGTTTGGTCCAATCCCACAAGAGAGCTATTGCAGTACAAATTGCTGAAAAAGTTAAGGCTGGGTATGATAGTAATGTGTCAGAACACACAGTGAATCTCAGCTTGCTGCGTATGGGGCAAACAGGTTGCCTATGTTGACCCCTGTCCACCACCAAAAGTTCCTACAATGGACAAGTGAGTATCAGAACTGGACCATAAAGCATTGGAAGACGGTGGCTTGGTCTGATGTCACCTTTTCTGTTACATCATGCGGACAGGTGGGTGCATGTGTGTCATTTACCTGGGGAAGATATGACACCAGGATGCACTACAGCAAGTGTTCCCAAACTTTTTCACCTGGGGAACCAAAGGGGAGATTTGTCATCGCCTGGGATAATGAAATATCATTACATGTTAACAATATAAAAGATAAAAATTCATTTTTCGTTTGAAACAAAATCACACATGCCGGGAAGGACAGAAGACACAGAAGCAGGATCAAGGGGAAACACAGGGACTTTATTGAAGTCAAAGGAACCAGGGCAAGAAATGAAAGGGATCACACAGGATCAAAACACTGACAAACAGATCTGACCATAGTCAGGAGGACAGGCCTAGCAGGCACTTATAAAATGGGTTAATGAGGGGATAAACAGGAGGCAGCTGGAGTAAGTTAACGAGGTGGCAGTAAGGAGAGGAGAGACAAACACAGAACAGGAGTGGCTTGTTATAACCCTGCTAGGGAGAAAGGGGAGGGGCAGGTAAGCAGGGCATGACACAAAACATGGACAGCACTGATTAATTATAACATCCTGTATGATTGATTCCTCACCTCCCACTCCCCCAATATGGGGCAAACAAATCATCTGTGGGATGTGCTGGAAAACAACGATCAATGGAGGCCCCACTTTGCAACTTAACAGGACTTAAATTATAAACGTCTTGCTGCCAGATACCACAAAACACCTTCAGAGGTCTTGTGGTGTTCGTGCCTCAATGGGTCTTCTTCCAGTTTTGCAAATACAATAATAACTTATTCATTATAATACGACCATTAACTTGGTCACTATGGAGAAAAAACATGAACATGCCACACCTTCAAAAGTAAAGTCACTTGTTGATAAATGAGACAAAGACACTTGCTATTTTTTGCAAACGATGACAACAATTGTGAACCACCTTTCTGAAAATAATGCATGCTGTAAAACAAATCGAATCAGGACAATTCTAAGATAATTTTACCTTAATAGTGTAAATTAGATCAACAGAACCTAATTTTTTGGGGATGCTTATTATATGGGAACAAATCACTAATATTTCTCTAAGTAAAACATAAGGATTAATTAGAAACCTAGACAGTCCTTCAGCATTATTTGAGGATAGTTACATTTCTTTATTTGTCATATTGACTTTTATCTGTTTTTGGAAACGGAAGGGTTACAGACCTGTACTGAGGAAAAAGTGTCCGCATATAAACTGACCGCTCTAAGTGGCAGCGCGCCCAGCCTCCCACCCACAGAAAATGTCAAGCGTCACATGAAACATGCGTAGGAGCGGGAGCGCGCACGTAGCTGTCAGAGCACATGTAGGAAACAGAGATAGGAGATCTGTGTCCTGCCGGCAGATCAAAAGGGGAGTAAGTCAAAATGGTGGGAGAGAAGACACAGACAATTCAGGGAAGAAGAGCAGTATCGCAAAATGCGTAAATACCATTTCGATCCGCTGAAAAACATAAGCGCTGGGGAAAGATAGACGGCTTGTTAGCAAATTATTTAGCCAGCTGGCTAATTATGCTAAGTCTGTATGGAATCGTACACAGAGGCGTTGCGCAGGGCGTGAGCCCTCTCCTTCCTCATCGCACATCTTTGTGATTGGCTGGACGAGCACATTGTTTTCGATCTGATTGGCTGATCCTTATGGCGTTGCTTTGCATCCGGGGCCTAGCGAAGGGTGAGTGTTCGCCGCAAGAGTCTGGTTAGTGCCATCTTCTTACTAAAGTTACCTTGCTAAGTGGGATGAATTCTCCCTTTCGGAGATAATACGACACCGTCCTGTTACGGCTGAACGCTTGACTGGGTCGTAACAGGCGGAATTGCAAACTGAGAATTTGACCAGAAGTTGTTCACTAAGCATACCGCTAAATAATAAAATATAACAACACTTGACTAGGTGGTTACTGTGTGTTTAGCAGTTACAGTTATATAAGCTAAATCCAACAAACACAATGCGGTTAATTATCAGTAATTAATTGCTAACAGCTAACTAGCTAGCCAGATGGTCAGCGCGCGAGCGTAGAGCTAATAGAGAATATAACACAGTATAACTACTGTATATAGGTAATATATTGCCTAATATTTTGACCTGGGTCACCTAGAGTTGAGAGAATATTTGTATGGCATTCTGCTAAAACATTATTTGACAACGTGTGCTGTTCTCTGACGGGGAGTTTTATTTATTGATGTTTGTGATGTCCTGTTCACCATAGACATAGCGGTAAATGTGCGTGGGTTACGGCATTTGCATGACACAGCTATACGTTCCTCGGACAGCAATATATTCCTCGGACGTGTGCATATTTTGACATAAAGCCTAGGTTGTGACTATAATCTAGCTCCAGTATATATATATTGACGTTTTACGTTATGCACTGATATACTGATAAATGAGACGGAAAAAACAAATGAATACAAGGGGAGAATGAGTTCACTTTCTCTGTATGTGGCTCCTCAATAGTTTAAAATATTTATAAATTGTGACTTAATATTAAACCCTATTTTTAATGGGATATCTTTCCCCAGGCACTGTAAGGAGCAGCCATGGCTGAAATCACTACCTTTACCCCCTCACCTCCAGGACAGAATAACCCTCACGCACCCTCCCCACCTCCCCATCCCATTAGCCTGGCAGATTCCTCAAATCACTCACAGATCCCTGCTTCTGCACTGTATGACACGTATGCTGAGCCGGGCTCCCCTCTAATTCAGACAGGAGAATGGGCCGTTCCCACAGACCCACCTGATGGACAGAGACCTCTCTCCACACATATCGGTACGTCTGTGGAGATGACAGATAAGTCCAGTACTGCTGCCCCCTCACCTGACACTAAATATGGAGATGCCATGGCGGCGGAAAGTGCAGCATTGCTACTGTCCCAAGAAAGCCAAGGTATGGCAGAAGGGGTGTCATCCGGCCTGCTGCGACCAGTCGGGGTCCAGAGTAACGATGGTCCAGAGGATCAAGCTGTGGTCCTGGAGAAATGCCAACCCTCCAATATTAATCCTAGGCCAGATGATGGCTCAGCTACTGGAGAACACTGGATCCCAAATCATAACATCAAGCCTGAGCTGCCTAGTGGGCACCTCAAGTGTACGGGTTTGCCATTTGTCACACAGGCTGCCTCAGATGGCACCCGCAAACGTGCAGCCTCAGCAACCAATTATAGGTCAACGATTCTCTCAATAACAATAACAGGAAGTTTGTCACCGACAGCAGAATCGCGAGAACAGCCATCAGCCGAGCCCCGAAAACAAGACCCTGTCCCTGTAACTGCATCTCCTAAAAACGAGGGATCCTCAAGCTCCCCCAGAGGGGTGCGTCATCCTATCCCCATTGTCCAGGAGCCTCCTCCCAGCCTAACGTTGCCAAGCTCCCAGGCAGAGGCGGCATCGGACACCTTGAGCTACCTGGAGTCGGCCAGTCTGATGTCAGGGACCCTGGAGTCCCTTTCAGGTCTGGGCGAGGACGGCAGCTCCGTGGGCTCCGACTCTGAAGTGAATGGGCTGGTGTACAGGCGTGCGGACAAGTATGGCTTCCTCGGGGGGACTCAGTACACTGAGAGCAGGTGATCTCCAGGCCTCTGTCTGCTTTTACTTAGGCATTCAGTTAGTGGTGGTGGTGGCTCTCTAGGTTAGGTTGGTGTGCTTGTAGTCGGAAGGTCCCTGGTTGAAATCCCAGCATGGGCAGGCTGATTTTCTCTCGAGGCCCCTGAGCAACTGAGTATGGGAGATAAAGATGGAAAAAAATCACAAATGTGATTTTAGTACCGCTACCACTGAATACAAGTACACTGCTCAACCACCAGCAAAAGCGGAAACGTAATACATTTTATTCCTTACTAAATGATTCAAAGAGTTACTCTTTTCACAGTTACTAAATTGTTTTTTGATCAAACATACAGCTTACATGCTCCTGCCTGGCTAACTCACAGTATGGTTTCAGTACACCTGACAGTGATTTAAGGTGTTATTCTGTCTGACAAATGAGTGTGTTAGCACTGAATGTAACAGTAAAGGGGTATTTAAGCATTATTGTGTATGAACCAACATATTGACTCATGTTTGATGTACAATGTTAAAAACATCCTGTAAAATCTGGTTGTTTTTCCACTCCTTGGCGTTGATAAATTTTAATTCAACATATTTCCATATTGCATCACCATTTTTGATTTTGATGAAAATTGGCAAGTGAATTACACATACCATCCTTAGTGCAAATTTTTTGCCTTTTCTACACCACAGCCAAAAAAATGATAATTTGGAGTGTTTTCTAATGAACTGTAACTTTTTATTACAGCTATATGAGTCAGCTGTTCCTTGTTGGAAAGCTCAGAAAGAGTATGTTTTCATGATGTGGTATTTAAAATTCAAATCCTCATAAGCACGAGCCACAACAGTCGACTCTTCTGCTTCATGACTTTCCCCATTGCGGTTTTGACATATCGCAGGGTCAGCATATGATATTAAACTGGAATTTTTTGGGAGTATTTGGAAGCTTTATGAAAGCCACAGACGACATGTGAAGGTCAGCGGACAACACAAAGTTTAGCAACCCATAAAATATACAGTATGTACAGTGCTCTCATGTGATATCTCACAGTGAGCTCGCAGTGATCTTTGTATCTCAGGTTTCTCATATAGTTTCACTGCATTCACCAAGGGGACCAAAATTTTATGTGGTTTTACAAAATTACGGGGCTCTGTCCCCCTAACCCCCGTGATGTGGAAGGGTCGACTATATTTCTCAAAGACAGTATGCGTAAATCACATGCCGAATTTCACCAAAATCAAAAATGGTGCACAATTTGAATTAAAATGGATTGAACTGCTTAGGAAAAGGATCTGGTTTTATGCAATTGGCCCTTTTACATTCCAGTGTTTTCTCTGTTCGTCTTCCCCTTCCATGATAGTGGCCATGAGGTGCGGGTGGATGTGGCGAGGCAGAGGGAGATGAAGTGGCTTGAAATGTTCAGCAACTGGGACAAGTGGGTGTCTCAGCGTTTCCAGAAGGTACTGGTGTGCTGTGGTTCTGCCCTGGCCTTGCATGCTTTCTCTGCTTAAATGAGGTTCTGTGGATACATAGTACATTTGGACACTTATATACTATGTTATTTAGATGTCTTTGTGTGTGTTGCTTCGGTGTGTGAAAGGGTCAGGTGTTGTTGGAGTGTGGAACCATGCAATATGTTGCCTAAGTGTATAAGTTGCCGGGGTGTGTAAGATTAAGATGGATTTTGTTGATCCCGGTGGGAAATTCCACAGTGTAACTGTGGTCATGTCTATTGTCTGAGTGTGTGACTGTGTTGAGCGTATGGGGTGTGTAATTGTGGTTAGGTGTTGTCAGAGTGTGTAACTGCAGTTGTGAGTTGTGTTTGTGTAGCTGCGGTTGTGTTTATTATCTGAGTGTATGATGATGGGTGTTGTCAGAGTGTAACTGCGGTCGTGTTTTTTGTCTCAGTGTGTAATCATGGTTTTTTATATGAGTGTGTGACTGTATTGATCATGCAGGGTGTGCAATTGCAGCTGAGCTCTGTCTGAGTTTGTAACAATGTTGTGTGTGTTGATCCCAGCTTAAGATGCGCTGCAGAAAAGGCATCCCCTCATCCCTCAGAGCCAAAGCCTGGCAGCTGCTCTCCAACAGTCAGGAGCTCCTGAACTCCAATCCTGGCAAGTTTGAGGTACAGTTTTCATTAAGTCACTTCATTAATCAGTTTCAATTGGTGAACCCTAAGCTGTACTGAAGTTCTGACCTGCAGCTCCACAGTGTCAGTATCACTTTTACCTACTTCTGGCAACAAAAAGATATTTACTTTTCTGTCTGCTCTTATGCTTGTGATTTGTGGGTTTCTTTGTCCTGCTCGGATGTTAAACAGAACACGATACATTGTTGATTTTATAGAGAATAGGTAGCCATTAGTTTAATGAGTCAAACGATATAGAGGGAAAACAGAAGCTGTTGTTGAAATGCTGTAAAAACAACTTACTGGTGTTTTTTCCATCACACTGTGCCCTGTGCTGCCTGGGAGTGCCAGCACTTAAAAGATGGGTGGATGCATGAAAGGATGGATGGGGTGGAGTTTTAACATTACAATGGCAATGATGGCTGTTACATTAGTTTAGCCTGCTGTTGCTCAGATGTTTCACACTGGGTTTATATGCCCACCCGTTCCCCGCAAAAGCTTTCTTTGTTGCAAAACAGCTGTCAGATCCATGAAATGCGCATTGTGCTCGGCTTATGCTTTTGATGAAGAGCTAAATGGAAACAGTATCTTGAGTTTTGACTACATAATCTAAGCAACCGTCGATTTTCCTTCATCAGCAACATTACTGAGCAGATTGGAATTGTTGATATAAAATTCAGTAAATGTACCCTATTGAATATCTTTTTTTTTTGTTTGAAACCTCCATGCATAAATAAAACATTTATGAGATAGTTCACTTGATTCTGTGATGATTTTACTCTGTAACTATGCCTGTGACTGATGACTTTACTCTCTCCTGTCTGTGACTGATGACATCACATGGTCCTGTACCTGTGACTGATGACTTTACTTTATCATGTGTCTGTGACTGATGATTTTGCTCTCTCGTCTATGAATAAGGACTTTATTCTGTTTTGTGTCTGACTAATGTCTTCACATGGTCCCAGTCTTTGACTGATGATTTCGCATTGTCCTTTATATCACAATAATGTGCCAGTTTGTGACAGTGAGGAATTGAAGCTGTTTTTTCTGGGTCTGAATTAAGTGGCAGAGGTTGATTTATTGGTCCCCACTTTGGCTCTTAGATTTGCCAAGTTTGCCATCCACATTTGCCAGCCATACTATAGCCCACAGAAAGCGAGTAGCAGAAGGAACTGTTTGGAGACAGCAATCAGGAAGAATATGAAGCGAAAGGTGCATCCAGCCCACAGATGGCTGCATGAAAGGAATAGGGCAGTTATCCTTGCTAAGGTCTTCAATTTTGTGCAGGCCTTTAGGAAATTTCTGAATATAAATGTTTATTTTTAAGTCACTAGAACTATGAAGTAAAACATTTTTTCCAGTATCAATTTGTTCTAAAAGATGTGGGGGGAAAAATTACTAGAGTATAATTTTGCCCCGACTGTTGATGGATATTTATACAAGCCAAACTACTTTTTCTGTCCTTTCTTTTAAGTGTTTGCAATGCACATTAAAATGAATTTGAATCAGTTGTTGAATTTTCCCTTTTCTTTCCCTGTACACTGTTACTGATAAAGTTAAAACTGTTAAATGTGCTTCAGAAGGTTTTTATCCTCATTTCATCATCTATGTGTTAGGCACTGGAGAGGGAGCAAGGAGACCCCAAATGGCTGGACATCATAGAAAAGGACCTCCACCGACAGTTTCCCTTCCACGAGATGTTCGCTGCCCGTGGTGGACATGGGTAATACGCTCTACTCTTGCTACAGTACTGCTTACACTTGTAACTGGGCATTCATTAGAAGTTCAGCATAGCCCAATGATTCTCTATGTGTGTGGTGAGTCCACTGGGGGGGGGGGGGCTGTTACACTGCAGGGGGGAAGCGAATCACAATAAATCCCAGGTTGAGAGTGTGCTGAAATGTATAGCAGAACTAGAGTATGTGAACAGAGCAGAGCAATGAGAATTTCCACTCCTCATTCATGGAGCGGTATGCTCCCCCCGCTCCCCCCGCTCACAGCTGCTGCAGACCGCTCCAGTCAGTTTTTACCCTGCTCCAATGAAATCGCTCACCACTCGCTCCAAAAATGAAAACAATCTGCACCGTGTTTTAATTTCAACTTAAACTGTAGCCTAGCATCAAAATACCTGAGCAGGCAAATCCACATGCAAGCAGAAATTATTTACTTCAAGGTGTAAGCAGGTTGCCTGCTTTGGTCAGCTGGCTGGGTGTGATTTTCAATACATTAAATGTATGTAATAGTTTTATCTTGTAAATAGACTTTGCAAACTACCCAAATGTTTTTTGATATAGCTAAGTATAGGTTAATTATAGAATAATATAGATTTGCCATAGGATTTCTTACATGCATGTCACGCCAGATGTGTGAGATTTGGGAACCCTGCGAAAGTGGAGCAAGACAGAGCAAGAGATTAAGGGATGCTCCAGTTTTTTCCAAATGGGAGCAGTACCAAACAGTGGCTATGGGTTTTTTTTTTTATGGCTGTGCGTTGACTAAAATAATGTAACTAAGTAATCAGAGTTTTCTGTATTTAATTGTGATTAATCGCACAAAATTCTTAACATTTACAAACGTAAACTTACACAATAGCAATTGAATAATGTATACATTTTCTGTAACATAAACCCAGGAGCATCATATTTTACATTTTAATGAATGAACCTGTGAAAAAACTAAAATTCTTTACTTACACTTGTTGCAAACAAGTATGAAGCTGAGTTATAACTGGATAAACAGACTTCACTGAGAAGAGATGCCATTGTATTACCCATCAAAACACACAATTAAATTAGTTTCCATAAATATAGCAGTTGAAACTTAAAACTACTCCTCTCTCATCAGATCAGCTATTGTAATTCTGAACAGTCACCATTTTTCTTTTATGTTCTGTAGTTTTGCTCACAGTTAATGCAAATGACAATAGATTCTACTGTTCATCAGTAAAGTGTACGGTGACGCCAAGGTAGCTGTCATTACTTACAGATGTCTAATAATCCCCAGGTAGGGCAACATAGTGAGCTCTCTCTAACATGCTCATTTTCAGTGCCCTCTCATTCTCATACAGAGTGATTATTCTAGACATACAGTAAAATCCCGTTATAACAGACTTTAAGGGACCTGGCAAAACAGTCCGTTATATCCAAAGTCCATTATATCCAGAGTTGCTGTATGCCCAGAACACAACTACAGGACACCATTTACTCATGCCACACCCCAGCAGACACAGTTGTGGTATAGATTATTATATTGTACATATAGTAATGCAACTTTACCTGATCAGATGCGTGACTATTAATAATCCCGACTACATATCTGCACTGGATATCACCGGCATGTCCTTTATAGGCGAACAAAACTACAGCTTAAAGCAGCCCTTGGGACCAAATTGTTTGTCCATTATAAGCGATATTCCGTTATATGCGAGTCCGCTATATCCGATGCTTTTTCTGCTTGTTCTTAAAGGTGCACGGCATGGACCAGCGGACCTCGTCTGTTATGGACGATATTCCGTTATAAGCGAGTCCACTATAACGAGATTTTACTGTATTAGTTCTACTGGATGAATCTCCTGATGCAAGTCGAATTACTTCTTTAAGTCCCTCGTCTTCTACTGTGTTAACGGGATGACAGTTTCTAGCTATCCATTTAGCTAAAGCCTCTGTTAGTTTATCATTAGTTTCCTTCGCCAAAGGTCCACTTCGAGTAGCACACTCAAACAAAGTTGACTGGCGAAGAGTGCCTGATGTCTCGGAAACTTCACTCGGGTGTTTCGCTCTCAGATGATAGGCCAGTGATGAATTACTATGATGATAACTAAATTCAGCTTTGCAAATTGAACATACTACTTTTGTTTTTTCTAAAATGCCGTCTGGTAACGTTTTAAAGTAGAACTTTCCACCTAAAAGTTTCCTTGCCTCTATAACTAGCGTAAGCAAATGCTTAATAGCAAAATTGGACGTGAGTAAATTCTTGGTATGTCACAGGAAATAACGAAAGGATAATGCGTCAATCACGTCAATTTTTTTTAATGCGTCAAGATGTCCAAATCAGTCACAAAAATTAACGTGTTTATTTCCCTAGCACTAGTTCTTTTTTCTTTTTCTTTCAGACAGCGAAATAAGCATGAAAGAAAACATGGACACACACACACACGTATATATCCTGATCCAAAAATTTGTACGGGTAGGGTGGGTATGTGGGAGGGTGATGAAACGTCAACTGCTTCCAAAAAAAGTACCACTGGCCCAGCCACACTTAACCCTAGTTGTCTTCTTGTCAGCCAGATGTTTGTATTGTGCTATTTTCTCTCACTTGTATGTCGCTTTGGACTAAGGTTTGTAAATAAAGTAAATGTACATGTCTACTCAGCCATTTTTGTCCTTGACCTTTCCTCTGGCCTGCTTCCATTGACCAGTCACATGTCTCCCGTGTTCATGGTAGCCAGCAGGACCTGTACCGCATCCTGAAGGCCTACACGGTATACAGGCCCGAGGAGGGCTACTGCCAGGCTCAGGCTCCCGTGGCTGCAGTGCTGCTCATGCACATGCCTGCTGAGGTGAGTAGACTCAGGGTGGAGGGTGGGGGGGGCATCTGTGTGAGAGATGCTGATAGGTATTTTTGGTGTGTGTGCATGTGTTTGCAGCAAGCCTTCTGGTGTCTGGTGCAGATCTGTGAGACCTACCTGCCAGGATACTACAGTGCAGGCCTGGTGAGCACTCTCTCTACTCCTGTCTTTACCCCGGTCGAGGGCAGTTCACATGAATCCATGTCAGTGTGCATGGAACCTTATAGGACAGACAAGATTAGTGGGAGTCCCTGCAGGAACATATGCATTGCTTGACTGTAACAAACACAGCCATTTTCCTGAGGGCGGTATGTGACTCTGTGGGTTAGGCCTCTGTGCCTGTGATCAGAAGATTACTGGTTCAAATCTCACAATTGGCAGAGTGATTTCACTTTTGACCCCCTGAGCAAGGCCTTTAGCCCCGAATTGCACTAGGGACTGTCCAACCCTACTGTCTCAGTTGAATGTCACTTTGGATAAAAGCATCTGCTAAATGAATAAATGTAGATAAATAAATGTAACCAGTCACTAATGATCAAAATTAGTGTTTTGCTGATAAGGATGTGGTTGGGGGTGGTAGGTGTTTGTACAAGCATTTCTCAGTACTGAAGTCACTTAATAAAAACTTCACAAAGTGAGTACAACAACAGTCTGTGTGGATGGAACTGTGGATTATTTTTCATGGCTGTGACACAAAATACATTAGATGGACACATGTCACAAAATCCATGAATTCTTTTCTCACTCAGATACCAGCACCAGCAAAACATTTTGTGCATGCTTACCTACAGTTTTCAGAACTATTAAAAATACATTCCAAACTGAATTATTTATAATTTGCTACATTTCTATGGTGTCGATTTCTAAAGAAAAATTATACAGAAAAATGAAAGAAAAATTAGAATGAACACAATAAATTCCCATTTCAGCTGAATACCCACCCAAGTGTTTAGTTTTCTCATTACCCTCCATGAAACAGGGAGAATCTTTGGAATGATTTCCTTTGTAAACATGGATCAAGTAAGATATACTTCTACAACCCAGTTTCCAAAAAACTTGATGCTGTGTAAAATGTAAATAATGTGATTTACAAATCATATATACATACAGTGATTTACAAATCATATATACCCACATTTAATTGAAAATGGAACAAAGACAACATATCAAATGCTGAAACTGAGAAATGTTATTGCTTTATGTCAAATATATGGTCAACTTTAATTTGATACCAGCAGCGTGTTTCAAAAAAGTTGGGACCAGGACATGTTTATCACTGTCTTACACACTGTAAATGTCTGGGATCTGAGGAGACTAGTTGCTGGAGTTTTGAAAGTGAAATGTTATCCCATTTTTGCCTGATGCAGGATTTCAACTGCTCAACGGTTCAGGACTTCCTATGTCATATTTTTCGTTTCATGATATGCCAAATGTTTTCAATGGGTGACCGGTCTGGACTGCAGACAGGCCAGTCTAGGACCCGGATTCTTCTACTACGAAGCCATGCTGGTGTAATAAGTGCAGAATGCAGTTTGGCGTTGTCTTGCTGAAATATACAAGGAATTCTCTGAAATTGATGATGTCTGGAGAATCATGTCTGTTTTTAATGCAGTGAGGACTCTAAGATTATGGCTATCCAATACTGGTTTTCAGCCTCATCCCTTGCATACAGAGATTTCTTTGGATTCTCTGAATCTTTAAATGATATTATGTTCCCAAGTCTGTTGCAGCATTACGTGAGGAACATTGGGCCTCATTCACCAACCGTTCTTACGAACAAATTTGTTCTGAAACCCCTCGTATGCACTTTTTTACGAAGATTCTGACATTCACCAATGTTTTCTTATCTGAATTTGTTCTTAGCTAAGAACAGAA
>JAOYFF010000094.1:31558902-31571846 GCA_025773925.1 Cryptomyrus ogoouensis | reverse complement strand
AACCATTTAATGTTGATAATATTTCTATTTATGGCAAACCAGCATAACTTCTTTATTTTTTGACATCACTTATATTTTTAGTCATGTTTCTGTATCTTTGAGCCTGATTTACAAGGATTCCAAGGTGTGTTAGTAACCATGTTATTAATAAAATGTGCTTTGGAAATTACAGTCAGGATTATTGGTACTGTGTGTGGACAATGGTGATGTAGCTGATGTTGACTCTTAACCTGGAAATGTCCTTCTTATATTTCAGACTAAATCTGGTTTTGCGTTTATTTTCAAGCAGCAGCTCGACATTCATGGCTTGTGTTTGGTGGTTTTAATTCTACTGGCTTTTAGCTCTATTTAATCTGTATCTTTTATATAAACATGGCTGCACCAAAACAGCAATGAAATGGGTGCATAAGATTTGCTTTGACCAGGATGGAAAGCAGAACCATGGGGATGGAATGGGCCTTATTTTGGTACAGGAGTTGGTTCAAAGTTGTGTGAAGCAGTGGTTTTAGCCCAGTCCGGTCTGGGAAAGGGCTACAGTGGGACATGGGACCAGCCATTAGGTCTGCAGGCCAGGAAACAAAAAAGAAGCTAGTTTATATAATTAATACTGTAAAGGTGACGTGGATGAACGTACTGGTCATCTGACCCACCCCAGAACTAACACACATTTGAACACCATTGTTTTCTATGTGCTTTTGAAATGTTAGCAGCCTTTAAATGTTCTTTATGATACAGGCATAGAGAAAACAGAAACACCTAACAGCACATTAATATCAAGAACTAAAGAAGATGTTTGGCCACCATTTTCCTTTAGAACAGCTTCAGTCCTTCTGAATGCTGTCATTCTATTCTTGAACTATTTTAGTGGAATTTTGGTCCATCCAAAAAGAAAAATCTCCAATTCTTGAGGGATGAAGGATATGGGAAATTTTGCTCCTGGACTTCCAATAAAGATTCAATACTTTTTAGACCTGGTGACTGGGGAGGAATATGACTTCGTCCTGCTATTCATTGATCCAGCTGCATTCGTTGGGTGTGTATTGGGGCATTATCATATTGGAATATGTGAGTGATGGAAGTGTGTTTGCACCTTAGGACCCATCAGTTTCTGCAAAAAGGCATCATATTGCTTGGCTCTTTTTATAGAACCATTAATGACTTCCATAAGCTGACAGCCTGTACCATTACTGATCCCCCATCATGTTTTACAGTTAGCAGCAAGACAGTGTGAGCTGAATGTATCTTTTGTCTTTCTCCCAAGTTAAACCCATAAGAAAAAATGTGAACGATGACTCATTATACCACGTTGTTTGTTGTGTTTTTCTTTCTCTTTCACTAGCTTATGAGTCTTTGTGCAGTGGCCTTGGTTATATGCTGTTTCCACATGGCAGCCCTATCATAAATTCCAGCTTTGAGAAGCTCATGTCATACAGTCTTTCTAGAGAGTGAGTCAGAGAGGTGCTGATTCACTTCTGTGGTCAATCACAGGTCCACTTTTATTTAGAAACTATCCTGTCAGTGAGCTTTGACTAGTGAACACTATTCCTCTTTGGACATGACTTTTGAAACTGTTTCTCTTCTCGTATCAGATTGATTTGCAGTTTTTATGACTAAAGCCTGGGCGGCACAGTGCTTAGCACTGTGGCCTCACATCTCTGGGACATGGTTCTGAGTCTCCGCCGGGGTTACATATGTGTGGAGTTTGTTTGCTCTCCCCATGTGGTTGTGGAGTTTCCTCTGGATGCTCTGGTTCCCCCCCCAGTCCAAAAACATGCTGAGGCTGATTGAAGTTACGAAATTGCCCATAGCTGTGCATGTGTCAGTGTGCCCTGCGATGGGTTGGCCCCCCATCCTGGGTTGTTCCCTGTCTTGTGCCCATAGTCTCTGGGATAGGCTCCAAACCCCCCCCCCCCAGGACCCTGAATAGGGGAAGTGGTTTCAGAAAATGGATGGCTGGATGACTGATGCCCCTTCAGTTTCAGCATAGATGCTTTGGCCTCATTGGAACTCTGTTAGTTGCTTTCTATCATCTTGAAAACTCACATATCAAAGAACTGATCATCACACCTCTGACATAAACTGCTGATCATCGTAGTTTGGTATATCCAGGGTAGGGGGTTTGAATTTCACCACTGCTTTGTGTGTGTGTGTGTGTGTGTGTGTGTGTGTTATGTATATATTACACTGTGGGGACCAAATGTTAAGGTTAGGCCTAGGTAGGGGTTAAGGTTGTCATTGCTGGGATTAGGGTTATCCCATAGAAATGAATGGACGGTCCCCACAAAGATATGAATACAAACATGTATGTACATGTGTGCGTACCTGTGTGTGCATGTTCGCCTGTTCCCTGGATACCACCTGTAGCATTCAGGTATTGACAGTTTATTACACAAACAACAGGAATGTGCATCATACATTCACTCGGCCACCCTTAATGTATAACCCACTGGTCTTAGTTACAGCCAAAAAAAACAAACAGAGAATTTGGAAATGTAACCTATGGCAGCCTTCTTCTGTTAAATCTCATTAAAATTCACATTAATGTGTAGTTAAAAAGCACATTTTCAGTCCTCAAAACAAAAATCTATTTATCAAAGTTGTCAAAAGTTTTAGACAACTTTTACAGACAACTTTTATATTTACTCAATTCAGGTTTGATGCTTCATATATTTACACGCAATGGTTTATATTGTATGCCATAAAACATTATTAGAGATTATAGGGGTCATATTCATTGCTGACATTCTGGATGGACAGAACCAGAATCAGACCTATCACCAATTATTTTCCCTTTAAATTATTTAAAATTTTATCTGATATATGGGAACATTTAAGTACACTTAAAATGATGAAAAATATTGGCAGTAACAGATTTGAGTATGTATTGACTATATTATCATTATGTTTGCACCAAGATACATTTTCTTGTCATATTTTTTAGACAAGATATTTGTACCTTGTATGGATGCTCAGTGGATAAGGTTTCTTACCCTTGTTTTATTTATAAACCTGTAGATTCCAAATTTCCTTTAGCAGCCATTTTGCATTTCCTTGTCCCAACCACAGAGGGCGTAAGATCATTTGCTTTTTATAATATTTTGAGTTGTATTTAGAACAGAACATTGCGAAAAGAGCTCTTTCTTAAGAAGGCCCTCTGCTGTTATGGAGCCACGCTTCCTACTGTGATCCTGACGCTGGCGTTTACCCTGACCCACTATAAATTATGCAGCTCTCCATTGTAGGGCATGTTTATCATCTCCCCATCACAACATGAGTATAGACACAGTGGTATGAAACATATTTTATTGGTACTTCGGCTTTGTTTCTTACAGAGATTGTTGGACAGAAACTGGAGGAAATGAGAGACGGACAAAAGGAGGGAAAACTTGGAATGGGGAGATGAGTGGAAGAGGAGAGGGAAATGAAGATGGTATGTTTCTTTCATCTCTCATGCTCTTCCTGCTCTTCACTGTCTTTTTCGCTCTCTCAAGAAGGAGACCATCCCTTTAAGGAGGCTTAGCCTTTTTTTGTATTGTATTCTCTCTCCATCTATGGCCTTCTCTTTCTCTAACCCCTAATAGGAGAGAAAAAACTGAGAAGGGGGGAGATATCTTCTATTATAGAATGAAATCCCCCAAGATTTCTGTCCCCTTTTGTCATTTTAAAGATAATGGTAAACTGACTCTTTGTAGTCCTGAAGAATTACCTTTCTGGTTTGCACCACACTACCCTTGTATAAACCTTAAAACAGACTTAAAACTGGGATGATGGTGGTGAGAATGGCACAAATTTAACGTGTGCCTTTAGCTCAACAGACAAAATGAGACGGATAGATAGAAAGAGGAGGAACTGGAGAAAGAGAGAAAAAGAGACTGACGTAGTGGGATATTTTTATTGGTACTATATCCAGTTCCCTGGTTGTCACTCACATCGAAAAGTCCTTGTAGCCCTCTCTGCTAACTGATGGGCCAGTAAAGTGTCTGGTGTTTTTTTGGATTTGTGTGATGGAGAGGGGTAGAGTGAGTGAGGTAATCAGCAGGGGAACAGGGCTGGGGAGGAGAAGGGAAGCCCAAGTTAGGGAAGAGCATAGGATTATTGCTTCTTGTACTCTTGTTTTTCATTACTCCTCCTTCTCCTCTCCGTGTGTGATGACATAGCAGATGTTCTTGTAGTCAACGTTGCCAGCCACATCAGGGGGGAAGGCAGCCCACAGGTTCTTAATCTGATCAGTGGAGAGTGCAAGAATGTTAGAGCCTCAGTTCTCAGATGTGGGGCAGAACTAGAGTAGAATTATAAATATAATTCTACAGAACTGGCTACAGTTAGCACAAATGGACAATGATGTATGGATGAAGTCTCACCTCCTCTGCAGAAAACCTGTCACACTGAGTTGTCAGGAGTTCCTCAAGGCTGCACAGGGAAAGAGCATTTTCAGTGAGCTGAGTCTACTCAGGGTAGGTCATTTGGAACACGTGTCTATAGCCAAATGTAAACAATGAACGTACAATGCCTTCTTGATGGTGCCAGTACCCTCGGGGTCCAGGACCTTGAAGGCAGATACGATAACGTCCTCGGGATCAGCACCTGACAGAAGAAAGGCAGAAAACATTCTGAAAACTAAAACTATCTACACTGCAATTGGGTATAATCAGTGAAGAGGCAACAGCATGGAAGATCACTTGGTACTAAGGAAAAAGGATACAGGTGACAGTTTCAGTATTGAAACTGTCACCTGTACTGAAACTGTTACCCTTTGAAACTTACCCTTCAGCTTCTCACCAAACATTTGGAGGAAGACAGTGAAGTTGATGGGGCCGCTGGCTTCCTTAATCATGGCTTCCAGCTCCTCATTCTTCACATTCATTTGGCCTAGACAGGAATACAATGTGAGATTAACTGTTACTGACTTCTTATAGCTTAAGCAAACATTGCAGGCACACAGGATAATGTGATGTATTCTGAAGAACTAGTAAGGCCAGATTTTCATTGTACTACAGTTCATGTGTCATGCAATACTACTAACTAATTAGCAAATAATTCCATTGCAAAAATAGGTATTTACCCAAAGAGGCCAGCACATCCCTCAGATCATCCTTGCTGATGATGCCATCTCTGTTCTGGTCAATAATTGTGAAGGCCTGAACAACAGAGAGTGGTGGCGGATTGATACACTAGAACAGTACTAACTAATACTATCCATTGCAGAATGAGAAAGAGCCTACCATATAAAACAGGCAAAGACCAAACAAATTTCAGATAGGACTCATTATAAATATAATTCTGTAATATGAGTGTGTGAGTTTTGTGTTCTCTCAGCATATCTCCATTCATCCATCCATCTTCCAAACGATTATCCTGGCCTGGGTTGTGCCTTTAGCCTGTCCCAGGCAGCATTCCGCACAAGGCTGGGGTACACCCTGGACAGGATGCCAGTCCATCACAGGGCACACGGCTGGGGTACGCCCTGGACAGGATGCCAGTCCATCACAGGGCACACGGCTGGGGTATACCCTGGATAGGATGCCCTTTCACACGTACTGTACACACACACACTATGGGAAATTTAAAGATACCAATTAGCACAACTGCATGTGTCTGGACTGTAACAGGAAACCAACACGACTTAGGGGGAAATATGCACAGTCCAAACACACACACACACACATGTTGGCCTACCTATCTAAATGGGGACCTTCCATTCATTTCTATTGGAAAAACCCTAATCCCAACCATGACACCAACTTTTGGCACTTTTACTTTTTGATTGCATTCACAGATTTTTATAAAACTGAGGTTATCCAACTGGGGACCTGAAAAGTGCCCCCAAAACTAAGGAAGTTTCAGGTTTTACCGCACTTTGGGGACATTTTGGTCCCCAAATGTGATCTATGCAAACCCACAAACACACACACACACAAGAGGTAGAAATCCAAACCCCAACACTGGACGTGTGAGACAACAGTACTACCCACTGAGCCGCTGTGCTGCCCTGATCTCTTAAATGTAGTGTCCAATTAGATACTCAGCTTTTGTAGTATAATCTGGATGTTGTACATCCAATGTACAACATGGAAATCGAAAATGAAAACCAACCCTATGGATCCATAGATATCCATAAAGTACATATGAGTACAGGATATAGCAGTAATTAATTTAGCTTGTCTGTTCTATACCCCAAGCATTGGCCGTCTTTCCTTGCCCTTCCTTCAGGCGTATGAAATACAAGATGGGCTTTCCAATCCAAGACTTAAAAGGCAGCTGGTGTGGAGCTGTCTGTGCAGGACATTAACGGGCTCGTTATTGCCATGTCGGACATTCCCTCTGAGATATTCAAGGAGCGGGTGTCAGTTACACTCTATCCTCAGCAGTGACAAACTCCCATCTTTTCCACACCCCATTCTCCTCCCCTCTTCTCTACAAGTGAACTTGCAACCTCACAAAGTACCTCTGTCTGCATTTTTTCACCAGCCTGTCATCCCCTTTTCTGTCATTTTCTTACATCCCACATACTCCTTTTCATTAGCTGCCTCTTATTCTAATGGAGACAACATTCAGATATAG
This sequence comes from Cryptomyrus ogoouensis, assembly GCA_025773925.1. Lineage (NCBI taxonomy): Eukaryota > Metazoa > Chordata > Actinopteri > Osteoglossiformes > Mormyridae > Cryptomyrus > Cryptomyrus ogoouensis. The sequence continues at coordinate 31,565,285 of JAOYFF010000094.1, read as the reverse complement.
GAAGTACTATCGCTCCCGCAGATTCTCTCATCTTCAGCTTTCCTGCCTCCTTCTCTGCCTTATCCCATCATGCCTTGTACACTGCTTCCATTAGCTGCCATATGAGACACTCCCCCTTGTGGAGAATAAAGACAGAGCAGGGCATAGGGAGACACCTGACAAATCAGCACTACTGAGCATTACAGGTGAAGTAGAACAGTGTTTCCCAACCTGGTCCTTGGGGACCCTCAGACAGTCCACGATTTTCTCCCCTGCTGGTAGGGAACTGGGAAAGAGCAAAAATGTGGACTGTCTGGCAGAGAGCTAGGAGGAGCAAGACCTGACGAGTCTGGGGGTCCCTGAGGACTGGGTTGAGAAACTTTGATGTAGAAATATGGTACCCATGCAGCACCCAGCCCATTTAGAAAGAAAGTGGAGAATGTAGCCTTGATACAGCTTACTGCTCACTGCTCAGTGCTGTAAAGCACAGCAAGTTCAGATAAATACAGTTTTGCAGTGACACTGACCTCTTTGTACTCCTGAATCTGGCTCTGCTCAAACATGGAGAAGACGTTGGAGGAGCCGCCTTCGGCCTGCCTCCTCTTGGCCTTCTTGGGTGCCTGGAGACCAGATATGCAGACTGCATTAAAGCTGGCACAGCAGGCAGACACAGCGAATACACAGACAGACAGAAAGCAGCTCTGCTCTATTTCAAGCACAGAAACTTTACTAAGCCATATGAAACAAACCAAAAAAGACACAGGACAATAAAGACACTTCCTCTTTCAGCAAAGCTTTATCAAATTATCTTCTGGCATATTTTCAAGTGCCGACTTTTTCCTCACTCAGTTATTTTTGTTGATCTCATGGTAAGAAATGGTTACTGAGAATTAGTTAGTAATATATGATAAACCAGTGAATTCTTTGATGCTTCATTTTATAGCAGTCATCCATCGACATACATCCCATAAGAGACTTATTAAAATCCGTAGAATAACATCCAAACCAGACTTAGTGGACAATAGCAGATATATTTTGCCACGTGTGCAGCATACAGCAAGAACCAAAACAAACCGATTGTGCTGCCACTATAGAGGTTTAGTTAAATGGGTGTGATGTTGTATCTTTTGCTATGTAGTATATTTGACCTCTTCTCTATGATTGAGGTTCAGCCAGATTGATTTATATCCTCACTTCTGGGACAAAAGACGTAAGTTGATGTATATCATTATACTGCCACATTCATCCTGACATGACAAATTTTCCAAAATGCTTTGTGTATTTAGGTTTACAAGTTTAAAATTCTGAAATCAATCCAAAGTGAAACTATGTATTCCATGCATAAGTTACATAAAATTTAAAAAAACAAAAAAAACCTTAATATGCTGTCAGGAATTATTTTTCAAGCTGATGTAGCCCATTTTTTTCTTTGAGCATGTATAAAAATGTTTAAACTTGCTGACTTGCAAGACATTCACTTCAATTTGTATGCACAATATTTCCTTTAATTACTGATCTAAACAAACTGCAATGGACATCTGAGTTGTAGTTATTTGTTAGTTCAGATACTACTCCTGGCCTTCCTGTAGATGTTTCTGTTTAAGGACAAGTAAGAGTGGAGCACTCAGCTAGTGGAGGAGTGGTGTTACTCACCATCTTGAGAGCGTGTGTGTAGTTGGGCCTGTCAGGAAGAGAAGGCTACGTGAAGCTGCACACTGATGTGACTGACACACTGATGTGTAATCTGGCTGCTCTGGGGGCTTATATACCAGCTTTGACTGGCTAACTATAGCCACGACATCAGGTTTGGTTGGAAAAGAGAGTGAGAGAGAGCAAAGGAAATGATCAGAGGCAGAGAAGTGCTGGAATATCATCTTACAGTTGATCAAAAATAGACCTGTAGCATCTTGGAATGAAGTGAACTTGATACTGAGGTCAGGGCCGGCGATTAATGTGATTCGTGGACTAATATGGACACACCTGATATTAGTGACACATCCACCAATAAAAACAGTCCTTCTCATTGTCATTTCTCACCATCTCATCTCAAGCAAGGAGTCTATGTTTCCTTTGTTTGAATCATGTCCTAAACTGCATAGCAGTGAGCTTTAAAATTCAATTCATTTACATTAATCTTTACATACAGCCCTTCCCAAAGTTTCCCCAAAGTGCTCAACAGCAGCATGAATTGGCAAAACAATTACTATCCCAGTCACAGTGCCTAGTATTGGGTTTTACATTCCCAGCACTTAAATGATTTTCAGAAAATATGATCTTTCCACACAAAGATTCTATTTCCCATTTAAGCAACTGAAAATGCTTATCCATTTCAGCTTTTGACATGCTTTAATAAGTACCTCAAATTGCTGAATTTAGCTTCCACACCTGCCTTAAAGCATTCTGAATTTGCTTCAAATCATATGCCTTGTCTTCTTTACCATATTACGAGTGCTGTTTACCTTGGTCAAAATTGAAAATCTACAATGTTCTGTATAACTCAGGTCGATCAATGTGTCACTGGTTTAGTGGAAATGCATCCAACCACAAGGCGCACCCTGATGATGTCATATAATTCCACATGCCTATGAGAATGGAATGTGTGCTTGGTATGCATGCATGTATGGCATGTACATACATATAGACATGAAACAGCCAGACAGGAAGTAATGTATAGTGTGTAGTCTAACTGCCATAATATTTACCTTTATACATATATTTTAAGCACCTTCAAACACTGTTGCTGAACTCAATACATATATATAGACATTACATATAGAAATTATATATAGAATATATATATATATATATATATATATACAGAAATATACACATACATACAAGCAAATATCATAAAGCTTCAATATTACTGGTTTAGAATGATCTTCACTGTGAAGGCTTTTAAAATTCAAACATAAATGCAAAGAAGTTTATAAATAACCTTTGAAAGGCAGTGAATAGTGCTGCTGTATGTTTCACAGCCAAGTGCCCTTTTCAATTCCTTATAAGAGCTCCATGTGTATCTGTCCAAGAAAGACTGTGCAGTAAGCAGTAAAGACTGTCCAACAGACTGCGAAAATGAATCTCCTCTCCCACACTCTCGTTACCTCTCCCTCTTCACTCTCACCACAAACTCCTGTTAAAGATATAGCTAAGGTTTTTGCACTGAACCTTTTTGAATAGTGTTTATCATTATTTCATGTATGTCTGGCTCCATGCATTTAACAGAACAGGCAATTGACCTTTGACACAAATAATAAAACCAGACACCATACAGGGTCTTAATTAATGAACAGAGCAGTCAAGAGGTAGAATTGCTAGAGGCACAATTAGTTTTGCCCTGGAAACTTTTTTTTGCCAAAAAACTTTTTTTCACCATATAACCAAAAACAAGATGATCAAATTTATCATATAAATATTCATGCATATCAGCCAAATTTGTATCAAATCTCAAGTCAAGTACTTTTATCTGTGCACTTTATGTTCCTCAGCTGCTATAGGCAAACACATTTCCCCAAGATCAATGAAGTATCTATCATAGTTTGTACTGCTACCCTTTGTACTGTATTCTGCATCGAGATCAGAAATTGGCACATATTAAAGTAAACACCACCAGCATTTTGGGTTGACTGCTAAATGCATTTAACACAGATGCCTTAAAAAGTGTAAAGAACCATCCCCAGTATCATACATACTGAATCGTACACAGTACCATACAAACTTGATCAACCATCCAATATATATGTATGTATATATGTACGTGTGTATAGACAGAGAGAGAGCCTGTTGTCATACTGGCATGTTTTTGTTTATTCATCATTGTCGTATGTGATGGTGCCTGGTGCACTACTGCCTGTTAGGCCTCATCAGCTTATCTCCCAGCCTCTGTCAGGTATGTATTAAGCACACATTTCATTCAGTGCTCACTGCATTCTGCACTACACTAGTACAGCTGGTTAGACCTACTGCTATACTCACAGTGAAAAAAAATAAGACCTGACAGTGGGAGGCCACGTCTCACAATGTATCAGGCCAGAGAAATTGTGAAACATTGTGCCACCAAAGCTTGTTAAGAAATCATGTGCTAGTAACAGCAAACAAAAGCACATTTCCACTTCCACAGCTGATGGCCCCACCAGCAAAGCCCACAGAAATGGGTCAAGCAACCCTACAATAATGAGATTTCTGTCATTCCCGTTATATTTTACATCTATATGAAATGGTGACAGCAACATTTATTCAGACTTCTATAAATACAAATGATTGACAAACACAGGTTCACAGCTACAAACACAGCACAGTCATGAGTTTACGGAGCTTATTAAGACTGCAAATTCATTACAGTCAAACAGCCATGGTCTCTCGCCACTTAATTGGTCTGCTTTACAGGTGCATGTACTGCACGAAAAATACCAATGTAATTTATATAATTTAGCCTTATTTTCAAATTCAGTACGAGTAGGAAAGCATTCCATAGCATATTTTTTTCTTGTTCTTAAAAGCAGTAAATCTGTATCCATTTAACCGAAATCAATTAGATCTCTTTCCAGCATAAGTGCTTCTTCCTTTTTCCTCAGCCAATCAGCTCGTAGCTCTTTAACTTCCTTCCCATAGTGCTCATGCAATTCAGAGAATTGCTCCACTTGTCCCGATCCCAACAAGGGCCACTCTCCAAGGGGCGCTGGTCCATTTATAGGTGTGACATGAGCGTTTCTCTTGGGCCAGAGCTTTGGTGATTTCTTATTGGGCTGTTTGCTTGAAGCTGGATGTGGTTGTAGGAGTAAGTTTGTACTGTGGCAGCGACCCTCTCTCACCGCCGGCAGCACGGAGCAGGCGGAGGAACCGGAATTCAGGGAAGCCAGGGATAGGCTCAGCTGCTCTGCATCTGAGACGATCACTGTAGAGCGTGAGTAAGAGTTGCCAGGGTAGGCAGCTCGTTTAACCTCTGAAAGGAAATGGAAAAATGAAATGATGCTACATTCACCATTTCTATGTGTACAATAACAGGTACATTGGAAAGTTTGGTTTTTTTTGCATATCCCTCCTTTTGTCCATATCACTATATGCGTAAGACATACACATATAGAGGTGAGAGTGAAACTTGGGGTTTCATCACCAAGAGCATTCTATTTTTATTTTATTTTTTATTTTGGGGGGGGGGGGTTGGGTAGGGTAGGGTATTAACCTTACTCAAGGGCCCAGTGGAGATGTGACTACAGGATTCAAACTGGCCACCTAATTATTTCACACCCACCGTCCCTGAGTCTGCATTCAAACACAAAAACACTTTGAATAACGTGGATGTTATGTGGATGGAGACATTAGCTGCATCTGAGAATCACACACTATGCATTAAGTACTTAAATGTGGAAAAAGTACACACTATAGCAAGGGTCACAAAACTTTGTACGCTTTCCAGATGCCCTACGTTATCTTTGAACTGTTGGACTTTGATCTGGATGGATGTCCTCCATAAAAAGTGCCGAACAAACCTTAGAAGTTGCGTCTAGGATTCTGGGATTGAATAGTGTACAGTGTTTGCACACTTTGGATTTTGACTTTTGAACTTTTTGTGCACAAAGTGGTGCACATTATGGTTTTGGACACATTATGATGTGTTATGTACTATTTTGGTGCACAATTTAGTGTGGAAGTGTGCGATTTCGGATGCAGCCATTACGTGTCACACACGCATGAAATTCACCGGAGCACTGTGTGCTCTGCCTCTCACCGTCATACTGCTTCTCCAGGTCCTTCACCAGCAGGGACAGGTACTCGTGGTTGGCAGAGAGCAGGGCTTTTATCCAGCTCTCCTGGCTCTTCTGGTCCTCAGCGGCAAACTTGTAGGTCCTATGACCGACTCCGCTGAAGACAAGCGAGAAGGCATGCTGCTCCTCAGACTCACACAGCTGCACGGAGCAGCCCTCCAGCACGATCACCCCCAATGGCTCTCTCTCTCCATGCCGCTCTTTGTAGAAAAGAAGGTTCCCCTTCAGCACAAACCAGCGCTTCTGATAGGACGTGTTCCTCTCACCCTTCAGCATGCAAAACAACACATGCAGTTCAGTCATTATAGAAATTCAAGTACATTAACAGATCCAAGTCAATAGTTTTTGCACCATGGATCAAGGAATTCTCCTGAGTGGTTTCATGTAAAGTGCAGATTTACTGAAAGTTATGCTTGGACATTTAACTAGCAGCAGAAGACATTTAACCATCCTTCTCACAATTTCACAGCTCCAGTGCTAATTTTCACAAGTACGGTCTATGCTCCTACACTTAAACTCCGCCCTGGCCTGAAGTTGCAACCCCCCCCCCCCCCCCCCCCCCCCCCCCCCCCCCCCCCCCCCCCCCCCCCCCTCCTCTTTCTTCTCTTCCCTTTCTTTCCTTTTTTTCTTTTCTTTCTT
>JAOYFF010000094.1:31544004-31555764 GCA_025773925.1 Cryptomyrus ogoouensis | reverse complement strand
CAGTTCTGAAGGCGAAAGGGGGTCAAACACCGTATTAGTATGGTGTTCCTAATAATCCTTTAGGTGAGTGTATGTTGTGTTGGATGCATATCACATGCAGGAGTGTACAGCCAGTCTCCAGCTTACGACCGAGTTCCCTAAGTCTGTTTTTAACTTGGATTTGTAGGTAAGTGATAAAATAATAATACAATACATAATAACATTCATAATACAGTAATGCTAAAAGTAACTACATACAGAATTCCATTGAACCATGCACCGAAGAATTATTGAAGCCGTGTAATGTTTTCATGAGTGTCACAAAGAAGTGCGTGCCATCATTACAAACCAGTGCATTTACAGTCGATTCGTAAGCACAACTTGTCCATAGGTCGGACATTCTTAAGCCAGGGATTGCCTGCATTAGGCATTTTTCAAATTATTGCTTGCCAGACTACAGTGAGCTCTGATGTAATTAGAGCAAAAGCAGTAATCTTACTAAATGAAAAAATACATTTCAAGACACACATGACATTTTCCATGTGTGTTCTTGGTGTTGCAGCTGTATGACCGTATATGATTGATAAAACAATCTGTTATGTCAACTCATATCACTCAGATTGCAGGCTGCTCTGGTATGTGGTGCATTTCCCCATGCATGTAGTTTCTAATTTACTACAGGTGCTTTGTGCAAAAACCATATCAAGGAGAGATTAACTGGTAAACATTGCATGCTGAGCAAAATGAATAGACTTTAAACAAGGCGAAGGAGAGGAAATTACTAAAACAGATTTTTCTGTAGAATGAATTTTCTGCTTCTCTATGCCTCTCACCCACTTCATCACTCATGCTTCCAAGTGGTTCTGCAATGTATGAAACAAAATAGGTTATAGTTTCATTATTAACAAGAAATCCTTTCACTATTTTTGTTGAATGTCTTTTTTAAAACAAACGAAAAAAGATGTGCTTGTGATCTGTTTTGCAAAACTGAAACTTTCAAGCTGACAGAGATTGAACCAAGACAGTGAGTTCCTGATATAAAAAGAAAGTGACAAGGAAGTGACAAGTGACAATGGCATTCAATAGGCAAAGTAACCATATCGTTGCTGGGTCCTTAACCCCAGCCGCTACTGACCGACTGCAGTGTGACCCCAAAAAGTTGCTCCCACCTGTATATGCATATGTCTGTGGGCTAGAAGACATATGTGAAAACCAATTAATTTCTATGTACTTTTAAAAATGTTAGTAGTTACAAATGTTAATAAATAGAGTGTTTATCGTTAAGCTGGAAGATTGGAGAGCTTTGAAACTCAACTGGCTCAAATTCTTAATGTAAGTGTGCTATATTATTTAGTTATTGTATTTATGAAATAAAAATATATCTAAGATACAGAAACAACATCCTAATTAGCAAACAGTACAGTGAAAAAAAATATATACTGTATTTTGTTACTTGTAGATATATACAGACACACATACACACACATTATATATATATATATATATATATATATATATATAAAATAATTAAATTTCAGATTTGAATCAATATCAGCAATGTTGTCCCATAAGTTTTGTAGGTTCTGATATTAAAACAATTTCTGAAGATGTCTCTAAACTGGAAAACTTGTTCCAAACCATTAAAAACCCTTTGAGAAGTATCGCTGAAAATTACCAAGAAATATTGTTGCAGCACCTTTGATATTTGCAAGTATTAGTGAAGCCTGAGGATGTAACACTAACTTGGACAGATTTGAAAAAATAGTACCAACAGGAAATTAACACATCTTTACTACGAGGAAATACAGATCAGTGAATGCTCAGTTGTTCAAATACCATCTCACGCGCCAGCTGTTTGTACAAAAGGAACATTTAAATGGTAGTTTACACTTGTTCTCATAAAACCATTGTAAAATTCAACACTTTTAAGATTTTATTTGTACAATGTGAAATGCTCAGGAAATAATCCAGCATTTATAATGTACTCTTCATAACTTTTTTTAATAGCAAGGTCAATATGATTTCCCATCTGTAAAATATATTTTTATATCACAGACCTCAAGTCTGCAAATTTTCTATCTCTCCACGCATCAATAAATTCTCAGTAACTGCTTGTCCAGTGAAGACAAGCGGTGACCACAGGCTGTGCAGCTGAATACAGCTGTGACGCCAGATGTCAGTCCATCTCAAGGAACTTTCCCACTGTCACTTATCATGCCTAGACTGATCATGGCGCACCTGCACCCTGTGTTTTTGGAATGTAGGAGACCACACAAAGTCCATGAGAACATAACAATGTCACTCAGCAAAAACATCCAGGGATGCAAAGCCACTGCCATTGAGCTGCAAAGCTAAAGTTCCTCCTGAGACAGCTCCACATCTCCATCTCTCCTGAGAGCTCTGCTGGCACAGCTCCACATCTCCATCTCTCCTGAGAGCTCTACTGAGACAGCTCCACATCTTCATCTCTCCTGAGAACTCTGCTGAGACAGCTCCACATCTCCAACTCTCCTGAGAACTCTGCTGAGAATTAGCTACAGTAGTTCAATATTTTCAAGGATGCGTATGATATCACCTTTCAAAGTTAAGCTAGATTTTTTGTGAAATTCATTTTGCCAAATAAGACACCTCCATCACATTTAAGCCTAACAGTTAAATCATCTAGTGGGATTGTGAGAGAAAAACAATGTTGTAACTAAATATGACAATGCCTTTCAAACCACTGAATAAATTTGTACGGCCTGTGTGCTGTGTAAGATGAGCTGCTCTCCAAAAACAATGCAAGAGTAGTCAGCTATTGTTCTCAACACCCCCACCCCATTTTACAGCATACATGCTAAGCACCACAGAACTGAAAGCCAAGTAAGGGGAACTCCTGTGCCAGTCAATATTTCATTAAGGAGTTTACATCCAAGACATAAAATAAGGTCCAGGAAGCAAAGCAGAAGTTAAGCAACCAAAAAAAACCTTGCAGGAACATGTCAGACTGACAAAAGCATCAATGCACCACACATGATCCTATTTTAAAAAGTGACACACAATAGGCACTATTTATTTATATTTATTTTAGAATCAACATGTAAATTGGAGGCTATAGTGATGACTAATTTTATTTTATGGCAGTGAGGAAATGCACGACACTAAAAGCATTTGCTGAAGATGGTACAGTGTCAGTATGAAATAACGATAAGAAAGCTTACGCAGCACTGGTTTTCACATACAGCTACATGTTACTAAACAAATCAATAAATACAGCTTAACACAACACCCAGCAATAGCCATGTGTAAAACAAAAACCAAGTATAATGTTATCTAGTAAAAAAATATAATTTTATAGGGGAGGGTATATATTTGCATAACCGACAATCAATGACAGAGACGCTGCTATAGTTCTCAAAGTGCCTTATTAGATTGTGGGTCTCTCCAGACTTGATGCAGGTGCAGAGTCTCTCCTATGTGAATCTTCTGGTGTCGTTTCAAGTTTTCCCCACGACTGAAACTCTTGCCACACTGAGTACAGTAGTATGGTTTCTCACCCGTGTGGACTCGTTTGTGTTTCTTGAGGTCACCCGCCTGACTGAAGCACCTTCCACACTGCGTGCAGCAGTAAGGTTTCTCTCCTGTGTGGCATCTCTGATGTATCCTCAGGTTTCCGATTCGGCTGAAGGTCTTTCCGCACAAGATGCAGCGATGATCTTCGTCCTTCCTGTAGTACTGCTTGTGCTTCCTACTCTCATGAGTGCTCCTAGTGTTTTTACTAAATGCAAACCTCCTTCCCATGGCACTGTAGTTTGAGTGAGAATGACCAAAAGGCAAATCCACCATGTTATCTTGAGGGGCCTCGTTGGTGGGTTCCTGCTGCACTACATTAGCATTTGAGTCTGCATGTTCATCAAAAGGACTCTGGGATATGTGCCTTCTCGCCATTACGTAATCAGGCAGTTCTGCCTCCATTTTAATTTCATCAGAGGAAAAACCTGGTTGCCTTGCTAAACCAAAGGCACCAGCAGGCAGTCCATCAGATATACGCACCACGTGAATGGAGTCCAGGTCGGGGGCACTTTTCAAACGAGGCCCAAACACTGACAGGTCTGTGTCGGACATCTGAGAACCACATTCAGGACCTCCTTCGTCGCTTTCAGGTAATGTTACACTGTAGTCGCTCTCTGGCGTGGCATTCGGTTCCAATGTGCTGAGATCCTCCTCCCTCTGCATGGCACTGGCTTCCTCAGGAGGTTCCTGCTTCTCTTCAGCCAGATGTAGCTCTGCGCTTTGCCTGAGCCCGGGGCTCCGCTCCTGCTCAGTGGGAACTCTATCTCCAGACAGATGAAGTGCAACAGACTGAACAGTACCTAGAACAGGTGGATAAGACAAACCAGCATAAAGACAGACCAGCTCAAATTCTCAGTATCAAATCCACCAATTCATTTAAGACTATAACAAAACAGTAACATATAAAACCTAATAAAACAGATTTAAAAAAAATATTATTTAATATTTAATCACAGCCATCCTACATTTTTTACATACATCCTACTCATTTAGCAGGTTCAGAGAGTAGAGCCCCCTGGATCAACTGGGGTTAAGGGCCCAATGATGACATCACTGCCAGCCATGGGATTTGATCCAGTGATCTTCTGATCATTGGGTCCTAACCCACAGACCCACATACCACCCCCTAATAATGGCAGAGTACTATGAAAGCTGTCACATTATTCAATTTATGATTTACCTGTGTTTCCTCTTTTGAGCTTATCCTGGAGCTCCTGCAGCCTCCGCTTGAGGCTCTCGTTCTCTCTCTGCGTCCGAGCGGTCTTCTCCTGGTACTCCGACACGGTCTCTTTCACCACCTCCAACACCTCATGCACGGCCACCGTCAGGAGCTTCGCCACACGGGCGTTCAGGCGCTCTATTTTAGACATCCTGTCACGATTCCTGTAAAACACATGGAACCTGGAAAATCTTGCAGAAAACCGGTGACTTTGCAATGAATTCTCTTTCTTGAGTTACATTTTAATAGTGGAATACAGAAACACTGATCTAAACAGTGTTTTATTTTATAGAATTCTATAAGGATGAACAGGCTGATAAATATGAAATTGTCATTTGTGACACACCACAGCACAAAACAACATGTGTCCTCTGCATTTATACCACATTTGACATTATGACATTGCAGTGGGCAGCTATTATTTAGCAGCCAGGGAGCAGTGCATGGGGGTCGTACCTTGCTGGTCAGGGATTCAAACCAGCAATGTTTCCATCACAAGCATGCTTTCCTAACCATTAGGCCTCCACTGCCACGGTCTTGTTTTCCGCATTTTACTGTATTGTCTTATTATTAATGATAGACGAGTCTCTTTTGAAAGATTAGTCCAGAAATTTTGTATGTAACTTTACCTTTTCAGATGTACCAAAGTCCCGATTAATGAGTTTTAAATGTCTCTTTAGATGATGTCTCACTTTGATCGTCAAAATGTATATTAAATACTAGTATGTGCTGTGTGATTAGGCTCGATTGGGGTTGTATGTACTGATATTCGATACACTGGCATTTCTGTATCATAGTACAACATCGTATTTACAAACAGAAAACAGAAACTACACTTGGTTAAAATGAAGTATAATTGGGTAGATTACGAGGAAAGGAAATTAACCAGACTCTATCACACGTACAGCTGTAACGCTTTCACTGAATGTAACTTTTACAAAGAATAAGGCGGTCCTGAGCCACAGGCCAGGAGATTGGTCCCAGACATCTTCTCATTCACACCAGAGAGACTCTGGTCCGTATGCCTAAATCTCTTGCTAGTACAAAAATAAGTTAGGATTTCAATGAAAATCATAGATAAAAATAACAATAAAAAATAGACAAACTTTGGCGGCCAGCTACCTTCTCTGGTCCTCGGATCGGCAGGTCTCCGCTGTCGCCTATTCCCGGCTCGCTCCGCCAGCCAAGTTACTTCACACAATGCCTCGGCGCCGCCGGCCCGTTAAAGCCCCTCAAAGCGGCTGCTGTTCCGGTACCAAGTCGTGACCCCAAGGCGCTCAGGACTGATGTTTCTCAGGTCGGAGAGAAGCACGGACGGCGCTGCCCACTGTATCCTCTGCACCGACCATTATCCGAGTGTCACCGGCTCCCTCCTCCCAGCGAGGAACGAGCACAGCCACGGTTACAGCGGCTTCGGAAGCCTCGATCTACCGAAGACAGGGCTAATGGTGAACTTCGTAATATATCAACTTATTTTTTCTGGGGATAGCAAATGGGGAAGAATATCGGAAACACCCCGTTGTCTGCGAGAGGAAGCGAATAATGGTCTCTCATCACAACGTTACGCCTATTGAAAATCAAGACACCGCCACCTACAGGACCGGAGTGTAAAAAAATCACTTATTATGGCAGTTCATTCAAGTTTTTAATTATAAAATAATATAAAATAGTAGATTGTCTTTTCAATACAAGAAATCTTTCATTTTGGCTGCATTCCGGAGCAACACATTAGAATTTTTTATTATTAAGCAACACATATGTGAAAAATACTACTCTATACAGACTTCAGTATTTCCAAAATAACCATGGGTCAGTTTTTCAGCACTGTTAACCTGGCTTAACATTGTCTAGATAATCAAATCCCCCTTTTATATAAGATCAAATAGAGCTCAGTTATTTTGTCCCAGTTTTTCAATACGTCAACATATTGTATAATGCAAATCCAGATACATTATATGGGCAAAAGGGACACACCCCTTAATGACTGAATTTAGGTGTTTCCTTCAGACCCATTGCCACAAATGTATAAAATCAAACACTGAGTTATGCAGTCAGGTTTACAAACATTTGAGGGACAATGGGTCATTCTGAAGACCTTAGTGAATTCAAGTGTGGTGCTATCATAGGATGCCACCTTTGCAGTAAGTCAGTTTGTGCAACTTCTTCCTTGCTGTCCTTTTTCTGTTCCAGCATGAATGTACCCAAATGCACAAAGCAAGGTCCATAAAGACATGGTTGGGTAAGTTTAGTATGAAAGAACTTAAATGGCCACAAAGACCCATGACCTCAACCCTGTCAAACACCTTTGAAATTAACTAGAACAGAGATTGTGAGCCAGACCTTCACATCCAACATGAGTACTTCACCTCATAAATGGATTTCAACAAACAAACAAATTTATTTTTGTATAGCGCATTATCACAACGTTACATCGTCTCAAAGCGCTTTACAGCATCCCCACCCAAAGCCCCCAGTGAGTAAGCCATAGGTGACAGTGGCAAGGAAAAACTCCCGAGAAGGAAGAAACTTTGAGAGGGACCAGACTCAAAGGGGGAGCCCATCCTCCAGGGGCCGGCAGGGAGAGTCAAATTGGATGAATGGATGAATGGTCAAAAATTCCCACAGTTGCACTCCAAAATCTTGTGGAAAGCCTTCCCAGAAGAGTGGCAGCTGTTATTGCTGCAAAGGGGGGGGGGTCAAATCCATATTAATGCCTATAGACTTGGAATCAGATGTGATAAGTTTCTGTAGGTGTAATGGTTAGGTGTCCCAATACTTGTGTCCAGAGAGTGTATCACAAGTATATGGAAATCTATATGTATTATAAATCAGCTGCCACCTGCTGGGCGCATATATTAGTCCTTTCTGAATTAAATGAATCTATAATAAACCACTTCAAGAGAAAAGCTGTATTTATTTTTCCCATTTTCAAACAGTAATGCATTTTAATACAAATGCAATTACCACATTTGATTTTATTAAACAAAACACATTTTAATAACCATTTGAAATATAATTCACCATAGCATTTCTAATGGTCCATCCAACTGTCGTCTTGCAGTGGTGGTGTAAACAACCTTAACACAGATTTGCCATCAAGCTTAACAAGAAAAGACAAAATGGACCAAGCAGATATACATTGCCAGAAGGTGTACATTGTCATTACTTCACCTTTAAAGGTACATTTACTTTTACCATGGTAATGCGACTGGTACTGGCCAGTTAAGGGCCACTGAGCAGGTGAAACTTCACTGGAAGAATTTAAAGCAGAAAGTTTGTAAAGACAACTATGAATCCAGTTAGCTAAAACTTGGAATAAGCCCCACAAGCGACAGCAATTCACTGACATGGTGCTGGTGGACCCAAATCCCAAGCTCTGCATGGAATTTGCTCTGCCTCAGAGGGTGAGTCAGGACCAGGAACTCAGGATTGTGAGCCTCTTAACCTAACCCTCACCGCAGAGACCCAGGGGAGAAGGCTTACCCCTGTGGGGGCGGAACCTGGAGATGTCATCAGTGTGGAGTCAACATATTCAGGAGATATAAAATCTGCCGAATCGCCATCACCCCAACCCAGGAAAAGGCTCAACAAAGTAGTGAGGGGTTTGCAAGAATGGAAACAGTAAGAACAGAAAACCTGTACAGCTAGCTGCAGTGCAAATCCAACTCCTCAGCATAGAGACAAAATGAGGATTTGCCTTCCAAAACACAAAATAGTTGGACATGGTATTATCCTTTCTTATGGAATTAAAGATTTTCTTTCTATATTAGTGTTGTTTTGCTAATGTATTCTAAAATTTACTTGTAATTTATTTAATTTTTCATATGCATTGCGATAAAGAGGCCTAATAGAATTGTATTGAAAAGTGTTTGTTATTTCAGAAAAAAAACCTAAATTTGAACCAATTTTTTTTTCTTCAGTTACACAAAATACACTCCCTCTTGTGTATTGTTAAACAACCCCCGGTTTTGAAAAACCCAAATATGGCATTTCATCCTAATTCAAGTTTGGATTGGATTACATAATACAAGTGTATGATTGACACCAGAAATGTGAAGATCTGTTTTGAAAAATGCTATTTTCTGATTTGATCCTATCAGATTACTTTGATCTTGCTGAATTATTTTGGAAAAACCACCCACAATTATCTCAAGTACACACAAGTGTAAATGTGACTTGATATGTAAAATGTTACAGAAGCAATCTCCACTATCCTTCAAGCATTATACAGCTATGTCTCTCCTATGAATTACTCTGGGTTACTCCCACATGTTAAAATCATGTTGCGTTCAAATTGCCATTGATGTTTCGCTGTGACTGAATGGCATCCTTTCAAGAGCATGTCCTATTTCATGCCTCCTCCAATAGTCTCCAGATAATGGAGGATAATAATATAATTGGATAAGGGGTAACTGTTACACGTATTTGTCAGTAAACTAAAAGAAATTCCTTCTGCAACACTATTGTTAAACTAGGCCTATCCTTTTTGCACACACAATGTATAATAGAAAATCAATTTAACATTCAAATTCAGTTACAAGATATAATCATGAATGGTTTATGGCAAACATGCCCTCTGTTACTGCACCCAAATAATTCAATTTCAGATTCATCTGTCCAAAGCATGCTGTTCCAAAAGTCCCAGTCTTTGTCTAGGTGTCTCTGGCAAACTTCAGTGTTGCCCAGAAGTTTTTTTTTTTAACAGCAAGGGTTTCCTCCTTGCACAGCTCCCATGAAAATCAAACTTGTGCAGTCTCTTTCTGATGGTAGATGCATGTACCTTGACATCAACTGTGGCAAGAGCTTCCTGTATTACCCGTGATGACCTTTTAGGATTTTTGGAGACTTCTTTCAGTATCTTGCGGTCGGTTCTTTGCCTGAACTTGCTTGGACAGCCTGTCCTGGCCATGCTGTTTTAAATGTTCTCCACTTATAAATTATTTTCTGGACAGTGGAATGGCTGATTCCAAACTCTTTGAGATCTTTTTATATCCTTCCCAGACTCATATGCATCTACATGCTTCTTTCTGAAGGCCTCAGAGAGCTCTTTGGATCTCAACATGGTGATACCACTCATTTCGACAATCAAGAGCAAACCAAATTAAATGCCTGTGGTTTAAATAAGACAGACTCCACCAAAAAGCTCTGTAATGATGTTCTGATCATTTTCACCTGATATGGTGCCACCTGAATCTAATTCTAGGAATTTTAAATTGTGATGAATGTGAGGGTGTCCTAACTTTTTCCTCAGTGGAAAGTAGGATCTTAGTTCTTTTCGTAAATAAGTGAATTTGTTTCTTGTTTTTGCATAGATGATGAAATTACATCACCGTCATCTACAGATATAATTTGAAAGAAGATTTAATACTGATATGTTGCTATTTCTTAATAAAGAACTAAATATTTAATGGGGTGTCCTAATTTTTTCACATGACTGTATATCGAAGAAAACATACTTTCAAGCATTTTATGCAACACGTTTTGCAGAGTGAGCATCAGCGTAGGCAGGAGTAATGCAAGGAAAATTACTGCCCATGTTGTACTGTGTTTACAGAGTAACATGGGCAGCAATTTGCAACATCAGTGATGGGCAGCAATTTGCAACATCAGTGATAGTGATCGATCTAATTTTACAAACAAATGTAATCTACAAGTAAAGATTCTGTTGCTCTGGGGTTTTAAAATAAAATAAAAAATACATTAATAAGCTTACTTTAAAAAAGGGCAAGTTAAAAAAAACTGCACAAAGTACCACTTGTTGACATGTGCCATGACATGGGCTGCATCCCAATTCAGGGGCTGCATCCTTCTAAGGCAGCATTTGAACTTCAAATTTTGAAGGCCCATTTCGAAGGCTTGGTTTGCGTTCTTTGAGGGTCAAACAGAAAGCACTGTTAAATGGGACAGCCAAGCCATCAGCAGCTGTTCCCACTTTGACCCTTGAGTCATGGAGCACCACTCCTATCGCCTAGCTGGGACACACCCGTTTGACTTCTGAGGAATCTTGGGATACGATGGGCTGTGAAGGAGCCATCGAGTGGATTCTTCACTCCTGGGCAAAAGAAGGATGCATATCTAAACCTCATTTGAAGGAGCCTTTGAAATGGGACAGCCTTGTCGCACCACTGTGATGCATTTGAATGCAGCCCCTGAATTCGGACACAGCCTAAAACTAGATATGGTGTCCGGGATCAGCGCATGCCCTGTCCTTTTTGTTGTTTTCCTGTTCGTCCAGCAGGTGTCACTGCCCACCCTGTTCCTAGTGTTTAAGTCCTTAGTGTTTAGTGATTATTACCCTCACCTGCATCTAGTTATTCCTAGCCCTAGTGTTTGGTTATTGTCAATGATCCACACCTGTTACCTTGTTTGGTCCTGTTCCTGTTAGCATATGTGCCTGCCTTTGCCCTGCTCTTTGCTGATCAGTGTATGTGATACCTGCCAATGTTTCTATGTGATCTTTGTAAATGCTTTTGGTTGTGTTCCCTATTTCAAACACCATATTTCATAAGGAAGCCTTCCAGACAAAGAACAAAAACATCCATGTGGGCTTGAAATAGTTCTAACGGAGGGAGCTGAAAGAATTTGGGTAATAATACATTTGATTTCTGTATGGTCCTGTAGAAAGTACAAGCAAGCCGGTCAGTCACAGAAAGCTTTATTAGCATTACAGTGCGAAAGCATAGACATTCATATTCAAAGAATACATTCAAGGCTTCGCTCTTATATGCTAACCTTCACCAGGCAGCAAATCAGAACTACCCTTCCATACCCATATCACATTTGTTACCCACCATCAGAAGTAAGTGTGTGTTGGAAAAACAACAAATTAAGAAACATCTTTTTCTTATCTACACAGAAAGCTAGAGTGAACAATAACCGAATTTAGGTGCCTCTGCGCGTGTCCCATCTAGCCAAGTCTAGGTGTGTCAGCATGTGTCCCATCTAGCCAAGTCTAGGTGTGTCAGCATGTGTCCCATCTAGCCAAGTCTAGGTGTGTCAGCATGTGTCCC
>JAOYFF010000094.1:31523822-31536013 GCA_025773925.1 Cryptomyrus ogoouensis | reverse complement strand
ATAAAATTGTGGTGCTGTGTTGGGGGCCCTGTCAAGATTCTTTTCATGGGGCCCAAAATCCTTAGCAGCGCCCCTGGACGAGTTACAAGCCGGCAACTTAGACCAGTTTTACTGTATGTAGGTAGAGCACAAAAACTGGATGAGGTTACTTTGGAATGGCATTCTATTACACTCTGGTACAGAAAGATGTCTGTTACAAAAAAAAACTACCTATTTGGTAAATGGGCTTGAGAATAATAATAAAATAACAACAATAATAATAGATTGTTAAAATACCAGATGGTGCTGCTACTGCAGTGGATAGTTGTACCACCGCACACCACTGGGGCCTGGGTCAAGTTTCCACCAGGGTTCTGTGTGTGGAGTTCACATGTCTTCCCCAAGTCATCGTGGGATTTCCTCTAGGTACTCTGGTTCCCCCCCATGGTCCAAAAACACACTGAAGCTAACTGGCGTTACCAAATTGCCTGTAGGTGTGCGTGTGCCCGGAGATGGGTTGGCACCCCATCCTGGCATGTTCCCTGCCTTGCACTTCGGCTCTGGCCTCCCCATGACCCTGAATAGGATAAGCAGTTACAGAAAATGGATGGAGGTTAAAATACCTTTGCCAGTGGTTTTTGGAAGAAACATATCATTGGTTGTACAAAACTCAATCCAAACACCCAACAAAACCAATTTATTTAAGAAAATTCACATTTGAAAATACCACTATTTTTTCTTGTCCAACTGATCCACAAGTTTATATCTCTGGCATAATTTTACTATCATTCCAAGAAATGGAAACTAAGGCGTTTGACCAATGTGAATCTGCTGATGTTTTTTAAGATTACTTGAATGGCTGAAGCTTTTCCCGCACTGACTGCAGCAGTATGGTCTCTCCCCTGTGTGGTACCTCTGATGTATTTTCAGGTACCCTGACTGACTGAAGCCCTTCCCACACAGCATGCAGCGATATGGTTTCTCCCCAGTATGCACTCGCTTGTGCTTCTTAAAGTCGCCTGCATGGCTGAATCGTCGGCCACACTGCAGACATGTGTAAGGTTTCTCCCCTGTGTGACATCGCTGGTGTATCCTCAAGCTACCCACCCCACTAAAGCTCTTCCCACAGAGTATGCAGTGATGCTGCTCCTCAGTCCTGTGATACTGCCTGACTTTCGTAGTACCAGACGGCTGTTTTTCCAACGTGAATCTCTCCCTGAAGGCGCTATAATCATTTATGTACATCAACCCATAAGACGCAGTATCAAGCTGAGGCTCTCGAGTTGGTTCACTTTGTCTTGCGTTGTCACTCGAATCCGGACAATGAAATGGGTTTTGATCGCTGCTGTGTTTGTCCGTAACATGCTCCTGTGGCACAGACTCCATTTTAACCTCGTTGGATACGAACTGATTTGAAGTATTTAGAGAAACTGTGTTTCCCAGGATGCAAACTGAATCCAGATCACTGTCACTTTTAACACTAGGTAGAGCAAATGTAGTATGAGCCACGTCGGAAAGCAGAGCCGCACGCTGCGCGGACACGTCCATGTGGGCGGCTCCGGTCGCCGGACCCAGGTCTACATGGTTCGACTCTCGTCCATCGCGCCGCCGCCGCCCCCATCCATCCCTGTCATGGTCGGGTGCCTCGTGATTCTCCTCTGCTGGTATGATTGCTGTGTCCTGGCTGCCCCTGAGCCTCCGGTCCTGCTCGACACGCTGTTCGAGGACGATGGTAACCCTGCCTCCAGAAACAGGGGGAGCAGCCAGCTGTACTGATCCTGAAGGGGGTAAAAAAGAAACACACTGAGTAATGAAGTGCCCAGATTGTGCATGTATTACATCTAACAAACTACCACTGTAATAAAGATCTTCTAAATGATGACCATTGTATATAAATGTATGTATTTATCACACAGATGCAGACAGGCTGACAAAGACCTTTAATGCAGTTTCTTTCCAACAAAACACATCAGTGAAAAAACATTATAAAGCCTTTTGAGTGGCAAAGCTACTGAGACTTATCGGGTAAGATTAAAAGAATGAAGTAAAAGAAAAATCACTTAGTGGGAAAACCATACTTAATATAAAGTACACTATTGATTGCAGGGGGATATTATTTTGCATACAGCAGCAAATACATACAGTGCACAGTTACAAACACAAAAACTGTACATGGAATACAAAGAAGCAGATATAGTGCAAACAGAAGGGCTTATTTCAGACTTACCTGCATTTCCTCTCTTGTCCTGGAGCTTTTCCTGGAGCTCCTGCAGCCTCCGCTTGAGGCTCTCGTTCTCTCTCTGCGTCCGAGCGGTCTTCTCCTGGTACTCCGACACGGTCTCTTTCACCACCTCCAACACCTCATGCACGGCCACCGTCAGGAGCTTCGCCACACGGGCGTTCAGACGCTCTATTTTAGACATCCTGTCACACAAATAAGAGGAAAGGAGAAAATTAAAGATAATTCATTAAATTGCATAAGTTTTACATAAAGTAGGGATCAAAATTATGGAATGTGGGATTTACAAATTCAAAGTTATTTTAATATTAAAATACATATCTTCTATTTATCATATTTCATCAGTGAAAACTATCAGACATCACAAACTAAAAGGTTTAAACAAGAAATTTGAAGAAGGTCAAAATTAGAGAACAGTTACGATTTTATTGCAGATGAAGTCTACAAAGTAATTTTGTCAACTTTTTTGGTGGCTATAAGTTTCAGAAATTAGAATCTGGTGATCAGTGGTCATACCACAGCACACAACAACGAAATGTGTCCTTTAACCCATATGTGACATTGTGATATAGCAGGGGACAGCTAATTCAGCGCCCAGGGAGCAGTGCTTGCTCAGGGTACCTTGCTGGTCGGGGATTCGAACAAGCAATTTTTCAATTACAAGTGTGTTTCCCTAACCATTATACCACCACTGTCCACAAGTACCGCAGTGCCCCGTGTGAGAAGTGCAGAGGTTCTTGCTTTCAATGACTTTAGCACATCAGTGCCCACAGGACATTTCTCATGCTGCTGGCTTAATTTTTTTCGCCTTTTTCCAGAATTTGGAAACTGTAGTGGGTTTGTTTTCCATAAATGTCACCAATTACCTTCCAGAGATTCTTCATAGGGTTCAGATCAGGATTCTAGTCTGGCCATTTTGTCTCCTTGATGTTCTCAGCTTTGAGGAATTGCTTCACCCATATTGCAGTGTAATAAGGGACATTGTCTTGTATAAAAATGACTGGCTGACTGGGCGATGCTCGTAAGGAAAGAACCTCATGTTGCTGAAGGAGGTTCTGATCCTCATTAGCATTCACCTTGTCATGTAGCCGTATGAGAAGCCTGACTCCTGTGGCAGAGAACACACCCCACACCCCCACCCAACTTTTCAGACTCCTTGACACACTTTTGGTGAAGTCTTTCCCCAATTCAATGCTGCACAAAATAACCAACTGAGCTTGGTCACTGCGAAGTGGGCTTTCAGTCCATACTGTCCCTATCAAGACAAATTCTTGCCCTGTCCAGAACTAATTTGGTGAGCAATTCCAGCTGCAGTGTTGAACCAATCCACATGGAGAGTCTCCCTATCATTCTGTCTCTTGTGGGCAACCAGCCTTTTTCTGGGACATAAACAACTTAAGCTAGTTTTCTTCATGTGAACAACTTGACATCACAGGGTTACAGGCATCTTGAAGAGGCCTGCCATCTTACAAAATGCCTACCAAAGTCGCCAAATTGATTGGGGTTGCCAAATATTTCAGATCAGAACCAAAAACTGTCAAGTATAACAGATTGTCTTCTAATTTTGTCTGCAGACTTTCAAATTTCTTGTTTAAACCTTTTATTTCCTGGCGTTAGATGGTTTTCACTGATGAAATATGATTACATATGATTTTAAAATTAAGTATGATTAATGTAAATTTAAAACCATATTTAATCATGTTAGAATAACTTGGAAGTATGGATAGGTAGCGACTTCGTAAATTACAAAAATGTCACTCGTTCCCTAATTTTGATCACTTATCACTATGGTAGTCACACCGGGATACAGAACAAGATACTTTATTGATCTCAGGAGAAAATGGGATTGCATACATCAGCAACACACATAATAATCGATGCATTAAAAACTGCAGAAAAAAATCAGTTAAATAACATTTCTGTATCATATGGTATCCGTCTGGCGAGAAAGGCAGGGAAA
Source organism: Cryptomyrus ogoouensis (assembly GCA_025773925.1). Taxonomy (NCBI): domain Eukaryota; kingdom Metazoa; phylum Chordata; class Actinopteri; order Osteoglossiformes; family Mormyridae; genus Cryptomyrus; species Cryptomyrus ogoouensis. The sequence continues at coordinate 31,531,835 of JAOYFF010000094.1, read as the reverse complement.
TAAAACTCAATGTCTTGCGAATAAATTGATGACAGACCTTCCCTATAATTAAATCTCACCGATACACACACACACATATATATATTCTATGTTGCCACTGCCAATGATGGTACAGATAAGGCGAATCACATTACAGATTCTGAGCTAGTTTTATTAGAGCGAACATGCAACATATATGCAAATAAACATTATTTACGTGTGACTGAAACTGGAGAATAGGATGCATACTTTATAACCTCGGCCAAGAAGTATTTACTGACGATGATCTGCAGCCAAAGCTATTTTAATTGGTAAAAAGCACTCATACCTAATAGTAGCTAGTGAACGCTCAGTATCACTGAGTATACCCGTCGCATAACGCCAAACCACCGAAACCCTTATAATAGCACCCACAGAGGTAGAAAGGACAATTAACCATTTAAAGACATCGCTTGCCTTTTGCAGGTTGCAGCCTCCTGTCTCCTTGACGGCGATCGATTCAGCCGTCGAAATTAACTTAATTGCTGTTATTTTCCCCGTCAGAATTACCTGATGTTTTCAAGAAATGTGATCGTCTTTCCCAAAAATCCCAACCGTAATTTTCGCAGCAAACAATTTCCTTGATTTCAGTATCACACAAGTAGGATGTATTATGATCCCACTGCAACAGTATTATTTCTCAAGACAGCCTGCTTCTACTCTAAATACAAGACAGCTGAACACCATAGAGATATGCAAAAGGATTGTTGGTAAGAGCTCAAGAAGACTATCCGCAACACCCGAGTTTCTCTTACCATGTTGTTATACTGTCCCCTACTGTGGAGGAGTTTAAACTGCACATTATATCGTCCAGTAGCCACACAACCATCTCATTCTCAGGCCCCGCTGCTCTCAGGCCCATTCCGGTTCACGCATGCGCCGAACAATTCGCCATTCTTAAGCCTCGCTAATCTTGGGGCCTGAGAGTGACGGACTGGGGCCTGAGAGCGGCGGGCCTAGGAATGGCGGACTGGGGCCTGAGAGCGGCGGGCCCTGAGAAAGGGAGCTGCAGCCATATGTTATTGAGTTTCCACATTGATAACTTTGAGGCAGCAGCAGTGCTACTGTATAACAGTGAGAATTAGAGTTAAATTTGTTCGATCGAAACAGGACAAAAAGAGCAAAACTAAATTACACAAAGAGTTTGGATAGATTGCTATTGCATTTGACCTTAGAGGAAATACATACATTCACCGTCTAATCATACTGTTCACATTCGTGTTTAGAAACAATAGAAAGTTAGCCAGAAGTGAGCAGTGGTGTGTTAATGGTTAGGGAAGCGCACTTGTAATTGAAAGATTGTAGCTTTGAATCCAGACCAGCAAGCTGAGGTACCCTGAGCAAGGTACAGCCCCTAAGCACTGCTCCCTGGGTGCTGAATTAGCTGCCCTCTGCTATATCACACATGGATTAAATGCAGAGGACACATTTCATTGTTGTGAGCTGTGGTGTGTCAACACTGACCACTTAATAAAAAATGATAATAATAATATTAAAGTGACAGAACAGAGCAGTGTTGCTGAGGTACATAAAATTTTCCAATGCTCTGTTGACTCAATAACTCAGTGTTTCTCAAACCAGTCCTTGAGGACCCACAAACAGTCCACATTTTTGCTCCCATAAATGTGGACTGACTGACAGGGAGTTCGGAGGGAGCAAAAACATGGACTGACTGTGGGTCCCTGAGGACCAGGTTGGGAAACACTGCAATAACCACAGCGTTCCAAACTTCCTCTGGCATTAACCTCAGCACAAAAACTGCACTGGGAGCTTCATGGGATGGGCTTTCAGGTCCGAGCAGCTGCATGCAGGCCTCACATCACCAAGCACAATGCCAAGCCTCGGATGAAGTGGTATAAGGCACACCGGCACTGGACTCTGGAGCAGTGGAAATGTGTTCTGTGGAGTGACAAATCATGCTTCTTTGCTAGCAGTCTGATGAACAAGTTTGGGTGTGGCAGATGCCAGGAGAATGTTACCTTCCTGACTACATTGTGCCAGCCTTAAAGTTTGGTGGAGGAGGGATAACGGTATGAGGTTGTTTTTAGGGGTTACACAAATGGAACTCTTAATGCTTCAGCATGTCAAGACATTTTGAACAATTCTCTGCTTCCAGCTTTGTGGGAACAGGTTGGGGAAGGCCCTTTTCAGTTCCAGCATGCCTGTACCCCAGTGCACAAAGCAAGGTCTATAAAGATATGGTTGGGTGAGATTGGTGTGGAAGAACTTGACTAGCCTCAAAGAGCCTTGACCTCAACCCCATCAAACACCTCTGGGATGAACTGCAACGGAGATTGCGAACCAGATCTTCATATCCAACATGAGTACTTCACCTCACAATTGGATTTGCTGGATGAATGTGCAAAAATCCTCACAGACACACTCCAAAATCTTGTAGAAAGCCTTCCCAGAAGAGTGACAGCTGTTATAGCTACAAAGGGGGGACCAACTCCATATTGATTTAGATATTTAGGATTTAGAATGGGATGTCATAAAAGTTCCTGTAGGTGTAATGGCTAGGTGTCCCAATACTTTTGTCCATATAGTGTGTCTGTTTGTCTGACTGACTGATCTTAAGTAATTTTAAACGCATTTATGTTTAGGCCTACTCTTTAAGTTGGTAAGCGGTGAAGCCCACTAGGAGAACCTTAAGGCGCTACACTCGTATTTGAATAACTATGCCTTAAATATTGCGAGTACCCTGTGATCGCGAAGCGCCCGCTCGGTCCACCTTAAGGCGTTTAGCGCACTGTTTCCGTGACCGACCTTTCCGGGGGTGGGGCGCCGCTTGTATTTTGGCGCGAGCCCCAATGTTCGTAAGCTGCCTGTGTCTGTCGGCGGTGCCGAGTGAAAATTAACAGAAACAACACTTTAAAGACACATGTATTGCAATTATATATTGATAGCTATGAGAGCAAAGCAAACCACGCATCCTTAAGGTCTGTGTGGTTATCTGGAAGATAAATGGGTGGAGCTATTCGGTACACTTTTCAGCTGGTTGATACGGTTCTCTTGCAATGGATATAGACCCACTTTCACGTCGGTCCAGGAGCCCTTGGAACTAACCAGTGACTAGTGCGACCAGGTAAGTGGGAATAAATAAGTTTGTCACTAATTCCGGAGTGCGGCTGAGTGGTCTTGTAACGTTGCTCAGACTGATCTGCTAATCGATATTTCGTCCACGTGATAAATCCACGTTTTTGCGGATTTAATCCCAGAACACTGTACTTGCATCAGAAAGCGAATTGTTTTGTTTTTGTATACAGTTCTTGTCTGTCAGTAAGGGTGAACAGTCTGTATGGATCAGATGTTCTTAATTTAGCACCAGATTTACTGTGGCGGAGGGGCTAAATAATTTGAATCGCTCCTATTTAAAAAATATAAATTTTAAAAGAATCACCTACTTCTGTTGACAAATGAAGGAAATCCAGTATAGAATACGTATAATCATGCATTGGCGTTTCACGTATCCCGAACTTTGCATATCCACCGTTTAAAGGATTATATATTCTTAAAAAGTAAAAGCTGGTGACCACGGTTTCCTATGGCGGAATGATTTGTACCAATACAAGAACATTTGCCTGACAAACTTTATATTTAAACAGATTCCTCATAATTTGCCCATGTGTGTCTTTGCAACATATTTTCACATTTACAACCGGTTTGTGAATGCTTAAAAGCCCATTTGTGGATCATGTGACACACGTGAATTTAGTGACCTTTTTTGAGACTTTCCCCACGCTGTTTTGTAACCCGATCCACGCACACAATTGCTGATCTACGAGTAGCTCCGGCCTGCCTGCAGGATACCGTTAGGGGGCGCTAATGTTTAACCCACACGCAATCATTTTCTCGACGTATGTTCCTGCCGACCGATATCCATTTAATTGCAGACCTACTTATATTACATGTAATCCAAAGTTTCAGGTACAGACTGAAGCAGTAGCAGTAAATACTATAATGCTGAAGTTATATGGAGGGTTGTAGATAGAAGACTACGCACAGTTAACAGGGGTCACCTTTCAATACATTCTGCGAAGCGGTCCATATTGCTTTTAGCAGAACTATATAATATAATTTGCTGCCGACTGAAGCGTTACAGCTGTTGTTTCAGCTGTGCTACAGTATGACGTTATATGAAAAATTCATACTATATTAAGGGAAAGTCAAATGGGTATACCGCCCAGCGCTGCTCCAACTATAATACACCTGACTTGACTATCTAACTCAGGGATTCTCCAACTCCGGTCCTGGAGAGCTACTATCCACTAGGTTTTCTGTCCCACTTGGCTTCTGATGAGCCACACCTGTTCCTGGTATTTACCTGAGAACAGGTGTGGCTTGTCATAAGCCAGGTATGATAGAAAACCTACTGGATGGTAGCTCTCCAGGACCGGAGTTGGAGACCCCTGATCTAACTACTCCCTTTGTTTAGATCAAGAATTAAAGCCACTAAAGCTCTGGGCAAAAGGTTAAGAGATACAATGCTAATTATATCCATGATTATGCATCAGTTTTCCATCCTTAATGTTTGTGATTAGCTTTTCCTTTTAATCAGGTCAGGTAAGGTTGCACAGCATGCATTGGGCGAAATCGGATCATCAGATCATCATGAGTATTTTTCAGCCAGGATTTACTAGGATACAGATATTACAGACACTGCCGAGGCAGTGAGCCCAGATGAGCAAATTTCTCAGGCCACTTATATGTCCTTCTCAACTTCAAGATCCTTGTCTAAAACACTACAGACAAACAGAACTTTCTATGAATCATTGACATTAGGCCTACATAGTCCATGTAGTGCTCATATGATTACAACAAGGCCACACATCCTGACCCACCAGCCAAGGCTGGGGACGAGTTGATAGCCACTCAAAGCAAGGGAGAAATATGGCCACTTTGCAGCTGTGACCATGGAGATAGAGGATAGCGAGTACCAAGAAGACGTCACGCTTATGCAAAGCAACTTATGGCAGTACTCTTAAAGCGTGTGGGCACACAACAATAGGGTTCACCCAGGGTGTAATCATCCTCCGTGGGGTTTGGACAATTTACAACGCTATTCTTAAGGCATGTAGGCATAGAATGGTAGGATTTCACCCAGCAAGTGTAAATGCATTCCAGCTGTATTAATAAACGTAGACCATCCTTAGCCCTCACAATTTTCTCGCCACCCAACTATAGAGAGATTAATATTTCTTTACTATGAGGAAATTATGTATTCGTCATATGTACCCATCCAGTATGTTGGTTTCTGCCACCATTATCCATTCCATCAAGAAACGTCAGCAGTGCTGATTAACTGAGAAGTTGATTAGTTTGCAGGAATATACGTTGCGATAAAGTGATTGTGTCTGGGTTTCAGATATTTTAGTGCCCCCTAGTGGTACCACGTAGGCCGGCGCTAGGTGTAGATCAGCAGCTCTCTGTGCATGGATCCCTAAACAGACACAATATTGGTAGGGACATGCCCATACCCAAATATACACCCTAGCACTGATTTTGCTGTTGTAATATGAAATATTGAGCTAATTTTTAAATTAAAAATGGCTTTAAATGAGCTTTATTTATCATTAAAGTATAAATAAAACCAAATTTGTCTCAAACAAAATATTTGCACAATGCATCTTCATATTAAAAGAAGAAAATACCAGTGCATAGAATTTGCATAAAGATAACCAGTATCCTCTGTCAAAAATGTCAAATGTAAAATTAACAGTGACTCACCACCACTCCTAGACTGGGAACCTCTGGTATGGTCAGTGTCCTGATCGGTTAATTCATTTGTGTATCTGACGGTTTGTAATACTCTTTCCTAGTTTGCATTAGAATTGCAATAATAAAAATAACTACAGGTACCACTGTTGGAATAAAAGAGCATTAGCCTTAATATCTGCTTCATTCACTAACTAGTATCCAGCTAATTAATGGAATATAGGCCCAGATTCCATGTTCTTGACAGTCAGTAATTTGTCTTTTTCCTGGTTCCACAGCTTTTCTCCTGACTGCTGGGTTTAACTGGAGCAAAGAGGAGGCTGCTTTTGCCCCATCCTTTATGTAATCATAAGCCCTCAGCCAGTTTGACGATCTCTGTTGCTATTCTCCGCCTGTCTTTGGTCCACCCCTTTATTATTGTTTCTTTATTAGACTTTTTAGTTGTGTTTTATTATTTTATTTTTGATCCCCTGTGCCATTAATCAGCACTTGGCTTTACATCTTTCTGCAGACTGGTCAGTGCTGCTTCCTCTGGCCATGTCAGACCCCAAAGTCACCACCACTCCTCTCCCCCTCCCAGAACATTTCTCCCAGGCCCAGCAATCCTTCTCTCTTAAAAAAAGAAAGCTTCCATTCTCTTCATCCTCCCCTTCCTCCTTGTCCCTTACTCCTCCTCCTTTGCTCTCACATTCGCTGCACCCTCGCCCCCCCCCAAAATGGGTCCCATCTGTCAGTCGGGTTTTTCCCCAGCGACCCCCGTCTCCCTGGACACCACTATCCCATTCCCTCTCTCAAACCCCCCCTTCTCCATCACTGTATGACCCAAGCCGACCCCAGTCCTACTTCAACCAGTGCTTCACCAACCTGGGCTTGCTGGGCAGGGGCTCCTTTGGGGAGGTGTACAAGGTAAGTGACACAGTCTATACCTTCATAAAAGGGAATGGTGAAGGTACAGGGAGAGGGGAAAGTGCTGAATTAATTTCTCCCCTGTGGTTCATCTTCTGGTCCTAGGTTCTTAGTCTGCAGGATGGACAGCTATATGCTGTGAAGCGCACTGTCCAGCGCTTTAGAGGCAGTGAGGACAGGCAGAGAAGTCTGCGTGAGGCCAGGAACCATGAGATCCTGGGCTCCCACCCTTACATCCTCGGCTTTCGGGCTGCCTGGGAGGACAGGGGCCGTCTTTATATCCAGACTGAGCTCTGTTGTGCCAGCCTTCTAATGCATGCAGAAGCCACCAGCCTAGGTGAGTAAAAGGCTTTGGAGTGTCCTGGACATCCCTATGCTGATAGGAACACAGGGGCAGTTATGAGTAGAGCTGTCATGATTACTCGATTAAGCTCAATAACTCGATTACTAAAAAACACTGACCAAAATTTTCCTTCTTGATTAATCGGCAATATGGCAGAAGGGTGATGCCGCATAGTGGATGAAGGCAAAAATAAAGAGTGAAAACCATCAGTTGTGTGGTAGTACTTCACATTAGAAATGAATGAAAATGCAGCCATCTGTCAGTAATGCAAAGCAGAATTTAAAAATCACCACAAAATGACTGCAATGCAAATACATCTTAAAGAAGACGTTCAGGTTTGACAGACACCAATAATGCCATTAATTCGCCATAGCTGTGTGCCATTTAGCCTCTTGGAGTAGCCAGCCTGTCCTTGTCATTATGTGCGCTTAAATTATTTTGCTTAATTTACTTTCTGCGATTCCGCTATGTAAAAATATTAATAATCATTGATAAAACAAAGTTAGCCCTGTCATTTATCCACATTATCTTACATAATATGGTACATATTCACCATATAATCTTTTGTGAATATATAATATAATATATCAATTATTCAATGAATCATCAGATTAATTGGTAGATTACTTGATTATTGATAAGATCAATCAGCCCTAGTTATGAGGAACATGGCATCCAGTTATTATCTTACACAGTGTGTGAGCCAAGGTAAATCAATAATAATCCCTAACTGCAAGTCACAGTCATCTCATTACTTGTTACAGATCCTTAAAATCTTAAAGTACAGTGGTACCTCAGTTCTCAAACCCATTAGAACTCGAATTTATTAAAAGTCGAACCAACCGGTTCGAAAAAAAATTACCTAGAGCTCGATCTGAATCTCAGAAGTCAAACCGTGAACACTGACTTAAGATAACTTGTATCGGAAAGAGCGGAAGATTGGGGCAGGACACGTTGTTTGGATACATTTATTTTCTTACTTTACAAATTACTGTTTTGATAAATGTGCTTAGATGTGTTTAGTATAGTAT
>JAOYFF010000094.1:31512277-31523045 GCA_025773925.1 Cryptomyrus ogoouensis | reverse complement strand
TTTGGATACATTTATTTTCTTACTTTACAAATTACTGTTTTGATAAATGCGCTTAGATGTGTTTAGTACAGTATATGCTCTTCTTGTTTTATTCGGTTCATTTTGTGTTTAAATGCTAAAAAAAAACATATTTAGGTGTAATTTTTTGGGGCCGGGAACCAATGAATTGGTTTTCCAATATTTTTTTATGGGGAAAATTCGATCAGAACTCGAACTTTTTAGGATTCGACCCGGAGTTCTGAACGGATTAAGTTCGAGTTCTGAGGTACCACTGTATTTAAATGCTGTTCCTGCAGGCTACTAATAAATTGTTTTTGAAAGAATTCTTTATCTTTCATAGTAACACGGTCGTCCTTAGGTCGTCCTCTGTTGGACCGGATGTCGTCCTCAAAGGACATCCTCTAGACATCCTAATGGAACATTAAGAAATAAATATATAACTTAAATATTTATTTTAAATGGTATTCCAGGAAGCTGTCATAACAATTGATATTTGAAGGATTTCTTTATTTTTCATGGTAACACGGTCATCCTAAGGACATCCCCAAAAACAGGAGGTGATCCCAAAAACCCACGCACCCACCCCGGTCCTCCATGGGACTGGTTCCCCACCCCTGTTCTAAGAGGCGGTGCTGTAGGTTTAGGTTGTATCCTTCCTTTACAGGCGAGGCTGAGGCGTGGGGGTTTCTCTGCGATCTGCTGTCAGCTCTGCAGCACCTCCACTCACAGGGCTTTGCCCATCTGGACCTCAAACCCGCCAACGTCTTTCTGACTCGCTCGGGTCGGCTCAAACTGGGCGACTTTGGGCTCATGCTCAGACTCAGCTGTGGAGATTCTGGGAGGGAGAAGAGTGAGTTGGAAGAAGGGCAGGAAGGGGACCCAAGATACATGGCCCCAGAGCTGCTGAGGGGGCAGTACAGTCTGGCTGCTGACGTCTTCAGGTATGACTGCGTGCTCCTGTGCACTACTCACCTCATTATGCTGCTACTTAACCATTCTGCTTGAGCTCTGGATGCATTTAATGCATCTTTTCAAAACAAATTATTGTGTGTATGTGCTATATGCTTTTTCAACTTCAGTGTTTCTGTATGTATAATTACCCCTAATAACGGCATCGTATTTCACTGAGAATATCTTATTACCATTTATATTTTTATGTGTATATTGGGCCGTGTTTGTTTTTTTATGCTCTCATATTGACACTGAATACTCATTCTGCTCAGGTTTATTACTTATTGAGGGTATGCATTGACATCACTTGCCTGCTGGAACACACCCCCCTCAGGCGGACGGAGACTCAAAACAGTCAGGGAAACTGGAAAACAAGTTATTATCTGCTTAAATTAAAAGCATTCATTACATTCAACAGTAGGGGTGAAGAAGTCATCCATAATAGTGATCCTGATTTTGATGATTCGATATTGATTCATCTTAAGCCTTTTCTCTGTGACTGACTTTTTTTGTTGAATTTTACTTTATATTATCGGTATTATCATCACGTAGGTGACACTATATTCTCTCTTGCTTAAAGGAGCGTTGCAATAGTATTGCACAATTGCATTTCGCTGCTATCTCTGTACATTGTCAGTCATGGTAGTGGAGGACTCAAGTAGTTTTTTATTCTTACACCCGTCATATTCAGTACACTACTTACCGTGATGCAAAATAACATTATATAAAAGCAAAATAAAATGAAACAAAAGCTAATGATGTAAAGCAAAAATAGGAATGTGACCTTCTGTCAGTTATGAGAATATTATTAGTCATTTGCTTTTTGGGTAACACTGAAGCAAATGAAAGCAACAAAGTCTGGAAGTATAATTTATTTCTGTCTGGGTACAAGAACTCCAGGGGGAGAAGTGTGGATGAAATATTTCGGTATATTCATGAGCGTGTACAAAAAAATTCATGCTTATTATATAGTTTTTCATTATCTTATTTTCGTCATGTAAAGGTAACAATTGCGTTGCTTTACTCTGTAATGTTAATGCTACAGTGCTGTGCCTTTTGTCATTTTTACAACCAGTCTGATTGGATCACACATTATTGAATATGTCTTAAATGTAAATTGAATAGAGAATTGAAATTGAATCCAATTGGGAAATTATGAATTGAAATCAAATAGATTCATGGCCGATTTCAAACCCTAAACAATACCTGTATGTTTCTCAAATAGAAAGATTTGGCGTATATCTAACTAATTCTTCTAAAAAATGGCATGTGAGTTTTAGACTTGCCCAGTTTTATTTTCAGTTTTTATTTTCTGTCGGAAGTATTTTTTTTGTGCTTGAAGAGACAGGCTGGTTTTGTTTTTAAGGAACTATATCCATATGTTCCTCAAATAAAGATTTTGCTATATAAGCCTTTCAACCCTCTTTAGTGGTTGTTACTGTTTGTTTGCAGTGATTCTGCATTTGTAAATTTATGTTGCTTTAGAGCCTTTTAAAAATCTCTTTATGGAAAGCTGCTATAGTATTTCATATCTCATTCTTATGGGATTGATGTCAAATCAAACTCAAATCGAATTTTGATCTTGTGAATCGAATTGAGTCGGAGCATCTGTGCCAGTGCCCAGCCCTAGTCTACAGGGATCTCTACAGCTTCCCGAAGGACCAAAGGACCATGGACACTGATATGTGGCCAGCAATCATGGTTCCTGGTAATTCTCTAAACTTGTTTTATGGAGTAGCCCCTGTAGCAGCTAGTAATGTAAAAACCATCATTAATGAACTTATTACTGATAGTGTACATTTCTTCATGTAATAAAAGTAATATAATAACGAATAATGTGACATGTTTTTTGTATATTTTATTACATCAGCAATTTATTATATTTTTTGGCTTTTATTACATTAAGAATGAGCATATTATTACAGTATTGGCAGTTATTAAATTAATGGTAGTTTTTCCATTATTGGTAGCTTCAGCCCTTATAAGGAAAACTGAGTTTTTCTATCTAATAATTCCACACATTTGTAGAACACAATGCTCATCATGGATGTTTTTAAATAAATGCTGACAAAAACTTCCCAGTTAAGCAGAATGTAAATGAATGATGCTAAATATTTAATTGATAAGTAATTAATGCAGTATATAACTTATGGTATTTTTTATTTTTATTTATTTATTTTTACCAAAAAATGACACTAACTGACATGAGATGACAACCACAAAAACACATTTCAAAACCTGTGGCCTGTACTACGAAGCGGGGTTACCGGCCTTATCGGGTAACTTGTCGGATTTAAGGTAATCTGGACAAAATGTAAGTGAATGAATATGAAGTCCATTTAAACTGTTTAAGAAGTTTCTATTTCTTCTTAAATCGATCTGTACTCTTAATTGTGGAAAAGCTTTTTTTTTTTTTTTTTTGATGTTTTTGCAGCATCCAAGCTGCACGCTAACGGTGCCACCCAGTCTTTTTGCCACTCAGTGGGTGTAATCACATTGATTTCTACTTACTGTGATGTCATGTGCATTCCCTCCATTTAGTGACCTGTCTCATTGGGGTGTGTTACACTCTGATTTGTTCCATGCCTCCCTTCTCTGTGCCTCAGTCTAGGTGTGTCCATCTTGGAGTTGGCCTGTAATATAGAGGTGCCTAAAGGAGGAGATGGCTGGCAGGAGCTCAGACAGGGAAACCTGCCTACTGAGTTTACAAATGGTGGGTGTATGTCATTGTGTTCTATTCTTTGCATGCCATTTTTAACAGTATCTGTTGGCTATTGTATATTATGTTGGGGGGATGTTCAGTAACTAGAGCTGTCATGCTTACTCAAACACAATTGCTTGGTTTATTAAGCATCGGTTAACATTTTCCTTCTCGATTACTCAGCAATATGATGGAAGGAGGACCACGCATTCTGGATGTGGGTCCAAATAAAGAGTGAAAGCATCAGTTGTGTGGTAGCATTTAGCATTTATTAAAATAAATGAAAATACAGTCATATATCAGTATATCAAAGCAGAAATTAATTTTGAATTTCTATTGCAATAATTGAGACATTCAGGTTTGATGGACTTACCCAATAATGCAAGGTTAGTCATAGACACTATATAGACATGCAGAGCTCATGCGATAGCAGCGGTTAACCATAGTATTTTTGTAAATGTATATTCAATAATGTTGAAAAGGAACCATCATTATAATTATAAAGCTCACTTAGTTATGTTTCCTATGACTGAGTAAACATGTTTTTGTGTGTGTGTGTGTGTGTATATATATATATATATATATATATTACAGTATATATAGTAATCATTTTATATATATAATATAATGATTACTATATATTACAGTATATATAGTAATCATTATTTTATATATATAAAATAATGATTACTCAGTTGGTAGATTACTCATTTATTGATATAATTGATAATGACCTGCCTATTTATACACTGTTTTTGTCTAAAACTCCATATAAGAGTGCGTAACAAATGTAGTCCTAATCGTACATAAATGTCTAGTCCTATCCAGTGAGCTGCAGTCAGTTCTGAAGATGATGTTGGCCCCAGAGCCCTCGGCGAGGGCCACAGTCCTGCAGCTCCTGACTCTCCCAGCAGTGAGGAGACAGAGGCTGAAACGGCAAGTTTCACTCTTCCTGCTGGAATCTCTGCTCTTCTTCTTCTCTTTCTGTCAGGTAAAACCTCCCCTGTTTAACCCTAACAATTTGCTAACTAACATTAGCCATTTTACTATCTGGTGAATTGTCTGCTTATTCTAATGGACCATCCATGCGATTGTTATAAAGCTGCCACAGTGTTTCCCCTCCATTTTTCTTAGTCGGTGGTGTCGTTTGGATGGAGGCTCCTGTCCTCTTTCCGGTTCCCGTTCCTCCGTGTACCCACTCCCTCGGTACCATGCACACCTCCTCGAGACAGCTGGGAGCGAGATGGAGACTACAGCACACAAGCACTGAGCTTCTTGCACACAGACACATGCAGCCTGGAGGAAGAGCTTGTTTTTGTGCCTGATGCAGTAAGGCTTGATGACTCTCCCAGCTTCTCTCAGAGGTAACACAATTTGTGGCTGTCATCCTTAATGCTTGTACTGCTGACAAATTTTGATATTGTTTGATTTGTGTCCCCGGCAGAGTTCAATCACGGCTGTCGCTAGGAAGCACCTCCACTCCACTGCCAAAAGTTTCTTCGGACTCTTATCATGGGGCTACACGGACTCCCCCACACACCCCCGTCCGCAGCTGGAACATCACAACCACACCCAACAGCTCAAGCTCTTCAAATATGACAAGGACACTCATGCACAGCTTGTCACCGTCTGATGGACCCAGTCCTAACGGCACACATGACGATCCTCCCTTAGTCAATCACAGCCCCATCCCCAAATGGATCAGACCTGATTCCTGCCCAAGGACGGCCTTTGAACCCAAGAACCTGCTCAGTATGTTTGATGAAACATCACTGGAGGGGCAAACCTGAAGTAGCAGGTCACTGCTGCACATCTGCCCTCATCAAAAAAAACAATGGAAAGTGAACTGGCTGATATTGGATTTTACAAATGTATGAAACCCTTATTTGATCATTTTTTCCATTAATTGTTTTAACAAGTTCATTATTATTTTTGAAACCTCTTCAGATGAGTGTGTTTTGATCTTGATTTAAAATAAGGTCTACAAAGTAAACATGGATATTAAGCTTGGGCATAAGGGGCAATACTTAATTGTCAGATTTTTCCCGGTTTGACAGCATTGTGGTTGGCTACGTTTTGTAAAAATGCTTGAACTGCTAAGGAGAAATACAGAAAGGGAAAATTATTAGCTGTAAAGTGCTTTTTGTATCCATGCAGTGTATGTCATTACAGAGAAGTAAATCAATTTAAGAATTGGAAAAGTTTACACACATTTTATTTACGGTTCTTGGATACTTTTAATGAAGTCTAGAAAGTCAAAGTTGACCTTTGCTAGTGGAAAGTATGCAATCTAAGTAAATTTTCCTTTTGAAATGGTCCTGAAAAAGTTCTGCATTCACCTAACCGTAGTCTATGGTGAAGCTGTATTTTTTTTTTATAATAGTTGGTACTGACTCATAACTCTGCATCTGAGCATGAGTGCAAGAGGACTTAGTGGCGTAAGCCAATGGCCTTATTTTGTTTAAATTGTTTTCCTGGATGTTCGCAGGCAGGAATTGAGAGTGGAAAAACTGGGGAAAGAATTTGGCACGTTTGTCGCTGTTTGCCCTCCAGGGCGGTGGGTGGCACTACAGCGCTAGACTGCATATCTAAGGTGCAAAATTACTCCGCGAATAAGTAAAGCTTAGGCGTTTTGCAGCAGGTCGTTGTTCATGATAGTCTTTGGTGGTTCTTGCTGTGGTTTTTGTATTTCTCCTAAGATAAAATATATAATGACGAATACTAGCTTATGCACATTGATTTACTAGTCTAAATGTGATTCATTTCTGTTTACAGTACTGCTGCCAGGATTCCCCAGTGTTTATTTTCTTTCGCCACATAATTATCCGGATTTTCTAGTTGTAACTGAAACTCAAAAAAAAAAAATAGTTAAATATCACTTCCACCCGAAGACGGCGAGTTTTAAGGAAACTGTAGGAAAAGGTAGGTGGGCTCGATTTTGTGGTGGACGTTATTCACAGCAGAAGCTTTGTGGCGAATAGCATTAGGTTTATAGTTAACTCGATTACTCAGATCTTAAAACCTAAGCGCAATGTCCAGGCTAACCGAGGGCAACCTAAACTTTTGTATAAGACTTGACTTCAAAGTGCAAGGATTGTAATAATCTGTCAAATGTGTTATGTTGTATAGTTCTGTGTCGTAAATGGACGTGGAATGATATTTCTCCGAAATGACATTTCATTCCGCATTTCGCATATTTTGCACAACAACGATGTTTAATGGGATATCCACCCCAAGCAATACACATAACATACCGTAGATGTTTTGCATACCAAATGCCAGTATATTTATCTCCATTTTTTTACTCGCGCTGTCCCATTAACTATGAAGTGCTTATGATTCATCGTTGGCTCACCATGGCCTCGCACGTCCGTTTTTGGTGATTTCACGTTCTCTTTATGATGTATGTTTTTCCACTGCTGTTCATAGACATTCAGTTAGACGTCTCTGAATTCAGTGCGTGTGTGTGTGCGCGCGCGCGCCAGCTTCTACATAACCCTGCACTGAATAAGCAGTTAGAAGATGAACTGACACTATTACTGAGTAATATCAGTGATACTGAATTTTAAACGTAAATATGAATGAATGTTACATTTATCTATATTAACTTATACTACACTTTTCAAGACACCAAAAGCCTTTTATATGGGCGGTATTTCTGCAAAAAAATAAAATGAAAATGATAAAAAGAAAATACAATCTCCACGTTGCCATTTAGTTTCCAAAGTATGTGCGCAAAAATCCTGCAAAAATTAAAATAAAATAGGAGCATTTGCATTTAAATTTTCCACTCATGTATGAGTCAGATGTGAAAAATTAAAAAATAAAATTAAAAACCCTTTTGTCTTTTCATTTTCCAATTTGACCTATCATTTCCTACTTTGCCTTTTCATTTTCAAGTTCACTACATGCGAATGTATGTTAATCGGGGCGGTGGGCGGAGCTACGGATCACTGCTGACGTTAGCTACTTATCTGCAGCTTCCGATTCGTTTAGCTTCTTATTTGTAGCGTTTTATTTCACGGCTTAAGTTACTTCCAGCTTCCTTATAGGGGAGTGTTCGCAGCTGCACATGCTGTACAGTTTTTAGTTAAGACATTTTGAAAATACGAAATAAAATGTTATGTCGTGCGATATAATGGCAGGTATGCCATTGTAAGGAAACACTGAAATTAGGCCAGACTGCCATGTTTTCAGCTAGGTAGCTATCTGGCCAAGGCTAATTTCAGTGTCATTAGAGTGGCATGCCTGCTGTGTACTATGCATTTCATATTTACCTTACCCAAGATGAATAAGGCCTCTGCATTCCATTTGGAAATATGGCTTCTTATTGAAATTAGTGTGAACAATTGATCAAAGTGTCATGCGACCAGTTTACTGTTACAAATAAAAAATCACATTATGCCCAGGTAATTCCACCATTTTCAATACAGGAAAACTTATACGAAATAAATATACGTTCTCAAACCATTTATTCATATGTTATTTTGTATTTCCAAAATGTCTTGTAAAAACTGTATCATGCGCAAACATTCCCTTCTAGCAATGCTGCGAATAAGAAGCTAACTTAAGCCCGACAATTCACTAGTTTGAAATAGGGGATGATTAGGAGGCCACATTTGAAAGGGCAACAGTGGGCAGGCATTTACCCAGAACATCAGAGTACCACCCGTACTCTTTCTAAAGATGCCAGAGGATCTTCTGTGACCTCAGAGAGTCAGGACATTGGTTTTAGGTCTCATCCAAACGCTGTAGTAATGCTGTATTTTACGGCATAGTGTCCCCATTACTGCATTGGTATCCACGCAGACCACAGGACAGGATCACCTGTCAGTAACAACTATACCTCTTCCTGGCTTTTCTAATTGGTCTCCCATCCAAGTACTGGCCAGACCCAAGCCTGTGTAGTTTCAGATCAGGATGATATGGCTGTTGATATTTTGCTTTCAGTTAGAGTTCGACCGATATGATTTTTTCAGCGGCTGATACTGATGCCAATTTTGTTGGGGGTGGGGGAGAGCGATTTTTTTAAAGTAGAAAAACAACAAGTGAGTAACACAACTGCTTAACTTTAAATATTTAACATTAATATACAAAAACAATAATAATTTAACTCTATTAATATATAATATCATTAATAATATTAATTATTAATCACACTTTAAACAAGAGCATGCAGCTTTTTAAAAGTAATAAAAAATAAAACAACAATTTAACCACATTCGGTGCTGTTGCTTTAGCGTTTCGTGATTCAATATCTGCAGCCACGCGCAGCCATCACTATATTGACCATGTAGTCTGATTAATCAGCCGATGCCGATTGCCATAAAATGATTACTTTTTTCCTGGCTGATTAATCGGTAAACCATTGCTGTTAGTGATGGTATTAGTTAAAGAGATGGTCTTTAAGTCTCTCAGTCCTGTATATTTAGTCCAGTGATATTTTTCTTTTCAAGCAGTTGGAGTTTTGCAGGATGTCTAAAATAGAGCGCCTGAACGCCCGTGTGGCGAAGCTCCTGACGGTGGCCGTGCATGAGGTGTTGGAGGTGGTGAAAGAGACCGTGTCAGAGTACCAGGAGAAGACCGCTCGGACGCAGAGAGAGAACGAGAGCCTCAAGCGGAGGCTGCGGGAGCTCCAGGATAAGCTCAAGAGAGTCAGTGTGGGTAGGTCTGAGACACTGAACAGCAGCCAGTTGTGATGCAGGCCTTTTGTGTTGATGTTCAAACAGTTTTCTTTATATCTCTTTTCTTGAGAAGCTGAACAAGTGACTATGTCACCTGTGTCTGGAGGAGTGACTCTTGGTGGGCTGGAGTCAAACTCCACTCTGAGGCAGGATGTGGATCTCCTGCAGCTGGAAAAGCCAGAGCTCACTGAACATCACCCCAGGAGCCTGATCAATGGGAAGATCAGTGGACCAGAACACGAGAGTGCTCAGTCAATAACAGAATCTGTCACAGTTCCCCAAATCGTTGAAGATGGTCTGTTGACATCTGATCTTCAGTATGTGAAGAGCGATGATGATCATGATGACACTGAGCATGTGTCATTTGTGACTCCTCCAGACACTTCAACTATACAACAAAACTTTGTTTCCAATACAACTAAATCAGAGCCGCCAGCTGATTGTGCTACAGTTCTTCAAACAGTCATCCAGCCAACAAACTCATTTTATGATGCTACAGACTCAGAAAGCATCATAGCGCAAGAGGAAGACCCTCAGCAAGTTAGTTTGAGTTCTTATGGACTAGTGTGTATTCACACAAATCTTGGTACTTTAAACAAAAACAGTTTTGGTATAGATATTGAAAAGCACAGACCGTATTACAAGCATGAGGAAAAGTATCATTGCATTTTGTGTGGGAAGGCCTTCAGTAAAGTGGGAAGTCTTAGAATACATCAGCGATGTCACACAGGGGAGAAACCTTATTGCTGCATACAGTGTGGAAGGCGTTTCAGTCATGCAGGTGACTTTAAGAAGCACAAGCGAGTGCATACTGGAGAGAAACCATACTGTTGTGCTGTGTGTGGGAAGGGCTTCAGTCAGTCAGGGTACCTGAAAATACATCAGAGGTACCACACAGGGGAGAGACCATACTGCTGCAGTCAGTGCGGGAAAAGCTTCAGCCAGTCAAGTCACCTTAAAAAACATCAAAAAATTCACTTTAGTCAGTTATCTTAGGGTTTGGTTTAGTTGTAGAAGAAGCCATACTGTAATTAGGGATGGGCCGATCCATATTTTTTCAGTTCCGATACACAACTGCTGATACTGATACAGATTCCGATACAAGAGCTTATTTTACATTTATATTTTAATGTAATAAATGTGCAAACCCATCTGCAGTGCAGAATGACTGAAAATCCCTGAAATCTCTCTGTCAACCCATTTCGGGCAGTATATTCCTGAGTTTTGAAGCTGGAAGTGATGACATGCGCGCTCCTGTTTCTCGGAGATCCGAGAAATATTGCTGCATTCCATTTGCCCTCGGAACTCGGATTCTGAATCGGATTCCGAGTTTTGAAGCCGGAAGTGACGACATTCGCGCTCCCGTTTCTCGGAGATCCGAGAAATATCTCGGATAACGCAGAGGATCCCGAGTTCAGAATCCAAGATGGCT
>JAOYFF010000094.1:31469447-31481596 GCA_025773925.1 Cryptomyrus ogoouensis | reverse complement strand
TCCCTTAACAGCTTTAATATGCATTAATAACAAACATTACATGATTATACAATTATAATGTTTGTTATTATTATATAATATTCATTATTAATGTTTATTACAGCTGTTAAGGGATGTTAGGATGTAAAGGTATACATGCATGATGTTAATGAATGTTTTATGAATACTTAATGAATA
This sequence comes from Cryptomyrus ogoouensis, assembly GCA_025773925.1. Taxonomy (NCBI): domain Eukaryota; kingdom Metazoa; phylum Chordata; class Actinopteri; order Osteoglossiformes; family Mormyridae; genus Cryptomyrus; species Cryptomyrus ogoouensis. Next base: position 31,481,419 of record JAOYFF010000094.1, on the reverse strand, counting down.
CATTATGAAGGTGTACTGAACATTTTATGAATGCAATAAAAAAGCATTAAGAAGGTGCAATTAATGTAAAGCGTTACCATTTATGTCACGATCCACGGGGAAGCAGGTGACGGAAGCCGTGCATATAAACGAAAGGGGTTTATTGCTGTGGTAGCACACTCCAAGACACACATAACTTGACCGGACTGGGGAAGTAAACGGAAACGCGGACTAAATACAATGAACTAATAACAACAATCAGGAACAGCTGGTAAACACTGGGAATCCACACAGGGTTAACGAGGGGGCATGGCACACAGGAGGAGCGGATCGGGGAGTGACAGGACCCCCCCCCCCCCAAAGGCGCGCACTTTGGGCACGCCTAAGTGGAGCGAAGCGACGGGGACCGGGGACACAACCTGGAAAACAAGAGCAAAACACATCAATGGGGCACAGGGAACAAGACAGACACGCAGAACAGACACAGAGACAGCAACTCAGACAACAACCGACAAACCATGGGAAAAGCGAACAGGCACAGGGGCAACACCAGAGACAAAGGGGGAACACCAACGGGAGGAACGAAGGGGCCAGGAGTGAACGAAGGACAAACAGGAGGACGAGGAGCAGACACAGGGGACACAAAGGGACCGAAAGGCACAGAGGGACATGGAGCAAACACAGGGGGCACAAAGGCAGGGAGCAAGGAGGCAAAGGGCAGGGGGAAACAGGGAGCCGGAGGGAACAGTGAGGAGGGAGCAGGAGGGAAGGCCGAAGGTGAGGAGGAGGAAGGCGAAGGGAGCAACGGAGGAGGCAAGGAGGAAGGGGACACAGGTGAAGGGGAGGAGGGAGCAGCAGCCGTGGCAGGCGAAGGCGCAGCCGCTGCCGGCCAAGGCGTGGCGACCGACAAGTCGGAGACAGGGGACCCGTAGTCGACCGATGAGGTGTCGGAGGCGGGACCGTAGCCGGCCGACGAGGCACCGGAGGTGGGACCGAAAGTGACCGCCGAGCCAAAGCCAGGGGAACTGCAGGCGACCGCCGAGCCAAAGCCAGGGGAACTGCAGGCGACCGCCGAGCCACAGCCAGGGGAAACGCAGTAGAGCCGGGGGGCAGGGCGGGCGGGACCTGGCGCAGGTGTTTAATAAATTTGTAAAATATTCTATAATCCCATGTTTGTGCTGTCATTTTGGGGTACTGAGTGTAGATTCATGGGGAACAAAAATGAATTTACATAATAATTTAATTTAATAATTTAATTTTAGCATGAAGCTACAACATTACAAATGGTTGAAAATTGAAAGGGGTCTGAATACATTCTGAATGCACTGTAAACCCAAGTCGAACGCACCCACAGATTCGATTGCTTAGCCTTGGTATCCCGGATGAATAACTTGTATTTTTAACCTCGTATTTTTGCATGTGAATTTCGACCATCGAATTGGAACAACTTTGAAATGTTCTCTTTGAATTTTTGAAACTTGAGTTTTTCGTGATATGTATCTTTAAACCCTGAATTTGTTTTGTCATGAATTTGTGAACATAGAAAAATAGCAGTGAAACTGCATTATAGAAAATTTGAAGACTGTAATTCAGAGGCAAAAAAAATCTGATGCATATTTCCAATGCATAAATATCCAATGTTAGAATTTCAATGGCATATAAAATTCAAATTGTGATGAGACAGATTTACTTCCATAGAGAACACATTTTGCGCAGTTTAGAAAGATAAAGGATTTTTTTTAAATAAATTTGTCTGTAGCTCATTCTGTAAAAAAAAAAAAAACATGTGAAAATCATATCGTGAACTCAGAATTGTGAATCGTATCGAATCGTCAGTTGAGTATTTGGTTATATCCCTAGTGACAGGGCACAAATACTTAGAAGTAACCCAGTAACTACTGAAGTATAAATCAGGAACAAATATAGTAGCTACTTAAGATAAAAGATGTGTCATGATTAATTAATGATGAACAAACATTAGATAAGCATTTCACTTGTGTCATTCATTACTTGTTCCTTCAGTAATTCCTTAGTAGTTCCTTCAGTTCTTCACAAGGGTTTACAGAATTAACAGCTATAATTGCACATGTAACATGAGATCAATATGTAACTAAGTTTCTGATTAAGTAATTCGTAAGTAATAGCATAATACTACATTATTTGTGCCCCCTCGAGTAAAGTGTTACCACAAAGTTTAATGCTAATATGGTTGTACAAAAATACTTAAATATCAACAGTGAAATTGTAACAGTATCTGTATGTTGGATATAATATCTTGAACAACATATAAAAATGTCTGCCTTTTAAATTACTGAGCATTATTATTATTATTATTTACTGTACAACTTTTTAGCATAATCAACGTCACTGCAGCGGTATGATGTTGTATGACCGGTGATCCCACCCACTGGTGACAATTGGCTGACATAATGTGACACCGTGGGGTTGGTCAGCAGTCGGCATGTTTTGTACTGCACCGCGCTTACCTTTAAATGGTGTAAATTAATATATGTGTTTGTGTATTTATGTTAATTGTAAATATCCCAACAGTGTAATGTTCACCATGGAATGTATGCATTTCATTAGAGTGTACCCGTGAATGTCATGTAAACTGCTGGTTTCCTTGTTGTTGCTGCTACTAGTATTAAAACTGATAGTTAGGAGAGTTTCATTTTAGAAGACCCCACCCAGTCCATACAACCATTGAACAGAGTAGGAGCAAGAACATACCCCTGGCGAACCCCAGAATCAACTAAGAAGAATGGGGACATTCTCCTTCCACTTTGCACAGCACTCACAGTACCAGTGTACAGGCCGGCCATGACATCCAGCTTCTTCGGGGGATCCCGCAAAGTCTCAGGATATCCCACAGGGCATCAACTGAGTCAAATGCTTTAAGAAAATTGACAAAGGCTGCAAAGAACCTTTGCCGAGATACTCGGTTGCGCTCGACTGCTCCGGTTGCTGATAGGCAAACAAGTGATCACAGGTCCTGGTAAAGATGATCCTAGCAAAGACCTTACCCGGCACTGAGAGCAGTGTTATCCCCCTGTAGATGACATAATCCAGGCGATCACCCTTCCCTTTCCAGATAGGGACTACAAGTCCCGTTTTCCAGTCAGTTGGAATAATGCCTGACTCCCAAATGGAAGCAAAGATTGCTTGCAATGTCAGGAGGACAGCCTTACCATCAGCCTGGAGAAGTTCACCCTGGATACCACAGATCCCTGCGGCCTTCCCTATCCCCAGATGATTCACCACCCGTGCAATCTCAGTGAGACTGGGTGGTTCACAGCTGATTGGAGGATCAGCTTCGAGAACTGTGGACCCAGAGATGTTCAACGTCCTATTCAGTTGACCTTTTGCAAAGTCAAGGAACATGGAGCCACTCTCACCCTGGTCTCCAAACCCATGGGGACTGACACAATCCTCATAGCCAGCCCTGTCAGTGCCAGTGGTTGCACTGAAGTCACCCATGACCAGAAGAGTCACATCTCATGGGCATTCATCAACCACCGAGCGAAATTGCGAGTAAAATGTCTCCTTCAATGAGAGATCACTCACCGTGGTTGGAGCAAATATTGAGACAATAGACAAGACATCCAAGGAGTGCCTTAGCCTGAGTCACATACTACGCTGGTACTTTCTCGAAGCACCAAAAATTTGGTATCTGGCACAGTGGAAAAATGTCATTAGACTTCTTTATCATTAGGTGTTAGCATGTAACCTAATGGCACAGATATAATTAACCTAACAAACTTGTTTTGTTTTTAACATGCAGTGCTATAATGTTATCAAAAATCATTTTAATAACCTTTTACCTTTTCCACCAATTTTGGATGCAACAAGGTCACCAACTTATGTCAATTAAAATCTAGTCAGTTAACGTTAGCTGGCAAACTAGAAAAATATGTTGCCCTGCCATTATTTTTTTCATGTGAACACTGCTTGTATTCCTGCAATTGTTTTTTTTTTTATATTTGATGTTATTTGATATTTATAACTGGCATGAGGTATATCACAGTTTATGCAGGGTTTTATAAATGAAATATTTCCCATCCTGCAAGAATTTACAAACATTTTTTTAAATAAATAAACCCCCAGCACCCTATATTTTTGTTTTCAGATTTGTTACTTGCTACAGACTAGAAGCTCGACTGCTGGTATAACGTCTAATAGAAATATTTCTATGTGCATAGAGCCCATTCCAAACTGAGAACAGCTATCAGCCACTGGGGACCTAAAGACGAGAGCAAGGTATTCTGGGTAATGTAGCCTGTTAACCCTGACCTGTGACAAATACAGCCTTCCAAAGCATATAATTGGAAAGGTGCTTAAAAGCAAAGGATTACGTGCTTATTTGACATGGTAGAATACGGCCCATGGTTATTAATCCAAATGATCAGTGTACATCTCTGTGATTCAAAACTCCCTGTGTGTGATTAAAAACTGGCTGGTTTGCTTTGGTTGAATGATAATACACCTGGTAAAATTAATTTTGAATATAAAGTGAACATTACCTTTGGTTTTGATTACAGAGTCAGACTGTGCTATACACCCATAATCACCTAAGCGATGGCTCACCATTTCGATGAAGAGGTTTGGCTGTAACGTTTTGGCATATGATGCATGTTGTTGAGGCCAAAAATACCAGACAGTAAAAGGCAGGAAAGATTGAGTCCTTAACATGACTAACTATTTTCAGGTGAAGGTTGCTGAAAATAGCAGATAAGAAGCTCAATCTCTCTTCCACAAGCTACTACCTTATCATACCATACTACACGAAATGTTACTATAGACATGCTGTAACAGAACAGATTAATTTAATGTAATATATATGTATGGAGATATATATAAACCTTTTTTATTTCTATCTTAGACAGGTCTCTCTTTTAAAAGAGATTTTCAAATCAATTCAAATCAGTGGAAGTAACCTGATTAATTATATAATAATATTGCACAAAAAAAAATTGCAGCAGGTGTCTCCAGCAGCCACATACCTGTAAGACTGTGAGCAGGACAACTGATTTCTATTAACAGAAATGTCATTGCATGCGTCTGCGTGACCCAGTATGGGTTTGTGAGATCTCGTAAACTCATCTCCAACATTCTGCAGATCCAGACGTCACTCGCGGTCCTCTTGTTGGACTATTTGAAGGAGCTCAGTGATGAAGAGCAGAAGGAGTTTAAATGGAACCTGAGTCACACGGGGTTAAAGCCCATTCCCAGGGGGCAGGTGATGCACTTGGATAAAATGGACGTCATCGACATGATGATAAGTTCTTATTCTGAAGAAGGTGCTCTGAAAATCACCCTTGAAATATTGCAGAAGATGAACCTGAATGACCTTGCTCAGAGATTGAAAAAAGACATGCGGAAGTGTAATTATATTTTTCTCAATTTTAAATCAACTTTTCTTGTTGTTCTTCTAAATTATAACTTTTTAATCTCTTGGAAAATAAGTATATTAAATAGTATTATCTGGAAAATTATGAACAGTTAGGTACTGATGTTGAAGATAGAAATTAATTTATTTCAGGCAACCAAGCAGGAAGTGAGCTGTGTGATATATTGCAGAAAAGTAAGAGCTTTATCCTATTTTGTACATGTATGTGGTGTGATGGTGTAAAATTCAAAGTTTGATTTATCACAGTGAAATAGTGAAAAACTGCGTTTTTGTTCTTTTTATATATATTCTCCTCCTATACTGGTCAGGATCACAATGAGAACTAATATATTTTCCTGGCATTTCTTTTCAGGAGAACTCATGCCGCAATGTCAGCGGAGAATAAAGTGTAACCTGAAGGAGAAATTTGAGCGTGTATTTGAAGGGAAAGCTAAGGAAGGACAGCCAACACTTCTCAGTGAGATTTACACAGAACTCTACATAACTGAAGGTGGAACTGGAAGAGTCAATGATGAACATGAAGTGAGACAGATTGAAACAGCATCCAAGAAAAGGTTAACAGAAGATACTACAGTCAAGTGCAATGATATATTTAAACCCTTAAGTGGACGCGTGGCACCTATCAGAACTGTACTCACTAAAGGAGTTGCAGGTATCGGGAAAACAGTCTCTGTAGAGAAATTTATTCTAGATTGGGCTGAAGGAAAAGCAAACCAGCATGTTCACTTCATATTTGCTCTTCCTTTCCGGGATTTGAATTCGATTAAAGATCAGTATAGTCTGATTGAACTGCTTTGCCACTTTGTTCCAGATTTGAAAACATTTGAATCCAATGAACTGTGTAGGTACAAAATCTTGTTTATCTTTGATGGTCTGGATGAGTGTCGCCTTCCTCTAGATTTTCAGAACAATGAGAGCTGGTTTGATGTAACAAAGAAAACATCACTGGATGTGCTGTTCACTAACCTCATTACCGGGAATCTGCTTCCATCTGCTCTCCTCTGGATAACCTCTCGACCAGCAGCAGCCAATCAGATTCCTCCTGAGTGCATCCACAAGGTGACAGAGATACGAGGATTCAATGATTCCCAAAAGGAGGAGTATTTCAGGAAGAGATTTAGTGATCAGGACATGGCTTGCAGGATTATCACACATGTGAAATCATCAAGGGCCCTCTTCATCATGTGCCATATACCAGTGTTCTGTTGGATTTCAGCCACTGTTCTTGGGAGGCTTTTTATTGAGACTGACAGTGGAGACATTCCAAAGACTCTAACTGAAATGTACACACACTTCCTAATCTTTCAGACCAGTTTAAAAAATGACAAGTATAGGCGCCAGACCCCCGTAACACTGAATAGGGCAGTCTGGTACAGAAAATGGATGGATGGATGCATGAAAAACTATGAAACCAGATTTAATAAACGCTCTAAATCTGGCAAAAAATTCCTATTAAAACTTGGTAAACTGGCTTTTCACAACCTTAAGAAAGGCAATCTCATATTTTATGAGCAAGATCTGACAGAGAATGACATTGATGTCACTGAAGCTTCAGTTTACTCTGGAGTGTGCACAGAAGTCTTTAAAGAGGAATTTGGGTTGTATCAGGACAAGGTGTACTGCTTTGTGCATCTGAGCATTCAGGAGTATCTCGCTGCTTTATATGTGTTTGTATCGAACTCATCAGCTGACCTGCTGAAGACTGCAGTGGATGAGGCATTAGAGAGCAAGAATGGACACTTGGACCTCTACCTCCGCTTCCTACTGGGCCTCTCAACAAACTCCAGTAAGACTCTGATACAAAGGCTAATGGCACAGAAAAGAACCAGGTCACATAACATTAATGAGTCAATCCAATATATCAAGAAGAAAATACAAGAAAATTTGTCACCAGAAAGGACTATTAACCTGTTCCACTGTCTGAATGAACTGGGTGACAATTCTCTAGTAGAAGAGGTACAAAGATACCTGAATTCAGGAAGTCTTTCAGCAAAAGACCTCACACCTGCACAGTATTCAGCTCTGGCCTTTGTGTTACTGATGTCAGATGAGGAGCTGGATGTGTTTGATCTGAAGAAATTCATCACATCAGATGAAGGTCGTCAGAGGCTGCTGCCTGTGATCAAGAATTCTAGGACAGCTCTGTAAGTGAAATGAGGATGTGAAAGTAATGTATGTGGCAGTAATACATTAACATTGTATGAAAAATTTACATTTAACCTATTTAGCTGGAACAATTGAGTGTTAATGGCTTTGCTCTATCAGCTAACAGTGAAATCATTGTGCCAGTGCTGGGAACTGAACCGGTGCCATTCCAGTCACCAGTACAGCTTCATAAACTGCTGAGCCACACATCTCCAAAATAAATTAAACAATATTTCTCCTTGTGGATTAGTAACCAGGCTGGCTATTTTTTAATAACCTGGAAGTCCAATTTTATAATGAATGAGGGTAGTTATGTAGAAAAAAAAGTAACAGTTCCGTTTAAGGCTGGACGATTTATCGATTTCAAATCGAAATCGCGATTTGAAACAACGCGATTAGCAAGTCGCAAAGGCTGCGATTTATGATATACATTATACAGCACGTCGGACCCAGGGTTTAAAACTACTGTGAGAATAGTTTTACAAATTCATGGCGTGCTCCCTGTGTGACAGTCATTCTCACCAATCACAAGCGCCGTGCTTCTAACGTATCAGTCATGTTCACCAATCAGAAGTCGCCCAAAAATGCGTATAGGCCCACAAACAGCAAACACGCGAAACTCAAAGAAAATGTTACATTCGCTGTGCGGAAAAATACTGATTCCGCTACTGAGCTATAAGTGAATTGCCTTCCTATTTCATGGTCCGAGATCTCTCAGAAAGGTCCTATCATCAATAGAACCGGCGAGCTCCTTTTAAACACCAGCTGCAATATACTTCAGCGTATCATACCTTTTGTTTTTGTTAATAGGCAATAGCATTAGGATAACCCATCAAGATAACAATGAGACAGACAGTAATTTTCACAGCAGCGGAGTCGGTGACCCCCAAAAAAGCCGTAAAACCCATAATACACTCGTGTTTATGTCATATGTTTTTGTGCTTATTCATATAAGTATTTCCAAAGATTAATCTTAATCCCACAACAGTAATAAATATAAAATATAAATGCCTTGCTTTAACATAAATACTAAAAGAATAGATCGCTTTAATCGCTATTACAGTTAGGTATGGGCAAGCGGTTTTGACTATATGAGTGAGGCACGCAGACCGAGACCAAGCATGGGAAAACGATTACCCACAATCCCGCAGTGAGAGAGACAGAAGAACCATTGGCTGAGTTGTGATCAAGTGACGCTCGGCAAACAAAGCGTAATAGTAATACTCGTACGGCAAGACCTCGCTCGTTTATCAAGTTAGAATTTATTTTAAAATTTTGCTTGTCTTGCAAAACACTCGCAGACTAAGTTACTCACAATTCAAGGTTTTATTGTATAGATCAGGGGTGTCAAACTCAATCACACAGGGGGCCAAAACTCAAAGCACACTTTAGGTCACGGGTCGAATAGGATAAACATTTATTGAACAGACTAAAACTAAACGTTTTTTGAACATAAATATGAATCGAAACAGACAGGATACAATATTATTCCAAAATAAATAAAGTTAAACTTAAAATAACTTAAACTTAAAATATTTTTAAGGGACATAGGTGATTTATAGGTGATTTATATATTTTTATACTAAAGTATGACTCTTGTTTGACACGTGGTATAGATTATATAACCTATGATAGAGTTGCTCACTGTCAATTATCATGAGACTCATGGACAATATACACAGCAACCTCACAGGAGAACCTGTTTTGTGCCAACAGCAGTAGATTGATCCAGTTCCTGAATATCCTACACACAAAACTTCTCAGGAAATTTGTACTTTGAATTAAAAATGCTAACTACAGTGCATCTGGAAAGTATTCACAGCGCATCACTTTTCCCACATTTTGTTATGTTACAGCCTTATTCCACAATAGATCAAATTCATTTTTCTCCTCAAAATTCGACACAACACCCCATAATGACAATGTGAAAAAAATTTTTTTTTAGATTTTTGCAAATTTATTTAAAAAAAAAAAATTAAAAAATCACATGTACAGAAATATTCACAGCCTTTGCTCAATACTTTGTTGATGCACCTTTGGCAGCAATTACAACCTCAGGTCTTTTTGAATGTGATGCCACAAGCCTGGCACACCTATCCTTGGGCAGTTTGGCCCATTCCTCTTTGCAGCACCTCTCAAGCTCCACCAGGTTGGATGGGAAGCATCGGTGCACTGCTATTTTAAGATCTCTCCAGAGATGTTCAATCGGATTCAAGTCTGGGCTCTGGCTGGGCCACTCAAGGACATTCACAGAGTTGTCCTGAAGCCACTCCTTTGATATCTTGACTGTGTGCTTAGGGCCGTTGTCCTGCTGAAAGATGAACCGTCGCCTCAGTCTGAGGTCAAGAGCACTCTGGAGCAGGTTTTCATCCAGGATGTCTCTGTACATTGCTGCAGTCATCTTTCCCTCTATCCTGACTAGTCTCCTAGTTCCTGCCGCTGAAAAACATCTCCACAGCATGATGCTGCCACCTCCATGCTTCACTGTAGGGATGGTATTGGCCTGGTGATGAGCAGGGGCTGGTTTCCTCCAAACGTGATGCCTGGCATTCACACCAAAGAGTTCAATCTTTGTCTCATCATACCAGAGAATTTTGTTTCTCATGGTCTGAGAGTCCTTCAAGTGCCTTTTGGCAAACTCCAGGTGGACTGTCATGTGCTTTTTACTAAGGAGTGGCTTCCGTCTGGCCACTCTACCATACAGGCCTGATTGGTAGACTGCTGCAGAGATGGTTGCCCTTCTGAAAGGTTCTCCTCTCTCCACAGTGGACCTCTGAAGCTCTGACAGAGTCACCATCGGGTTCTTGGTTTCCTCCCTGACTAAGGCCCTTCTCCCCCAATCGCTCAGTTTAGATGGCCGGCCAGCTCTAGGAAGAGTCCTGGTGGTTTCGAACTTCTTCCACTTACGGATGATGGAGGCCACTGTGCTCATTGGGACCTTCAAAGCAGCAGAAAATTTTCTGTAACCTTCTCCAGATTTGTGCCTCGAGACAATCCTGTCTCGGAGGTCTACAGACAATTCCTTCGACTTCATGCTTGGTTTGTGCTCTGACATGCGCTGTCAATTGTGGGACCTTATATAGGCAGGTGTGTGCCTTTCCAAATCATGTCCAATCAACTGAATTTACCACAGGTGGACTCCAATTAATCTGCAGAGACATCTCAAGGATGATCAGTGGAAACAGGATGCACCTGATCTCAATTTTGAGCTTCATGGCAAAGGCTGTGAATACTTATGTACATGTGATTTCTCAGTTTTTTTATTTTTTATTAATTTGCAAAAATCTCAAGTAAACTTTTTTCACATTGTCATTATGGGGTGTTGGCTGTAACATAATAAAATGTGGAAAAAGTGATGTGCTGTGAATACTTTCCGGATGCATTATATTCTTCATGACAGGGAACATGATGGCCTTCAAAAGATGGTCTAAATTTTTAATTTAACTATATTTAATAGTTTTTCTAACTGTAGTGATTTAGGTTACTGCCATGTTTAGCCTGTACTTTCTTTTGGACTGTGCCTCTTATTAGTTTGTTTGGATATTTTGTTCCACTACAATCATGGATGTGTGGGAAATATACAGATCTGTGTGTGTATAATAACAAGCTTCTTTTCAGCCTGAACAGCTGTAATCTCACAGAGAAATGCTGTGAGGCATTGGCTTCAGCCCTCAAATCAAACTCCCCACCCCTGAGAGAGCTGGACCTGAGTGACAATGACCTGCAGGATTTAGGAGTACAGCTGCTCTCTGCTGGACTGGGGGATTCACACTGTAACCTGGAGATACTTAGGTCAGTATTACTGGGTATTTTGCAATGTAACCTTGGAGGAAGAAAATAAAATCAACTCTCCAATTGCTAAGCAACCCCTGGGTTCGCCACAAAAAAATAAAACTGTGGACCTTGTAGTTGGTGAGCAGTTTTCTCCTTTATTCAGCAATCCAGCACAGCACTCCAGTCACACTCTGGCATGAGACACCTCAAGCACAAAAAGCAATCAGTTATTAAACTGTAAAACCTAATACCCTATAAGGGCTGCCAAGTTCTGATTGGTCACAAAACACCAACAAACCAAACTCAAACATTCAACCAATATAATTCTCCACCTCTATTGGTCTACCTTAATATCAGGGTAACATCCACCTATTTTGCTCAGTTCTCAAAACATGCTATTTTTCTGTACTGCTAGACTTCTACTATGGATATGAATATATTATAGTATTATGGAAACACAACTATAGATACATGATTAGTCCTGCTTATGCATTTAAGCTACCGTATAACATATTGCGGCTACGCTAGATCTACGACATTTCATGCACCCCCTTAACCAGTTGGGGCAGCTTTGAATCCCTTCCTGCAGGTTGCCCCCCCCCCCCCCCCTTTTTCTCCCTCCCCCCCCCCGCACCCCCGCCCTCTACCCACACTATAAAATGCCCAC
>JAOYFF010000094.1:31441507-31460143 GCA_025773925.1 Cryptomyrus ogoouensis | reverse complement strand
TCTCACCCTCCTCTCCAGTACCCCGGAATAGACTTTCCCAGGGAGGCTGAGAAGTGTGATCCCCCTGTAGTTGGAACACACCCTCCGGTCCCCCCTTTTAAATAAGAAACAAAAAACAATAAGAGTGGTCAAACAATAAGCGTCCATTATGCCGATCCTCCCCTTCCTCCTTAAGATGAGATAAGCATCCCACATACCGATCCTAGGTACAACATATTGGGCCAGCTGTTCTCCTCTTCAGGAAAGACCCCTTAGAAAAGCAAAGTAAGTGTTCTTGAACAGAGTGAGCATCCCGTAAATCAGAAATAACAAGATAAGCATCTTTGAACAGAATAAGTATCCCAGGACAAGATTTTTAGGACTAGAGAAGCATCCTAGCCCCTTTCATAAGAAACAAGTTAAAAACAAGTTATACAAGTAATCAGTAAAAAACATGTTTGAACAATTCAACTTTAGCACAATAATATTATGGGTGAATCATGGACAATGTATCTGAATTTCAGGATCAGAATCAATCCACACCTCAATCACCTCATATGTATGTCTGCTAGATGGAGTTGAACAATCACAACTGCTTATAATATTACAGTAACAGTAGGACAGTTAACAAATCTTATTAATCTAAGCAATTTACATGGAGGTTTTCCTATGCTATGTGGGCGACGTAATCGCCTGTGAAATCATCCTAATACAGCATTGTAAAATGAATATCCTGAGGTCAGTATTACACAACAGGAAAAAAGGGTCCAGTGTATTTCACGCTGTAAATTGTAATTATTGAAATCTTTATTGGAGTAATCACATTAAAAGTAATACTTTTAATGTAAACTCCTTATTTACAGGAGAGTTTATTTCTGTCTCTCTGCAGGCTGTCAGGCTGTAGAATCACAGAAAGAGGCTGTTCTTCCCTGACTTCAGCTCTGAGGTCAAACCCCTCATACCTGAGAGAGCTGGACCTGAGCTACAATCACCCAGGAGACTCAGGAGTGAAGCTGCTCTCTGCTGTACTGGAGGATTCCAGCTGTAAACTAGAGAAACTGAAGTGAGTACAGGGTTTGCATCTGTCTCTGCTAACAACACATGTACATTATATAGACAAAAATATTGGGACCATTATACCTGCAGGAGTTTTTATGATATCCCATTCTAAATCCTTAGGCATCAGTACAGAGCTGGTTCCCCCTTTGCTACTGTAACAGCTGGCACTGTTCTGAGAAGGCTTTCCACAAGATTGTGGAGTGTATCTGTGGGAATTTTTGCCCATTCATCCAGCAGAGCATTTGTGAGGTCAGACACTGATGTTGGACATGAAGGCCTGGCTCATAATCTCTGCTTTAGTTCATCCCAAAGGTGTTGAGTGATAGGGTTGAGGTTGGGGCTCTGTGTGGGCCAGTCAAGTTCTTCCACACCAAACTCACCCAACCCTTTCTTTATAGATGTTGCTTTGTGGACTGGGGCACAGTCATGCTGGAATAGAAAAGGGCCTTCCTCAAACTGTCCCCACAAAGCTGGAAGCATAGAATTGTCTTGGTATGCTGAAGTATTAAGAGTTCCCTTCACTGGAACTAAGAACCCTAGCCCTACCCATGAAAAACAACCCCATACCATTATTCCTCATCTACCAAACTTTACAGTTTGCACAATGCAGTCAGGCATTGCCAAACCCAGACTCATCCATCAGATTGCCAGACAGAGAAACTAGATTCATCACTCCACAGAACATATTTCCACAGCTCCGGAGTCCAGTGGCAGCGTGCTTTAAACCACTCCATCCAATGCTTGGCATTGTGCTTGGTGATCTGAGGCTTGCAAGCAGCTGCTTGGCCATGAAAGCCCATTGCATGAAGCTTCTGGTACACAGTTTTGTGCTTTGTGCTAATGGTAGAGGAAGTTTGGAACGGTGCAGTTATTGAGTCAACAGAACACTGGCGAGTTTTATGCACTATGCAGCACTCAGCATCCACTCTCTGTTACTTTACGTGGTTTGCCACTTTGTAGCTGAGTTTCTGTTGTTCCTAAATGCTTCCTTTTTTTGCAATAATACCGTTTACAGTTGATCATGGAATATCTAGCAGGGAAGAAAATTCAAAAATTGCCTTATTGCAAAGGTAGCATTCTATGGCAGTACTATGCTTGAATTCACTGAGCTCTTCAGTACAACCCATTCTTTCACAAATGTTTGTAAACCTATTTGCATGACGAGGTGCTTGATTTTATACACCTTTGCCAATGGAACTGAATGAAACACCTGAATATAATGTATGTGAAGACGATGCAACAGCTAACACACCTGTACTGCTTCTCCTGTAGTATGGACCACAATGAAGAGTGCAGGACCAGACCAAGGTTCCATAAATGTAAGTTTGTTTTTGTATGTTTTTAGTAATAATACGATTGATAGTATTTATTGATTGTAATAATGCAATTATTGTGATGTGTGTGTTTTTTGTGCTTTATGTAGAGAGATTTCCATGTTTATGTTTAGGTGATTTTCTGTATGTGTGTGTGTGTGTGTGTGAGCGGGTTTACCTATCCTTATGGGGACATAACGTGATAAATATCCATTTTTTTTCCCTTATGGGGACCAGGAAACTGGTCCCCATAAGGGAAAACTCTATTTTATAAAAATCGGTGACTGCTATGAAAAAACTAAAAATGCAAAAACTCTTGTATTTTGTTAGGTTACTTATGGTTATGGTTAGGGCGGGGTAGGGGTTAAGGTTGTCATAGTTAGCGTTAGCATTTTTCCCATTGAAATGAATGAGCCGTCCCCATAAGGATATGTATACCCTACGTGTGTGTGTGTGTGTGTTTGTGGATTATGTTTATATTATATTGTGGGGACATTTGGTCCCCACAATGTGATAAAAGCCTGTTATTTTGACCATTTGTTCGGTGCTCCCAAGGGGAAACTCAATTTTACAAAAATCTGTGATGGTCCCAACAAAGATATGAGTACAGGTCTGTGTATGCGTGTGTGTGAATGGGCCATGCTCACAAGGTGTTGTGATGCATCTGGTGCAATAAGCTAGTGACCTGTTGCATGTAGGGATGCTTGTGACATCTCAATATTAACCTCTGCTGCTGGCTAACCCAGGTTCTGGATAAAGAAAGCCAAGTGTATAAGTCTTATGAGAGTAATACAAAGCCTCTCTACAGAAGCCCTGAAGAGCAAAACACACCAGCAAATACAAAAACACACCAGCAAATACAAAAAACACACCAGCAAATACAAAAACATGCCAGCAAATACAAAAACACTACAACATTAGTGGCACTAAAAAAGGAAACGGTATGTACCTACTGATTATCACGTACATGTTACTGATTGGACAGATATAACAAAATAAGTTATCTCAAGAAAACAAAAGTTAAGTTATTAAGTTAAGTAATTAAACAAGGGAACCACATTTGTCAAGAGTAAGAGGGAAGTTGTTTCCACTAAAATGGCATAGTTAATGCTATTGAATCATTTTTTTTTTAATTTTTTAAAATGACATTCATACATAAAATCAAAATTTCCCCCCCATGTGCTACAACTAAGGGGGAATTTTCTCTTGTTGTGAGAAATGATTTCAACATTAACTTTTAAAAAGTGACAGTGGCAGTAAAACTGTATTTCACACTATCATGGTTAAAGTTTTTAGTTAAATCTGCAGTTCACATCAACTACGGTCTGCTTACTCCACTAGTATGTTTATTAAATTTGCAGTGGTAAAGTTATATAGATACTTATTGTAGGTGCTTGACAGTCATTCTGCTACATGAGATGCTCGAGCTCAAGGAACACAAACACGGTTCACTCAGACCAAAAGCCAGGGCAATGAATTTTTCTGGCTTGCCAGCTAACGTTAGTTGACTAACCAAAGGCTGACAAATCAAACCGGTGACCTTGTTTTACTCTGAATCAGTGGTAAAGGTAACAAGTTATTAAAATGATCTCCGATAACGTTATACATGTTAAAAACAAAAACATTTTGTTAGGTTATTCACATTTTTGCCATTTTCACCACTTTTTAAAACATACACTTAGTGACAAAAAAAGTTAAGCACGTACATGGAGTGGTGGAAATGAAATGATTCTGCATGCAGTGAAAGGTCATGTGACTGTATGATTATAATATCAGATCAAACGGACAACAAAGTTGGCAGCATGGGCACACTGCTGGTTCCATGTCAGTAGGGTGTGGCACCCCTCTAGGCCTGGAAGGGAGTCGTACAGCCGTTGTATCCTCTCCTGCGGCAAGTCGGGCCACAAGCTGTTGTAACTCACCCTCGAAATCCTGCAGATTGGCACTGGGTCTGAGGTGACGTCTGAGCTGATCCCACACATGTTAGATTTGGTAAAGCTTGGGGGATCTGCCTGGCCATGGTGAGGACCTTAACCTGACGCAGGCAGTCCATAGACACATGTGCCATGTGTGGACGGGCATTGTCTTGTTGAAAGACTGTACCAGGGTGCTGTCTCAGGAGGGGTAAGACATGCAGACACAGGATGTCACTGATGTGCCATCGGAGTCCCCCGAATCACTGCCAGAGATGACCTGAAGTCACCCAATGACTCCCCACACCATGATGCCAGGAATAACACTGGTGCGTCTCTCCACAATATTGGCAGGATTGGTCCTCTCCCCTTGGCACTGCCATACACGACGGTCATCCTTTTTACTGCAGAACTGAGATTTATCGCCGAACATGGTACAGCATCTCTTGTCATCAGTCCATGCCTCCTGGTTACGGCACCACTCCAAACACAGCCATCTCTGCGCTGTTGTAGCCAATACATAGGACGGTGGACCTGTAGTCCTGATGCCAGTCATCGAGACATGGTGCAGGGTGACATGGGGTGATGTAGAGAGTCCAATACCTGCGTCTGGATGGCAGACGCAGATGTCATAGGGTTCTGTGATGCTTGCCGCACAATACGACGATCCTCCCTTGGTGTGGTCTGTCTCAGTGACTTTTTTTTGTATTTTCTGGTGTTTTCATATTTCATGGTGTGTTTTTGTATTTGCTGGTGTGTTTTTGTATTTGCTTGTGTATTTTCATATTTCATGGTGTGCTTTCATATTTGCTGGTGTGTTTTGCCCTTCTGGGCTTCCTAACATCTCCCTTACAAAAGCTTCTACTGAAAATTACCCAATCAGAAAAAATTGCCCACTCAGCCCACTCCTGGATAGGTTACTGCACCTATCGGGACATTCCACCTTGTTGTCAAAACAAAAAAGCAATAAACCTTAAAATGTCAACCTGGAATGTGTGAACCCTTATAGACGACTCCAACAACACCAATAGCTCCCATCTGCAGAACAGCCCTGGTTGCTGTGGAGCTGAGGCTATATAACATAGACACTAGACTCCTGGATGAAGGGTCCCTAAAGGAGGAGCGAATGGGCCATACCTTTTTCTGGAAGGGATAATCCACTTGTCAGCAATACCTTCATGTAATGGAGCTGGCAGTCAAAAATGTTCTTATCCCAAACCTGAGTGAAACACCAATAGGCATCAGTGGAAGACTGATGTTCCTCCATTGCCTCCTAACCAAGAAGTGCTTTCCTACACTCCTTACTGTCTATACACCAACTCACCCATCAGAGAATGATATTAAAGATAACCTCTACCTGTTACTGGATGAAACCCTGCACCAGAATCCCAAGAGTGACAGATTCCTCTTACTTGGTGAATTTAATGCTCAGGTGGGGAGAAAGAGCAGGATATGGAGTGGAGTGTTGGGAGAACATGGTATTGGTCGGGCCAATGACAGCAGTGGGAGACTTCTTACTCCCTGTGGATGACCTTACCATTACAAACATGCTCCTTCAACTAAGGAACAATTAGAAAACATCATGGATACACCCTCACTCCAAACACTGGAACTTGATTGATTATACTATAGTGATACACAGCGACATCAGAGACCTCCTCAAAACCTGTGCTATGAGAGGTGCAGAATGCTGGACAGACTATTGCTTTATTGTGGCCAAATACTGTATGACAGTCTGCTCTCAAACGTCTGGCAAGAAACTGCTACATTGTGCCTGGTTACAAAGCACTGGAGCTAAGGAGTCGTCTTGGAGGGCCTTGGCGGTGAAGCTAAAAGAGACCAAAACATTCTTGTACGTCAAAGAACCCATTGAACGACAGTAGACTTTGATAAACTCTGTACTTTGTAATGCGAGAGCCCAAACCATTGGATATAGATCCAAAAAACATCAAAATTGGCTTGATGAGGAATCGGAGACCACATTCTACCAGCTGGGAAACATGCAGAATCTACATAAAGCATCTCTGCTCAACCCCTTATCTAGTGCTATCAGAGAGCAATGGCAAGCAGCTCACTGCGATGTGCAAAAGATTGTAAGGCCACTGCAGAATGAATGGTGCAGGAATAAGGCACAAGAAATGCAAGAATATGCAGATATAAATTATAATTTTAACAACTCGGATAAACCCATATTTAGTCCAAGAAATTATTCTCTTACTCTCCTAAAAACAGCTGATGATCTTACACTCCTAAAAGACCAGCAGAGTGGGCTGAACAATTTGATACTTGTCTTACCAGCACACACTCTTGCAGATCACTCCATACATGACGAGCTGCCTGAATACCCCATTATTCTTTGCCTCAGTGAGACACCACCCTTCTTTAAGGTTCTGATAGTTGTCTGCTCCCTAAAAAATATGAAGTCTCCTGTCATAGCTGCTAAGTTGCTGAAAAAGGACACTGCACCAATTTATCACAAGAGTATGGGAAGCAAAAGAGGGTCCCCAGCAGTGGTGGTACACAAATATCGTCACTGTATATAAAAACAGGGGTGATAAGTACATTTGCAGCAACAGTAAGGGAATTTCTCTTTATGTTGTTGCGGGGAAAGTCCTGTCAAAGATCGTGGTGACGAGGCTGACTGATAACATCACTTAATTAGTGGTCACAATGTGGTTTATGAAAGAACAGGTCAGTTGATATGATTTTCATTAGAAAAGTGCCGTGAACAACACCAGGACCTCTTTATGGTCTTTGTTGATCTCTTCAAAGCATCTGACTCTGTGAACAGGGAGCTGATGACTGTGCTTATGGCTCTATCCCCAAGACCTTCAGTTAATCCTAGCAGTCCTTGTCAAAACTTTTAACAAGATGGACTTATCTGTTTAACACCACAGAAACTGGGGGTGATCTGTCAGCGGAGCCTTGGAACACAACACTCACCACCAGTCCTTACAGTCAGCTCAGAAAACTCACAATAGCTCAGTTTTATATAAAAAAAAACCCGGGCATATTGATCATGAAATACAAAACCAGATCAAACAAGCAGCAGCTGCCTTTGGAAGATTACAGCAGTGAGTCTTCCAAAACAAGAACCTCAACCTGCACAAAAGGTTTAAGGACCAGATGAAGGTGTCTCTGGAAAAGTGATGGGGTTAGACCTCACCACCTAGAGAATGCTTCTGCGGACTGCAATACCTGGTGACAGCTCTGGACGAAATAAATATGCTAGAGGAGAACAGGATAGCTAGTAGGCAACAAAAGCAAGCCTGGAGGCACTGAACACATCCAGTAGTCTGGCCACCACCAATGCCATCTAACATGCCCCACATCTTATAAACATTGGTTCTAGAATCTGATTTTTTTACAAAATGCTGGGTTTAGATAGGCGGCACGGTGGTGCTGTGGTTAGTGTTGCTGCCTCACATCACAAAGGTCCTGGGTTTGGTCCCTGGGTTGGGCGTGGGACCTTTCTGTGTGTGGAGTTTGCATGGGTTTCTGCTGGGGGCTCTGGTTTCCTCCAAAGGTTTGCATGGTATGTTAATTGGAAACTCTAAGTTGGGCGATGTCAGTGTGTGCACCCTGTGGTGTGTTGGTTCCTGCCTGAACCTGTTGTTCCTGGGATAGGCTCTGGTCTTCCCCTGTGACCTTGATAGGGGTTAAGCAGTTATGGGGATGGATGGGTTTGGATTTATAGATGATAATTTCCTAAATAAAAATGGTAATCTGTTTGCTTCTCTACAAATAAATACTTTATATCTGCTCATGCGCTGTTGACTCAGTAACTGCAGAGTTCCAAATTTCCTCTGGCATTAACCCCAGCACAAAAACTATGTCCTGTTAGCTTCATGCAATGGGTTTCCATGGCCAAGCATCTGCATGTAAGCCTCACAATGCGTAAGTGTTTTAAAATACGCAACCACTGGACTCTGGAGCAGTGGAAACATGTTCTGTGGAATTGATGAAAGATGTTTGTCTGTCCAGCAGTTTGTTCTATGTGTCTGGGTTTGGCAGATGCCAGGAGAACATTACTTGCATGACTGCATCATGCCAACTGTAAATTTTGGTGGAGGAGGGATACTGGTATGGGGTTTTTCAGTAGTTGATCTAGGCCCCTTAGTTCCAGTGAAAGGAACTCTTAATGTTTCAGCATGCTAAGACATTTTGGACAATTCAATGCTTCCACTTTTATGGGAACAGTTTGGGGAAGGCCCCTTTCTGTTCCAGCATGACTGTGTCCCAGTGCACAAAAGCAAGGTCCATAAAGACTTGACTAGCCCACACAGAGCCCTGGGATATCATAAAAGTCCCTGTAGGTGTAATGGCTAGATGTCCCAATACTTTTGTCCATATAGTGTATGTTTGATGGATGTTGCTATTTTGTAATTTTATTCTCCTGTAATTAAGCCTGTTAATTTAGCATGCACAACTTTTGGTAAGTCTTCCCACCACTCATTTTATGAGTTATTTGACATGCTTGAATTCCTGTTTCTTTGTGCTGTTTTAGTGTTCATAAAAAATAAAGTACGAGCTACAGAAGCATATTACTGCCACAACATAATAAAAATAATATTCTCACTATCATATTATAATGTGAAAATATTGCATTATAACGTGAAAACATCACGTTAAAACGAGAAATCGTATCACATTATAACGTAATAGTGAGAATATTTTTTTTCATTATGTCGTGGCAGTAATACGCTTCCGTAACAAGCTACTGTGCAGTCTGGTCCCACATCGATCTCTCCGTGCGGCATATCTCACACTCACAGCACAGGGGGCAGCCAGAACGTTGCAGAATTGTGTGTTAATGAGTGTGTGAGATGTGACAGTGATAAAATGATGGAGATGCTGGTCTTTGTGATGGTGTGCTCTTCCTCTTGTCTACAGACTCTTGTCAGCTGACACTGGACCCCAACACAGCATACATACGCCTTTCTCTGTCAGAGGGGAACAGGAAGGTGACATGTGTGGCAGAGGAGCAGCCATATCCTGAACATCCAGAGAGATTCATCTGTTGTCAAATTCTGTGCAGAGAGAGTCTGACTGGTCGCTGTTACTGGGAGGCTGAGTGGAGTGCAGACAGAGCCCGGATAGGAGTGACTTATAAAGGAATCGGGAGGAAAGAAGCAAGTGCTGACTGTGTGCTTGGACATAACGACAAGTCATGGATTCTGTGTTGCTCTCCTCATAGTTATTCTGTCTGGCACAATCATAAACCAACTTACATACCCATACACCCCTCAGGTTCCCGCAGAGTAGGAGTGTATCTGAACTGGGAGGCCGGTACTCTGTCCTTCTACAGGGTCTCCTCTGATGGATTGACCCTCCTGTATAATTTCAGCTCCTCATTCACGGAGCCCCTTTATCCAGGGTTTTATATATATCAAAACTCTTCATTGTCCCTAAGCATGCTGGGATAGCTCAGTGTGTTGGAGGAAAAAATTTTACTTAATCTGCAGTGGCTTTCCCGAATGCTTTGGAATGCTATTGTAGTTCATTATCTACAGGCTACATAATGAGCTAACCAATCACACTTGCTATGCATTCAGTCACATCTTTTGAAGTGGGAAGGTGAGACACCCCTCACAACCAGCAATGGCAGAAAGTTGTGCAAGTAAACCAAAGACAGTGCTTTCATCCAGGAAGTTAAGTTGCTTGTCTGAATATTGTTTTGCAGCTGGCCATGAACCTTTTGGGCAGTTTCATTAATGAACAATTCATAGAGAAATAAAGGCTGGCCTGGGGTGAAATAATGAGCCTCCTTGGTCTGGTGCAGGATAAATTGAAAAGAGGAACACACTGAATTTTCTGCACTGTGCAGCTTTTGACAGCTCTCTGCTTCTACGCCACCAGTGGATTCCTGCAGTGTACCGCATCTGTGCATGCATTGACCACATTTCTGTTAGACTGTGTGCACAGCTACATACAATGTCTAGCAGAAGGGGATGCCTTGCGTGACACTAAAATTGGTTTTCATGCCATTGCAGGCATACCTGGCATTGTAGGTGCACCTGCATCTGTGTAAAGGGTTATTGGCACTAGGCATAAATATCCAGCTGATATGCAACCATCAAGGACATTTGACAGACATTGTTGCCTAGTGGCCAGGGAGTTCACATGATGCTTATATCTGGTCCAGATTTGGAGTGAGTCAGATGGCAAAGGATGGTGTGATTGCTGGTGGCTGGTTATTGGGGGACATCAGGCATCCTCTTAGCGAACACCTGCTGATTCCAGTGATACCCAAACTGTGGCTGAGGAGAAGTATATCACCACACACCAAAGAACATACTGCTGTAGAGCGTGCTTTGGGCATGTGAAAGATGTGATTCTACACAAGTTCTTGGGAGTGTGAAGATTTGCTGATGCTGTGTTGTTCTTGTTATGTCTAGTGTGCTGCACAACATTGCAGTAATTATTCTATATAAAATATATTTTTGACCACCTCCTCAATAAAGGCTTCCTTTTCCTATTGCTGCACTCCATTATTCTTTTTTTACAAGGACGCAACATCACATTTTGAGTGCATTTATATGTTTTCAACAAATAGGTTAATTTTTTTTTTGTCAATTTTGGTTGTTTTGTTGTGTTTTTATTGATTTTCTGTACTTTTTTACATTTGCATATATCTGGTGTGGCAATCATATAACACATACTTATGTTATATATGTTATATATTTCACCATTGAAATACATGGGATTGATTTTCCTGTTATTGACAGTCTGTGATTTTCTTACGCGGAGGCTGAGGAAGAGCCAACAAAGACAGTACTACTTAAAGGTTCTTTGTTAATTCTGGAATAACAAATGCTTTTGGGAAATGCACAGACCTCAGTCATTCTTTACTTACATTGTTCGTTATCTTTACCCTAGACATCTTTATTTTTTCCCCTTTTACAATAAACTAAGCATTGAACTAAATTATCTTGTGTTTGCCTCATTTTACGTTGCAGCTGGAGCCGGTTGTAACACTATTCCTTGTGAGGACTCTTGTCGCAGCATTCTGCACCAAGTGGAATTTGATTAATGATGCAGAAGTGCACCCAACCAATATGGTGTTGCAGTAGTCCAGACTAGAAGTTATAAAGGCATGAACTAACTTTTCTGCATCTCAAAGTGAGAGTATTGTTCTAACTTTTGTGATATTCTTGAGATCGAAGAAAGCAGTTTTAAGACGGTCAGCTACAGACTCTGCCTTTATAGTTGGTGTCATAGCTATGCTTCCATAATTAGAGTGCTGGTGTTCACTAGAAATACTGAGACCATTGCTGATAACAAAATCCAATGTATGATCTTGGATATTAGTGACCCCAGTTACATGCTGCATCAGATCAAATAAAGTAATAGGTTCTTTAGAAGTGCTGCCATTAGCACTGTCGATGTGAATATTAAAATCACTAGTTAAAATCTTTAGAGATGATTGACTGCATTTCAGAAAATGCATCAATAAAATTTGGACAGTATTTTGGGCGTCTGTGATAACCACTAGTGAAATTTTTGGAGAGCTTTTCATCACAGCACAAAGATATTCAGAGGAATTAAACTCCCCTAGTATTACCTGCTTGCATTTGATTGCATCGGTAAATAGACCTACACTCCCACCTTTCCTGCCAACTCAAGAGTCATTAAAAAAGTTTATATTGACTGGTGCTGGGGGGTGCTGATTTTTGAATAATCTGCAAGTGTTTAATGTGCAGTGTGTGCTCCCAGATAATACAGCCTTACAGTTCTCTAACCTACCCAATACATAAGCATGTATTAGTATACAAAAACATATTCTCAGTGTCTTAAATAGTAAGAAAACGTCATAGTTTGGTAATGTTATGTAGCAGAATGTGGAAATTATAGCAGAACTATCTGTGGACTTGCCTCCAAACAGCAGAACCCCCACATTTTGTGACAAAATATTTTCACTCTTCCAAGTCTTAACTTTATTAAAAGCAATTAGCTAAAGTGAGAATAGATAAGGTATCATTAGGTGTAGCTGAAATATATACAGACTTATGGACATCTTTTACTTAAAAATGGACTGACTTAAAATCTATTACATTAAAAATTTGAGTTAAATTCAATAGTTTGTAATCATGAATGCATGCACTACTTTATTACACTCATGAAAACATTGCAGTTTCAGCGGTTTGTTGGCTCGAGGTACAGTACAATATCGTATATAGTTGCTTTTATTATTATTATTATTATTATTATTAATAATAATTATTATTATAATAATAATAAGCTCCCCCGTGTCTGTGTGGGTTTTTGCCGGGGGCTCCGGTTTCCTCCCACAGTCCAAAGGCGTGCAGAGTAGGCTGATTGGTGTGTCTAAATTGGCCCTTTGGTTGTGTGCATGTGAGTGTGGCTGTGTGAGTGTGTGTGCCCTGCCGTGTGTTGGTTCCCGCCCAGGGTTGGTTCCCGCCTGCTCCCGTTGTTCCCAGGATAGGCTCCAGGCCCCCCGCGACCCCAGTGGGGATTAAGCGGTTACGATAATGGATGGATAATGGATGGATGGATGGATGGATGGATGGATTATTATTAATGTGCTGTATTATTATTCTTATGATTTACTTACAAATTCGACTTAAAGACAAACTTAAGGGACAAATCCTATTTGTGACCTTTGGACTGCCTGTATTCAGGAGTCATTGGCATAGGAGTGATGATTAACGTTATGTTTTCTCATTATGTTACTCAGTGACAGCAAGTATAGAGAAAACAATATACGACCAAGAACTGATCCCTGTGGCACTCAACATTTGATAACAAAGTGCAGTTATTGGACATGTGAACATATTGATATCTATTACTCAAATA
Source organism: Cryptomyrus ogoouensis (assembly GCA_025773925.1). Lineage (NCBI taxonomy): Eukaryota > Metazoa > Chordata > Actinopteri > Osteoglossiformes > Mormyridae > Cryptomyrus > Cryptomyrus ogoouensis. The sequence continues at coordinate 31,447,062 of JAOYFF010000094.1, read as the reverse complement.
GGATTTAACCACTTCAACACCATTCTGCACAGCCCAACATCAAATTCAAGTCTATTTAATAGATAGAATAGTCAACTCTGTCAAGGTCCAGAAACATGAACACAGTCACATTGCCAGCATTAGTTGCCATTGCATTTATGACTCTAGTTAAAGCAGTTTCAATAGTGTGTCCCTGACAGAAGCCTGATTGCAAACTATTGAGTGCACTGTGGGTGTCTAAGTATGAATGAAGCTGTGCTGCGACTATCTTTTCCAGAACTTTGTAAAAAAAGTGAGAGACAGATTTGTAATTGCTGAGTTCTTGTGGAACCAAACATACATACATAAACACATACATATGCATACATACATAAGATGTATGTAAATATAAATATAAATATATATGAATATTTATGAGTTATAAGAACTCATATATAAGAAATTTACAAATGAGAGGTGGCCATTTGGTCCATCAAGCTTGTTTGGGGAGAACTTAATTAATAGCTCAGAGTTCACCGTACGGGACCCTCTATCACGGGTGCACACATAACTATCTACACCTCTAATAACTGAATCCCTTACTACCACAACCTCCCTCCTCCTGGAGGTAGGGGGCTCCTAGGTTCCCAAGGGCCCACCTGCCTCACCAGTCTCTTCCGGCTGTAAAGCGGTTAGACACCGTCACTTCAGGTGATGCCGCCTCTGTAAACTGTGTACGCCCTTTTCTACGTCTATGACCTACCTTCACCAAGTTCTAACGACCTATCTGTTCTTCATTCTCCCCCCTCCCCACTTGTGACATACACACCGTCTCCCTAAAAGGCATATTAACTCTCTCCTCTAACTCCTTGTTGTGTTGGATGAGAGCCAGTTGTTCCTCGAAGTCTTAAACCTTGACCATGAGTGAGTCCACTAACTTACATTGCTCGCAGATGAAGTCCGACTGGACCCAAACATCCAGAAGGGAAAACATTAGCCTTTAAGGTCTACCTTCAATGAGAAAAAAAAATCCACAAATGGATTCCCTTAGAGTGCAGAGATGGGCAGTGTTATTAAGTGCTTACGAGTACACCACTGTCTACAAACCAGGTAAGAAGAATGCTGGCACTTAAGCTGTTTTAAGTACTTAAGTACATCATCATGCCTTAAGTTGATTGCCAGTCCCTGAGGATGTCCAAGAAACCACAAAAGCTGATCAAGTTTTAATGATGGATGTCATGGAGGGGAGACCCATGTACATTGACCAGATCAAGTGTTGCACAACTAAGGATGTGACATTGTCCAAGGTTTATGAATATGTCCTGCAAGGGTGGCCAGTCGAGGTAGAATGACAATTTCGACCATACTATAAGAGAAGAATGAAACTGAGTGTGCAGCATAGGTGTGTTCTTTGGGGAGCTAGAGCTGTCATACCTACTCGAGGACCCTGCAGATTACTAAAGTTCCTACACCAGACCCACACAGGTATTCAGAGATGAAAGGGTGAGCCCGATCGTACGTCTGGTAGCCAGGCATGAACTAATGCAAGGGTGGCCAATCTTATCCGCAAAGGGCCGGTGTGTATGCAGGTTTTTGGGATAACCTGTAGGTCAGCTGTTCCAACCCAGGTGTGAGGTCTCTTCAGCCAATCAGTCCTCTAATTAGTAATCTAATTAGGGAGTTGCAGCGAAAACCCGCATCCACGCCAGCCCTTTGCGGATAAGATTGGCCACCCCTGGACTAATGGCTTAGCTGAATGTGCAGTTCAGACCTTTAAAGTGGGAATGAAGAAAAAAAAGGGTGAAACACTGGAAACCAGACTGTCCCGGTTCCTATTCAGCTACAGAATCACACCACAGTTGACTACAGACTTGTTTCCAGCCAAAATAATGATAGCTCGGCAGTTAAAGTCGACATTTGATTTGCTTGATGTACAGCGGAAGCAGCTTAAGCAGAAACAAGGTCATGACAAGAACACCAAAATGGGAAGTTTCTTACCTGGTGATTAAATCTACAGCCTTGGAAAATATTAAGAGACCACTCTATATTTTTAAACAAATGTGCATTGTTAAATCCTGTTTTAATTGTGGTCCTGCTGGCAGAAGGTTACACTGAGCAGCAGGTTGCTTCCAGGTTCAAAATATCTAAGACAACAGTACATAAGAATAAGGTGAAGCAGGAGACACTGAGAACGACCAGAAACCAGCCAGGTAAAGGGATGACCAACTTATCTGACAGGTTCTCATGAATCGTAGGATGACATCAAGTGACCTTCAAAAGGAATGGGAAACATTAAGTACAGATGTAAAGTGCACTGCTAGGACAGTTCATATCAGGCTCCTAGAAGTAGGACTGAAGTCCCATAAAGCAAGGAAGAAGCCCTTCATTAATGAGAAAGAGAAAAACCAGGCCGCAATTTGCAAAAAAAGAAAAACATATATTATTCACAGATGCACACCCTTAAATTGAGTGAAACAAAAAAATGTGTTGTGGTTTCTTCATTTTTTCCGCAGCTGTACGTCTGGAATTACAGCTATGGTCCTTGGTGGGCTCCTGCAGTGATAACTAGCTGCTCGGGTCCCTTGTTGTATGGAGAGCTTTATGGTATGGGGCAAACCATAAAACTTCATGTGGATCAGATAACTGTCATGATCATCCAGAACAGAAGAGCATTTTTTGATCAGGTGAGGAGTGAGGTCCGGGAAGTTGTAGGTGACTTACAAATCATTTCTCTGGATGTCCAGGAGCCTACTGCAAATGACTACTGATCAGAGGACTGTTGCAGAAAAGGAGATTTCAGTTGTTCGTGCCATGCCTGTTGTACCTTCTATGAGGAGGCCGACCAGAGAGAGACATTCCCCTATTTACCTAAAAGACTTTGTTAAATAGCACAGTGATTTTTTTTCACTATGTCATCTGAATAAAGGCATCTTTTGCTTGTTTACACATTGTGTTAACTTGCAGTAGTTGACAGATTGGATCATTTCATGGTTCATTGTATTATTCTGTAGACCTGTGACTCTAGTTGCTAAATTTGTTGCAGGTGCGGGATGTTTATGCTTAAGAGGGGGAGGATGTAGTATACATATTATTTTATGTTGTCATATTAACGTGATTCATATGTGTGATTGGTGGATGTCCGGCTCCATTCATTGGTACAACAGGATGACATGGGAGAAGAGTTGTTCTGAGGTAAAAATGGAAAAAGGGAAAGTTTGTTCCCCCTTTGGTGAAAGTTAAAAGTCAATTAAAACTGGTTAATTCTTGGTCCGTGTTGCTACAATAACTTTTTTCATCAGAGACAATCATCTACATATTGCTGCATGATGCAATGGTCAGCACCACAGGCCTACCCAGTAAACTGGAAGTGTTAATGAAACACATGAAGTGTTCATCATTACTAAACCATTAATTCACTTGTGATACTCATTTCTATAGAATCACAACAAACTCACTATAAGCCTTTGCTAATTATGAATTCATCATTACCCAATGATTAGTTCAAGAAAAATGTATACCTTCAAGTAGTCACACAACTCGATAGTAATTGTAAATCATTAAGTCACTATTACTTCATTATCTGTTCACTGATTTGTTACCCCCTGAAATAAAAGCAGGCCAACGATATCCAAATAAAACAGTACTTTATTACACATAAAACATGTTTTATTAGAAAGACATAGCTGATGGCCTGTTCTAATAATCAATACAAGTATTCATGTTCACCTTACAGGCAGGCATATCAAATGCATGGACCCAAAATGAAAGTTTGTGGATGTAACCTGCATTGAGTGGACAAGCACAATGCCACACTGTATTAAAAGCTACAACCTCGGGCATGGAAGGCAGGCAAGGAGGCTAAAAGCCATGGGTGCCAGTATCTGTTGCTAGCATGTCTCTTAAGGTGTCAGGGAATGAGCTTCACTTACTGCACAACATTGTACCCACTGGCTACCATTACTTGGAATAGGTCATTTGTTGGCATATAAATTAATGAATGAAGTAACTGTGAATTAACACTCCTTAACAGATGACCTAGTAAGTGTGAAATAATCACATAAAGTAATTGTGACTTTATGATTAGTTTGTGGTAATCAACAGGACTTCATGATACATTTTGTATTAATTCATATATTAAATCATCACGAGTCATGAATTATATAAGAATTACTTAAGTATTTGATTTGTACCCATATAAAGTGTTACCAAGGAAACCAAGTGAGGTTTTATTTACAAAATTCTAAACTAGATGTACATTTTCACAAAAATCCAGGACAATTTGTGTCCAAGGAAAGAATGTTACTTTTCTGGGACAGCTGCTCAAAAAACAGGACAATCCCAGGAAAAGAAGGACAGGTGGTAACCCTAGGGTATAGACTTCTCTGAAGTCTAGATGTTCTGGTACTAACACTCCGATACCTGTCAGATTTGGTGAGCAGGATGGGTGGGATAACTGATGACACTGCTAGCCCATCTGCAGGTTCTCCTGTTATAAATATCCCACAGTGAAGCCCAGATGAATCCTAATACAGTAGAACCTTGGAACTTGAACGCCTCTTAACTCGGCCAACTCGGACATCGAACGAGTCTGCCTGTTGAATTTTTTTCGACTTGTACCTTGACCGGAATCTTGAAACTCGACCGTTTTTGCTAAAACTTGTATGAGTCGAGACACGTTCAGCTCTACTAATTCGGACCTTGAACGGGTAACTGCAACTTGACCGAAAACTCAGAACACAACAAAACAAAACAGACCTGCTAAAACTTGTACGGATTGAGATGGGTCTCTGATGGGCTGAAACGAAGGCACACACACCTACTGGGATGCTGATGCCTTTGAATCGCTCTCAGTTTTGCGGTACCTCTCCAATGAGTTCGCCATATGAAAGCTGTGTTCCTGTGTTCGGTGTGAATTTTTGGTGCTTTATCTACAGTACATTTAGTGATACAGTAATCATAGCCTAAGTGAGCAGTGATAGCAGCAAACCAGAATATAAATGAAAGTAACTGTAGAACGTAAAAATAAAATTATAGCGAGACTTGAAGATGGTGCACACGTGTCTGCTCTTGCTTCAGTGTGGGATTGTCATTTATTTAATGTTTTTTGCTTTTGTATGTGTGCTTTTTCATGTGTGTATTAGCTTTATACTGATTGTTAATTCTTTTCATTAGTTAGGTAGGCAGAAAAGTTTAAATAGACAATCATTTTGGGGGTCTGGAACGGATTAAATTTATTCATTATTTCTTATTGGGAAATTTGACTTGGACCTCGACAAAATCACAGCTCAATCAGCCTTCTGGAATGAATTAAGTTCCAAGGTACCACTGTACTGGCTGATTTGTGTACAATAAAACAGCACACGCCATAAGGCAGGGGTGTGAAATGTACGGCCCGTGGGCCTAAACCGGCCCGCCAAGGGATTTAATCCGGCCCGCAGGATAAATCTGAAAGTGAAAAATTTCAATGAGACATGAACTAGAATTTTTTAAATAAACTGCTATTCCTAAATTGTCCGCTAGGGGCGCACTGTTTTAGACATGGATCAGGTGAAAGAAGAAGAAAAAGACAAAACAATGCTGAGACAGACACAGCTAAT
>JAOYFF010000094.1:31428335-31438835 GCA_025773925.1 Cryptomyrus ogoouensis | reverse complement strand
TTCTCCCCAAACGAGCTTGATGGGCCGAATGGCCTCCTCTCGTTTGTAAATTTCTTATGTTCTTATGTTCTTATGAATTATTGAATTATCGTACTGATTAGTCAGTTAATCTAAATGATTAATTTTCCTCCAGAAAATCAAATTGATTGTTCCACTTAAGTAAATTTTATTTTGACAATAAAGTGACAAATAAAAATAAAACATATAATAAATATATATAATAAAACAGCTTGAGGCCAGGACAAGGAAATATTAAGCATTGTATTAAGATTTTTGTGCTGCATGGCAAAGGATAGTAAATGATACAGTAAAGCATACCTTGATGGGCTCTCCTGTTAAGAGTTTGAGAGTGGAAAAATATGAGTAAAGTACAGCCTTCCTGGAGATGAGTTGCATGGGTCAGTGACCCATAGTGTCATCCTATGACATGATTGGAGTCTTTTTGCTTTGATTGCAGTTTGAAATGTACGTCTACATGCTGTGGAACTCCTAGGCTGGCCCAGTACCGCGTGTACAGTAGTTTTTTGGCGATATATTTAATATGTAAACAATATCATTTAAGACAAACTTTTTTAATGCGTACATGCAATATTCACAGAATAATGTGGTCCACCCTGCATCAACCAACTGGAGCTGGACCTGCAATTGAGTAGGATGGTTTGTCATCTAAAGGAAATCCTCAGAAATGTTTATTGTTGAAGCCTTTTTCTGGATGGTAGCCACATCTAGTGCATGTAAACAACCTACATTTAGCTTAAACATATTGGAATGTGTTGCATACTGTGGTTTGGATTAGGGCTGCTGTGGCACTGAAAATGAATGAACATAAAAATTTTAAATCGTCACGTTGTTTTTAAAATTTTTTTTTAATGAAATTACCTCTGTGATTTCTGATTAGGGGGGCAGCGTGAGGCTCAGTGGGCTAAGCCTGTGTGCCTGTAATCAGAAGGTTGCTGGTTCAAACCCGGCCTCAGCACATCTGTGGGTCCTTGAGCAAGGCCCTTAACCCACTATGCGTGGCTGCCCCTCACAGACAACTTACTCTATAAAGAACAAGTTGAGGGAGGTGTAAAGACAATTTCCCCATGGGGATTAATAAAGTATCTATTATTATTATGGTAGTAGTTCAAATTATCAGAAGAAAAAGGTGGTTTTGCACTGTGTAAAGTTTCGATGGCATACCACAGCGGCACTAGCACTATACACGAGCACCTGAAGGGAAAACACACAGGCACTATTCTGAATGATGGACCGACAGAATAGGAAAAACCCCACCATAAGTGTTTCCTATTTTTGTTTATTAAATTACCATTAATACTGTGAGCTTTTTAATATCTTCTCTCCTTGTAGTTGCTAGATACACGCATTATTAAAGCCATGAAGTTGTCTGCTTGTTACCTTAGAATCTCCATTGAATTAGCGTTTGAGAAAATGCGAAAATCTGGGTTTATTCTACATTGATGATGATGTGCATTAGGCTTGTCGAGACCAGTGTTATTACTGTAAAATAAAACGGAAAGGAAATCAGAAACTAATGAAAAAGATCTCTTCATCGTGACTTCAGTACTTACTGCTTCTATTATTTATCAAGACAGCAGCATGTGGTTTTCCACTTACTAAATTTAATAAGCATAAAGATTACTAACTTTTGAGCATCACAATGCTCATCTCATTAATAATTTAAGCATGCTATTAATCTGCTTATTGAATTGTGGGCAAAGGTAATATCCGTGTAGTGTCGAAAAGCTGGCGTCCATTATCTGAAGTTCTTCAATGACATAGTTTGTTGTCAAAATAAAATTACCTTAAATTAAACGGTCTATTTGATAATCTGGAGGAAAATGAATCATTTAGACTAATCGTCCAATTGGTAAAATAGTCACTAGATCAATCCATAGAAAAATAGTTGTTAGTGGCAGCCCTAGTTTGGATTTACAAAGAATAGATTTGTTAGTATTGTTATTAATATCGTTATGTGCAGATTTTTTTGGAAATATGGGAGTGATGTCTATTCTGCATTCACTAATAGTTATAAAATGTATAGCAATATGTATAGACATACATAATAATCTTATTGTTCATTTTTGGATTTGTTCATGCGGTGGATATGTTTAAAATGTGACTTTATCTTGTTGTAGTTTATATTCCATGGCTTCCTCTACTAACCCTTTTTTCCTGTTTTAAGGATGACCAAACGCTTGAAGACAGTAAGACGTTAGGGGAGTGTGGCTTTACTAACCAAACTGCGAGACCCCAAGCTCCAGCCACCGTTGGACTGGCTTTTCGCCTGAGTGGTGCGTATCTGTAACCTCTACTCTCTTAGTAGTAAACAATACCAGTAGGGATGCAAAAAATAATTTTGATAGTTGAGTAATCTTGTAATCAGATGATCCACTAATTGATGGCTTTGGCCAAAATGCAGGGTTTAATGAAAAGCGCAAGTACTTTATTTTTAAAATATCGAGAGGTATTTAAGTCATACTTCTAATTAAAATCTTACAGTGTGGAAAATCTTTCTTTAACGTGCCTATCAATAATTGTATTTTATGGGTACTTTTCCACTGTACCAGGTCTTAAAAAAATCAGTACTGCCCTTTTCCCTTTGATATCTGGTCCAGTAACACAGTACCAAACATGCTAGAGTACTGGTTTGGTACTTTAGTACTTTGAGGTGGGACTTGCAAACATATTTATTGTCGATTGGATATACAAGTAACCTATCTCGCAAACGCAAATTACAGCTGCCATTTTGAAAAACCGTAGTTACGAACTTGGAAAACAACGATAAACAAAGTAAAAAAAACAAAAAAAACAAAAAATAATTATAATAATGGATTTGTGAACAAATGAAGAGATTTAAACATTAATTGTGATCTGATCTGAAGAACAGATTCAATGAGATCTGGATGGCATGACAAGAAATAAAATACTTGCTAGGGCTGCACTATTTGGTCAATTTTTCTATATTGGGGTGTGAGTTTTTTATGATATTGTGATATTTGTGAACTTAAAAGTTAAATTTACCCTAAATAAACTATAGTCAAATAAAACTTACCTACAGATGTCAAATAAGTTGGTGGTGTTGCAGTGAGCCAACAAACAAACTGCTTTTGCTCAATATCTCTGGAATCTGAAATATTTCCGCACAACAGAAGGTGAATGGCTGAGTCACCAGTTATTGTTTGCTTTCTCCTCCCCCACTCATTTTGTTTGTTTATCACAAACGTCTCTAGGACTATGGAGCCCCTAAGAGGTCAGGGTGAGAAAATATTTTTTGAAATAGTTTTTACTTCCCACGCAATACTTTTGTGATCCCACCACACTTGGCCACTTGCTATTTGCTGCAATGTGACGGCAAAGATAAACCTGAATAATACAGACATGTCCTGTAAAGTGTGGTTTAAGCATTAAACTATGGGGGACAATGTACACCATGTAATTTATATTATGTGTTTTTATGCATATTAATAAATAACACCGTGTCCATTTACTGCCAGTGACATTAAACAAGACTGCTGGGCTATTGAACATGAAATACACACACAAACATCGAAATATATTACAAACACAAAGATATTATAGCTGGAAAACTGCATATAAAGCTAACTTTATGGTGGTGTTTGAGTGAAGGTTTAAACTCGAACCCTCTTTCTGGGATACAGTGGTACCTCAGAACTTGAATTTAATCCATTCAGAACTCTGGTTCGAATCCTAAAAAGTTTGAGTTCTGATCGAATTTTCCCCATAAGAAATAATGGAAGACCAATTAATTGGTTCCCGGCCCCAAAAAATTACACCTAAAATGTTTTTTTTTTTTTGCATTTAAACACAAAATGAACAGGATAAAACAAGAAGCACATATACTGTACTAAATACATCTAAGCACATTTATCAAAACTAATTTGTAAAGTAAGAAAATAAATGTATCCAAACAATGTGTCCTGCCCCGATCGTCCGTTCCTTCCGTGTGCCACGCTCCCTCGTTAACCCCGTGTGGAATCCCCATGTGATCAGCTGTTTCTGGTTGTTGTCATTAGTCCTCTGGATTTAGTCTGGGTTTCAGTTTGTTTCCCCAGTCCGGTCATTGTATTGTCCGTTTGCGTTTTGCCTGCCTTACCTGTAATTAAACCCCGTAGTCCCCGATACCCTGACGTCTGCGCCTTTGTCTCCGTTCCGTTCCCGCTCGGCAGGACAATATTATTATAATTAAATGTATTAATGGTTTATTATTAATGATATTAAAATAATTCATATATTTAAAAATTTATTTTATTATATAATAATTACTGTTACTGTCTATCGGTCTAAATGTATTTTTACTGTCTAAATATATGCATTCAGCTAGTGTAAACATGCACGATGCTATCACAGCGAATGCGAGGCTGAGACTGAAGCTTTACCCCTTGTTTCGGCGGAGAGACGTGCCGCGTGATTCATTTCCTCGCGTGTACAAGTTATCTTAGGTCGGTGTGACACCATTAACTACACCATGGTAAAGTTATCTTATATTCAGTTTTCCAGCTGTAATATCAATCAACAAAAGCAAGCAACACCCCTTGATTTTCCAGATTTCTTTAAAAGTGAATTTTAATATTTCAATGTTTGTGTGTACACTTCACATTCAATAGCTTTACTGTCTTGTTTACAGTCACTAGTGGTGAGGACATGGTATCGTTTAGGTTTATACTTATTAGCCCATTAATTCTGTTTTTTGTACTTCAAATGGACACGATACAGTTATTGGTAACGGACAACTATTGTGATGGAACGCAGAACTATTTGAAAAAATATTTTCTACCTTGACCACTTAGGGGCTCCATATATGAGTGATTGAAACTGCAATAATGATAATGATTATGATTGGCTTGGAGAGCGCATTCAGAGCTCAGGCCAAGCAGTGGTTTTGTTTTGTTGCTATGTTTTAGCTAAGCTTACTCCATGGCACGTTTGGATTTCAACATACCGGAATTATATTACGAACTGTCATTGTTTTTCAAAATACCATATACTGTGGTATATTGTCTGGACAATATGAAGGTATGAAAAAGATTCATCTTAGCCCAGCTGACTTGTGGTATTTGCAGTGTGAAAATTGCATGTGCTGTGCATATTAATATTGCTCATCACCCAGCACTTCCGTCCAAATTCCGTCAAAAAACGCCCTGCGTTTGTGACGATAGCATTCTGTGCTGGTACAGATTTTTCACACCGGTGGAAAACAAATAGAAGAAGTGCCATTGACTTTCGTACTGTTTACAAGTACAAAAGTTAGGCACCTGGTGCAGTGGAAAAGTGCCATACTGCGGTATATTTGACGATATTTTCAAAAACAATGTTATTCCAGCATTTTGAAATCGTGGCGATAAAATATGCCCAGGTGGTGGCCCTGGCTAGTTTTGACACAAGATTCCAAAATACCCCAATATAATGCATTACCATACCAGTCAAGGCCAGTGAAACCTTAAAAATTGTTCATAAAATTTTACCCATTTCACTGTAGTGTTTTTATTTTAGTCAGTTTATCTGGTCTCTGCTGGTCTTGTGCAATATCATTGCTGTACACAAGCGGCCACCATGATCATCTGTGTCCAGACATGTAGTATGTATACAAGTGTTCGCACCATGGATCTTGTGCGCACCGTAATGACGTGTGTAATGACTAGGCTTAATGTTGCTGAGTGTTGATGTCATTTGCAATTTATGTAGCAAACTGGAAAAATGTCAACTGTATTCCCATTTCATCTACATTATTGATTAGTTGTTGCTACCTTAAACAAAAGGACCATAGGCAGCATATACAGTTAGGACCATAAATATTTGGACACTGACACAAGTTTTACTATTTTACTTGTTTATTGAAATATATTCCAATTGAAGTTATACAATGGGCATGGACATAAAGTGCAGACTCTCAGATTTCATTTCAGGGTTTCCACGTTCAAATTGGATGAAGGGTTTAGGAGTTTCAGCTCGTTGACATGTGTCACCCTTTTTTTAAAGGGGCCAAACGTAATTGGACAATTCACTTAAAAGCTGTTTCATGGACAGGTGTGAGCAATTCCTTTGTTCTTTCATTATCAATTAAGCAGATAAAAGGCCTGGAGCTGATTTGAGTGTCTTGTGTGCATTTGGAAGATTGAGGTGTGAACATAAAACATGCAGTTAAAGGATCTCAGTATGCAGGTGAAACAGGTCATCCTTAGGCTGCAAAAACAGAAAAAAAACTTGAGAAATTGCCATAACATTAGGAGTGACAAAATCCACAGTTTGGTACATTCTGAGAAAGAAAGAAAGCATTGGTCAACTCAGCAACGCAAAAAGGCTGGACGTCCACGGACGACAACAGTGGTGGATGATTGCAGAATCATTTCCATGGTGAAGAAAAACCCCTTCGTAACAGCCATTCAAGTGAACAACACTCTCCTGGAGGTTCGCGTATCAATATCCAAGTCTACCATAAAGAGAAGACTGCATGAAAGCAAATACACATCTGTAAAACATGCTGGAGGCAGTGTGATGGCTTGGGCGTGCATGGCTGCCAGTGGCACTGGGTCTTTAGTGTTTCTTGATGATGTGACACAGGATGGAAGCAGCCGAATGAATGCTGAGGTGTTCAGAGACATCATGTCTGCTCAAATCCAGCCAAATGCAGCCAAATTGATTGGGCGGCGTTTCATAATACAGATGGACAATGACCCAAAACACACAGCAAAAGCAACCCAGGAGTTTATTCCACTTCTTTGGTTTTAATATTCTCAAATGGCCAAGTCAGGCGCCTGATGTTTTTTTTCTACCCACTGAATTAAAGCTGAAAGTCTGTACTTCAACTGCATCTGACTTGTTTCTTTTAAAATTTATTGTGGTAATGTACAGAACTTACAAATTGAAAAACTTTGTCTCTGTCCAAATATTTATGGTCCTGTCTGTATATTTTTCACCTTTTTTCCCCATCCTAATTCTGATTTTGTTGGTCTCCTATTAATGAGAGTGGCTTTATTTTTATATCTGGAAAATTTGGCCTGTGACTATCACCTTGGCTGTAGGTAGTCATTTGCATAGATTGACCACATTGAGGTTGTGTCTGCATTGTGTGTAGCTGTAGTGTGGTTTAGCAGGGTGGCCTGTGGTCATTTACTGTAGTAAAGTGTTGCTCAGCCGTTGGCGCAGGCACTGTGCATGAGCTCCAACCCCCAACCTTAATAACCGCACCGAATGGCCTTTTTTGAACCCAAACATTTACTGATAAACTTTCTGAGTTCACATCGCTTTTTTTCTGTTCCCCACCCCGCCCAGACGAGGTCTTTGAGCCGCTGCGGCTGGATCCGTTCTCCAGCCCCCCAGAGCTCCCGGACGTCATGAAACCACAGGATTCAGGCAGCACCACCAGCGAACAGGCCGTGCAATGAGGGGAGAAGAGCTAGCGAGGATGGGAGGGGAGGCTGGAGCGCGTGGCTGTCGGGGCTGGGGGAGCTAGGGTGAGGGTCTGGGGGAGCTGGAGAGAATATGGAAGAAACGTCTTGAGAGACATGGGAGTGAGCAGCAAGGATTCAGTTGGCAAAGTTAGGTACCATCTCTGTGCTTTCTTCCTGTAGCCTTTGTATAGCAAACACATTATTAACCGTTTCCAAACACATGTTCACAACACACTTTAGAATCCATACTTGTAGACAGTTACTGCGTCTCTCATGGACTGGCATCCTGGCTCAACTTCTGTCAACCTTTGGGATTCTGAGGAGTGTGGGAGAATGTTCTAGTGCCAGCTAAACATCCATCTCCAGCTGCTGGGGGGTGTGCGACTGTGTTCAGTGTTTAACGTGTTATTGTTTAGTATTGTTATGATTTGGGGGATTATTGGGTAGGTGCAGTTGTTGGTCCACTTTCGAGGTGTGCATTTACCAACTGTGGTGGGGTTAATTGAGCCTACATTTGTTGCTGGAATGTACTTGTGGACATTCATGCATAGAATTTAAAATATTGCATGGCAAGATGCCATTTATGGAAATAAGGATTATTTTTTCCCAGGCTTCCATGTACCTGTTGTTTGGTGCCTTTTTTACTCACCCCAGTCCTGTGAATTCCTTTTCGCTGTTTTGTTCCTTGGCCACTATTATTCAGTTTAGAAGCTAAAAAAAAATGCATAACAGATTTAAAGTTTCTTGCAGTATTTTGTTCAGTCAAACCAAAGATCTGGAATCAAACTAACTTTATGTAAATTTGGAGTTAAGTGAAAAAATGCACTGGAACTCACTGGAAAATTGCAAGGTCTAGGTGGTAAATTTATGGAATTCAGAACCATGACAAATTAACTCCACTTGACATTGACAGGGCTCGGGGATCGACTGGGATTGCCCTTAGCTGTGCCTGCTGTGTGTGTGTGACACACTCTGACAACATATGCTTTAAACATAAATGTTATTAGTTGAATAAAGACTACTTTTTTTAAAACCTTGTGGCAGTTAAGCATGTTTTATTTGCATTTGTGTCATCTGTTGTAAGCTTTTGTGTTTTGATAAATCAAGGGCATCTTAGTGATTTAACATCAAGCTAATTCTATGGTAGGCCTTGTTTTTTGATGCTGTGGAATTATTCAAGCAGTTTTTCCAGTCCATTATATTTGAGCCTACTCTGGTTTATGGCCATGTTTTTATTTTATTTTTCTTGCTTTTCTATAATATACTATAATTTTATTACTAATATCAGTGTATGTAAAGTTCATTTCTTTGAGTCAGGCATGAGTGTACCAAGTTTATAGTAGTATTTGCATATTGATTTAATGGCTGTTTGTTATATACGTGAAATGCATTGTAGTCAGTTTTTTTTATTTTTTTTATTTTTTACCTGGAGTTCCCTGTTCATAATTTGTGATGCCACTTTGTTTTCCCGTAAATATTCAATGGAGAATTTCAATTACTGTGAGTGTGGGATGTCCCAGAAGTTTGCCATGCAGATAAATCACAATTACTCTACTCTACAATTACCCTTCCCCTTTTATTGTTATTACAGTATACAGTGGAACACCACAAATGAATATGTTTAATTCATATTATGTTAAATTCAGTGGCAAGCTAGGAAAAATTTGGGAGTCATTGTTTCTGTAAAATGGTTGTGTGTTTTAGAGACTGACTGTAGATTGAAGTGTTTGGTACCCTCATTTAGTCTGACAGCACTGAGAAAATTCGGGATGCATTCTGTCATTGTGTCCTGTGGAAATTAAGCTTTTCTCATTTAAAGTAGATTTCCTAAATTATCTTATTGTAATCATGGTTTAGTAAATGCAGCCTTAACATTTTAAAATTACAGCATTGACTATGTTTTACAAAGGTTGAAATTATACAGCCATTTTGCAGTCAAAATATTTTAAAATGTGCAATATTTAAATGTTATTTTTCAGCAGATGATCTGTAGGCCTTACTGCAGTTATTCAGGAAAAAAACGAATGTGTTTTTTTTGTGGCTGATTTTGTCTGTTCTGACTGTAGGGTTATTAACTTGACTTCAATAAATTTGTTTTGAAAGAAATTTGAGTGTTTTTTAGTTTGTGAGATGATAGCACACAGAAGGCTGCAAAGCAAGAATAAATAAATTTGCCATAGCACATTTGGAGTAAATTTTGGGACTCGTGTATGCAGGGAACATAGTTTCCGTTATCTGATAATTAATGGACTTTGACCCAGGAAATCTGTTGAAGTCTTAAAAATGTATAAAAATAAATAAAAAAAAACTCTGGTCATAATGTCTGGTGAAATATTCCCTGTAAGCACAATTAATTAAAATGTTTTAGCCAGATAGGCCTGCATGTATTTTTTGGTTTGTTTGCAAATTTTTTATTTTTTTTTTAACTATTTTATTTGAGAACATGTGGAAGTAAGCTGAAAGGAATTTTGTGTTTACGTGTTATATAGTAGGCTTGTGTAATATTTACTTATTTTTGCGTTATGCACATGAGTCTATTGATGGGACTTATTTGAAGAAGCGTACTTTTAAATAAAAAATATAAATCTATTTGCCTTGATGTAATTCTTTATATAGCCTGCCTATCAATTGTTTTATATTGAAATCTTCCCAGACACGTTGACTGGCACCAATGGAAACACTGAACGTGTTGTTCAGATATATTGTGAATGAACTGAAAGGTGATCTAATGAAAAATTGCAACATATTCAATAAAAAGTCAGTGTGGTCTTTTACAGCTAATCTAACAAGAATTTAAAATCCATGTTGCCTGAGTGATATTGCAGGCATCTTAAAAAAAGTGTTTTTCTTCTAAATAGTTAGTAAAATTCACTGCATCCAGCATGAGTAATAAATTGAATAAACTGAATGCTCTGAATCTTAATAGTGACTCTGAAGCTACACCTATTCATTTAGGGGTCTATTCTTCCATCAGATGCCTAAGTCAAAAAAACAACACTCTAAACTAGGGTTGCAACTAATGATTATTTTGATAATCGATTAATCTGTTGATTACTTTTTCGATTAATCGATTAATGGGGGGGGGGGG
>JAOYFF010000094.1:31380696-31418137 GCA_025773925.1 Cryptomyrus ogoouensis | reverse complement strand
TTAATGAGGACAAGGCTGGAGATCACTCTGTCATGCTGATTGAGTTAGAATAGCAGACTGGATGCTTTAAAAGGAGGCTGGTGCTTGAAGTCATTGTTCTTCCTCTGTTAATCATGATTACCTGCAAGGAAGCACATGCAGTCATCATTGCTTTGCACAAAAAGGGCTTCAAAGGCAAGGATATTGCTGCTAGTAAGACTGTACCTAAATCAACCATTTATCGGATCATCAAGAACTTCTAGGAGAGAGGTTCAATTGCTGTGAAGAAGGCTTCAGGGTGCCCAAGAAAGTACAGCAACTGCCAGGACCGTCTCCTAAAGTTGATTCAGCTGCGGGATCAGGGCACCACCAGTGCAGAGCTTGCTCAGTAATAACAGCAGGCATGTGTGAGTGCATCTGCACGCACCATGAGGTGAAGACTTTTGGAGGATGGCCTCATGTCAAGAAGGGCAGCAAAGAAGCCACTTCTCCCTAAAAAAACATCAGGGACAGACTGATATTCTGCAAAAGGTACAGGGATTGGACTGCTGAGGACTGGGGTAAAGTCATTTTCTCTGAAGAATCCCCTGTCAGATTGTTTGGGACATCTGCAAATAAGATTGAAAAGGTGAACACTACCATCAGTCAAGTGTCATGTAAACAGTAAAGCATCCTGAGACCATTCATGTGTGAGGTTGCTTCTCAGCCAAGGGAGTAGACTCACTCACAATTTTGCCTAAGAACACAGGCATAAATAAAGAATGGTACCAAGACACCCCTGAGAGCAACTTCTCCCAACCATCCAAGAGCAGTTTGGTAACGAACAATGCCTTTTCCAGCATGATGGAGCACCGAGCCATAAGGCAAAAGTGATAACTAAGTGGCTCGGGGAAAAAAATCATCAACATCTTGGGTCCATGGCCAGGAAACTCCCCAGACATTAATCCAATTGAGAAATTGTGGCCAATCCTCAAGAGGCGGGTGGAGAAACCAGAACTCACAAATTCCAACAAACCCCAAGCATTGATGCAAAAATGGGCTGCCATCAGTCAGGATTTGGCCAAGAAGCTGATTGACAGCATGCCAGGGCGAATTGCAGAGGTCTTGAAAAAGAAGGGCCAACACTGCAAATATTGACTCTCTGCATAAACTTAATGTAATTGTCAATAAAAGTTATTAAATGCTTGTAATTATACTTCAGTATACCATAGAAACATCTGACAAAAAGATCTACAAACACTGAAGCAGCAAACTTTGTGAAAACCAATACTTGTGTCATTCTCAATACTTTTGGCCACATACTGTCACTGCTCGGCGACTGGACTGCTTTGGATAAAATTTGCGGAACAGGAAGGCTAGCCACCAAAAATTAATATTAACTATTATACAATATTTTGAAAATCTGAACACTGTTTTTGTTTGTTTTAGCTAATTCTGTGTATATACTATCAATAAGAACATTCAACATTAAAGTTAGATCTTTGGGAGTACTGCAGGAACCTTCAGGGAAGTAAAAATTTGAGGACATACACAAAAGAAACAGGAAAAGCTCACCCTGATTCTCATCTTCCATCTACAATGTGGCAGTAAAAAAATACACTCACTGTAAGATCTGCAAGGTCTCAGACACTGACAGTGCTTTAAATAGAGGATGCAGCAGCAAGCTAAAATGTATTACTACTACTTAGTGCCTGGGTTGAACCTCTGTGGCCTACAACACATACCACAGTCACATTCTAAAATGGGCTACACCTCGAATTCAAAGGCTGCGATACCTGGACATGATTAAATGTGAAGGGGCACGCACAGTGGTCTTCACCACCATCACAGAGAACATTTTTAATCAGGGTGAGACAAATCTTGCAATGGGTACCTGGGTTGCAGTGTTAGAGGGAATGAAAGGAGGTCTGGTTAAGTTAAAGTGAGACAATGAGAGATTTATCTCATAGAATAATAGAACTACAACTTGACAGGCTGATAAAAATGGACAGGAAATCTAAGAGAAAAATAAGTCACATTAAAAAGTACTCATCAAAATTCATTAAAAAAAAAGTTTATTAAAGGGTAAAATGCACACTGTTTTGGGACTTGAAATGTAAACATGTTTTCCCTGAATCTCTGCATGGTACTAATTTCACTCTGGTTATAAACCAAAGAAACATGCAATATTTAGCACTTTTCAGCCACACTTATGATGCCAAATCCATGACAGAAATAATACCATTGCTAATCATATTTCATAAAAGTGAATGGGAAGAAATATAGTGGATTTGTATTGTATTTTGTACTTGCATTATACCTCCTGCAACTCAAAGTAGAGCATCGAGCTAACAATGTAATGGTTGTGGTTTCAAATCCCAGGGAGCACACATAAATGGTAACCCCTCCCTCATCTGTAAGTCAGTTAAATGACAGGGTAAATTTCTCCAAGTAAAAAATGACGTTTTTTAAATGCATCAAAATAAAGTACACAGTCTACCTATGAAATCCTATTTCCCATTGCATTGCTTACAATGATTTATTTTTAAGACTGGCACATGAAAGTTCACCTATATAATTATATTATATACATACATACACATGTATGTATATGTGGTTTCATGAGGCTTTTAGCCTTAGTAAGCAGGGGTAGCCTTATCTATAACCTTAATCTATATGGATTATTTACAGAAATTACCTGGTAACACCTCAATGTTCAAAACTGTTTTTTTTTTTGGTTATTTGAGGAACTCAATCCAACTCTGTAATACCTATCTAGCCACTGCTTTCTGTAACATACTGAGAGCTGCGATCTTCAGCTAAGCTAGAAATGGCTTTGGCGAGATTATTAATAGCTTCTATTTTTCTCTCTTCCAGAGCCTTCTGTTGTATCCAGAGATCCATCTTCCTCTCTTGCAATTCTAGGTATAACTGTAGAACATCCTGAGTAGGCTTTGTGGACAGCGGGGCAGGAGGTAAAGGAGGAGTGGGAAGGATAGGAGTGAATTTTTTATTGGCCATAACCGTAGCTAACTTTCCAGTCAGTTTGTCATCTCTCTGTCCATCCAGCTCATTACTGGTTTTCCCCAGGACATCATGCATAGCCTGAAAAAACTCCCAGTGAACAATTTGAGCCCCCCGCCTCTTGGCCCGTTCTGCATTCTTCCTGTAAGTCGACAGCATGTTCCTCCACTTGCTGTCGCATTCGTAGGACTTCACGGTGACGTCCTCCCCCGACTCTCTCAGCTTAGCGGTCACCCTTTCGGCCACGGTCGCCCACAACTTCTTCATTTTACAAACCGGCCGGCTGAACTCGCTATCCATGGACAGTCGTGTTCGCACCAGCAGCCAAGTGGCCTGCTGAGTCCAGACAAACTCTGAAAAGAGGGTGGAGATGGAAGAAAGATGTTTATTACAACAATTACACATTTTTAATTAAATTATACATTTTAAATTGCTGGATATTCAACCCTACGACAGTTTACATTTTGTTAGATATTTAATCATGACAGGTTGCGAAATAACGGGAGTTGTTAGTTTTCAGAAATACGAAATGCAGTTTACTTTATCAAATTAGCCACTCGCTAACCATTTAGCAAGACATATTAAAAATACATGGAGATATTAAAATATAGCACATGGATAAAATATAAAACATAGTAAGTCAGGTGGCTAATGTAGTCAGTTATCAAACCATCATTTAACTTTTTTAAACTGTACCCTTTTTTGACTTTTCTATTTTGCCAGCAGCCGTCGGCACGTCAAAGTCGTTTTCGCTTTCCATTGCCATTGTTTCGTTGGAAGCGACAATTTAACTCGTCTGAGGCGGCTTATGATTTACTGGATCCTGCAAGATCTCGTCGTGGAATTTAACAACTGAAACACTACCAACAACCGTTCTGCAGAAACCAAAACGATTATTTTAACAACAACCAACTCGCTGGCAATAGCGCGACGACGCGACGGCTACGTGAGTCTTGAATACATATGGGGAATGTAGTTTGTAGGCCTCTCGTCCTAAGCAGAACAGAGAGAAATAAACTATACTCCCAGCATGCTTTCGGAAAACGAAGACATGCTTTGACGTTTCATGGGAAATGTAGTACGTTTTGCGAAAGGCTAATTTTAATAGATTTTTATGAGCGGAAAGCCCGGAAGATAGATTTTCCACTTGCTCTATCATTTCCGTTATCGTTATTGTGGTATGTTTCTCTGTTCGTATGGAAACTTTGTAAAATAAAATACCTTTGGTCTTTGTGATATTTAATGTGAGGTTCTCGTCCTCGCACCAGTTTATCAACCTATTTCCTTCCTATATTGTGTTTTGTTATTGTTTGAAATCAGTCCAACTACTGTTGTATCATCTGCAAATTTAATTATTGTGTTAGTGTGGTGTACAGGAGTACAATCAGCTGTGTATATTGAATACAGCATGGGGCTCAGAACGGAACCTTGTGGCGCCCCAATGCTGAGAGTCAGACTAGGAGAAAGATGTGTGAGGAGTCTGACTGTGTGTGGACATTTAGAAAGAAAGTCTTTAATACACAAAGTGCTACTGAAACCCAGGCCACGCATTTTGTTAACCAGCCTACTGGGGACAATATGATTGAATGCCGAGCTGTAAGCAATAAAAAGTATTCTCACATACATCCTCTGCTGGTCCAAGTGTAAGCACTGTGTGCAGGGCAGTAGCAATAGCATCTTCAGTGGATCGATCAGCTCTATAGGCATACTGATGTTGATCAAAGTTAATCCCAAAGACCTTGGGGTAGAAGCTTCTCCTCAGCCTCTCAGTCACTGCCATAAGGCTCCAGAGGCACCTATCTGAGCACAGCCACTATAACAGTGTGTAGCATGGGTGGTGAGTGTCTCTGATGATACTTAATGCCATGGCCATCTGGATGTAGATGTCCCGCAGTGTGGGTAGCTCTGTCCTGGTGATTCTCTTGGCACACGTATCACCCTCTACAGGGCTCTGCAGTCCTCAGAGTTGCAGCTGTCATGCCAGACAGTGATGTTCCCAGAAAGCTCAGATCCCACAGTTGTGCTTTACAAAGTTTTGTTGTAGCAGAGATCAGATTTTTAATTTCCTCAGCTGCCTCAGGCGATACAATCGCTGCCTAGCTCTCTGCACCAGCGTGGACGTATGGGTTGTCTCTGTCAAGTCCTCAAAGATATGTATTCTGAGGTACATATGGATGCTAACTCTCTCCAATGGATTCCTGAAAATCTTGAGAGGTGTGTACTTCCTATGCTGCTCCTTCCTGAAGTCCATGATCATCTCCTTGGTCTTAGAGAAATTCAGGTCCATGTTGTTAGCCTGGAACCGCAGAGACAGTTCCTCCATTGGGGATGCTATCTCATCCCCAATGGAGATCAGATCTACCACCATTGTGCCAACCGCAAATTTCACAGTGGTATTGGAGCTGTATATGGCTGTACAGTCATGTGTACAGGGAGTAAAGCTGAGGGCTCAGAACACATCCTTGTGTGGTTTGGGTGTTAAGTATGAGGGTGTTAGAGGTGCATCATACAACCCTCACCACCTGTGGTCTACCAGAGAGGAATCTGAGAATCCAGTCACAGAGGGAGGAGCTCAGTCCCACCTCTTTGACATTGGTGACCAGCCTAGGGGGAACTATGGTGTTGAAGGCAGAACTGTAGTTAATAAACATCAGCCTTGTGTGGGCATCAGGAATGGCAGGGCCACAGATAAAAATGGCTCAATGATGAAAGAGGTGAAAGGATGCTCACTCAAGGCTGACAGTCAATAGTTAGTGAAATGACATTCCATAAAAACATTAATGCTCACAGACCCATAAAAGAATGCAAAATTGACTGATCTGACTGTGGTACTGCAAAAACAACTGCATGTGTCCTTCATACCAGAGGTCAACATTGCTGGCTGGTGGTACTGTAGTGTTATCTTTTTATTGCACAATGGACCCTTTGATAAAAATGAAGCCATGTTTGAATGCCATTGGACATGCGAACATCAGTGCCCAACTGGTGAATTCCTTCATGTCAGTAGAGTATTTGTGGATGATTTTTTTCAGCAAGATAACCTGCCATGCTGCAAGGCTGAGATTGTCAAAGGACAGTTTCATAAATGTGACCTTGGGCCCCCTGGGGGTTGGCACTTTCAATTGCTCAGTTGATTTTGCAGAGCAAGGGGGATTTTGGGGGCCCTACAAAGTGCTGAGCCCCCTGAATTTGTCATGGTATCCATGCCCCTCTGACACCTCTATCCACCCTCCCTCTGGACTCAGTGAGGTAGCCAAGTGCTGTAGAACAGAATTTGTAAGTGGGCTGTCAGGATACAAGGAACTGCCTTGGCACTGGGAGAGAGCCACCAAGGGAGATTCTGCATAAAGCTGATGTGATTCATAATCCATCCAATCAATTTTTTTTAGTTAATCGGAGTTACCATCCATCCAACTCCCAGTAGATTTTGTGGACCAGGAGGTGGTTTAATGAGTGGGAATGGGATTGATGATGCAGTCCAAATCAATGAACTAAGTAAATTAAGGAAAATTGTACATTTATATCCTTTCTACATTCTCCAGTGCAAAGGAGACAACTGTAAAAATTCCCAGATTACAGTTTTTTTTCAAATTGCTAACAAACATCGGTCTATACTGAAGCCAGATTTTCAAAATTCTTCATACAATCTGCATCACCAACATGCAGCTGGACCAAATAATTGATCTCACCTCCAAAACTCACTCAAAACACTTTATACAACTCCAAATAAATTAATTCCACCTTAACACTGGCAACAATTCTCACTCAAAGTGTACATTGTCACTCAACACACTAATCTAAAAAAGACTAACAGTAATGTAAACTGAAGCTTTCATGTTACCTCCTCTTGTAAGAACACTAAATATTGTCAGTGGTGTAGTGGAGATGGTACTTTTTTGGCACAGCATCAGAGCTAATTGAATACATATTTGCTAAGAATGAATTCCGTGTACATTTGTATTTATATATTCTTGAATCAGAAGTGCTTAGATCAATTTCCTCTTCTTTATGGATTTTCCAGCGTACAATGTGACAGCATTATTTATATTTGTCTGAAGTTCAGTGAATAGTTGGACTCTTACAAGATATGATTTTCATATGTTTACAAAGGTATTGGCTATGTTGTTAGTTTAATGTTTATGTTTTCATGTTGATTGCTTTCAAGCATTTCTCAAATTACAATTAAAATTTGCAAAAAACAAGTGTAATCTCCACACCATAAACAGAACATTATTTCTCATTGCTTCGTGCAAATTTCCAAATGTTTTAGTACATGTATGCAAATGGTTTTGTACAATTGTCATCATTTGGCACATTTTTCAGTTGCTTTAGTCTTGTGGGCCAAAATAGATTATGTAGTTTCCCATTGTAATTTTACACCCAAAACATAGGTATGTGGTCATCATGTTAAATGCCACATGCAAAAGCTTTCAAAATGATTAAAAAATATATTCCATAAATTGCAGTGACACAGCAATGCTGTGATTTTGCTTCCCACACAGAACATGACTTTGTAGTCTTTTTGATGTCCTTATATCGGAATTTTGCTGTGTTATACAGCACTGTGTGCTGTATGCTTTCTTTGTTATTGTACTGTGTCTTGGGACCTGAAGAAGTTATATGTACATGCAAGTGCTTTCTCTTGCCAATGAAATTCACATGCTGTAATGTAGAGCTTTCCAATGTTGAAACTAGTGTCTTTGAGATGAATAAGTATCATTTTACTATTGAAAACCAATGTGACAATGAGAAAGTGGAAACCGATTATCATTCAGAATTTTGTAGCTCAGGAGCATCCTTACACTGACATTTTCACAATACATCTAAGCATTATGATGCTAAAGATTAAAACGATAATTAATGATTGTATTTTTCATTTTAGTGGCACTGCCAAATTCAATGGTGGAATTGTTTGCTTTTGAGACAAGAATTAATTGCTTTGGGTAAGTTGTTTTGGAAATGCTCTTGTAGTCTTGAGAATGTTAAGCATGTTTCTTGAAAACCTATCATCTGATATTTTAATGATACTGTTTATTGTGTGTGTGTGTGTGATATTGGTGTGTTAAACAGTATGATTACGTGAACAAATGGGGAGGGAAACAAGGGGCAGGTAGGCTACAAATACCAGAACATTCAACGTCAGTAACACACATCAGCAACAAACATCAATGATGCCAGAAGGAACAGAACGGGATCAGGAACTTAAACACAACAGGTTAACAAGGATAATGCAGGACAGGTGAAAACAATTAACAAGGACTAGTAAAACAGACAACAGGTGACACTAATAATTAACTCAAGGAACTAAACAGGAAAACTAAGAACTGACAAAGAACCAAGGAAAACAGAATCTAACACTGGGAGTAACAAAGACCGGTAAAACACAACAAAGGCACAAAGCAAGAAACCAAAACTGAATACAAATCACAGGACTAAACTGATAGAAATGAAACATTTGTATAGGAACAAAATACAAAAACAGAGGAGGCAAAATTCAAACACAAGACTGGGGGGTTCACAGGCAGCCACATGCTCAACATGTTGAGCCATGCAGCTGATAGGAAGCTGGGGAAACACTAAAGACTTGGACAACAGGGGAAGACAGGAAAGATTGGGACAAACCAGGTGCAGACCCCGACACCAGTCTTTGTAACCAGTTGTGCACACAAACACTTTTCTAAAATGCGCTGCTTAAACACTGTTTAATAATGTGGCAGTGACTTTAGACATGGTTTTTGTGGGTCGAAAGCACAATGCTGCCTTAAAATAGCTACACGCCAACAATGCATCTGGCCACACCTCATTTAAAAAACAGAGTGAGTGGGAAACAGGCACAAAATCATTTACTATTTTGTTGACGTGCACACTTGATGGTATGAAGCTAGCAAAACCATGTTGCATTGTGCTTTCCGCCAGTGCAAAGTAGGGCCCATAGAGTGATTTCCAGTACTAATTTCTCTTGTATATATAAGTTCTATGGCACATTTCCTGAGCATTAATGTTCAAGACCTTACATTACCTTTCATTTTTTTTGGCTAGACTTTTCATTATTTAACTGATTTATATTCTTTCTTTTTTTCTTTTTAATTGAAAGACCAGATACTGGAACATAAACTTAAACTCAGCTAAAATATACATTACATGGACAAAAGTATTTGGACACCTAGACATTACACTTACAGGAACTTTTTTGACATACCATTCTAAATCCATGGGTATCAATATGGATATGGTTTGATCTTGGTTTATGTGTGTGTGTGCGCATGTGATTTGTGTATACAATGCATTACATTGTGGGGACCAATTTTTCCCACAGGGCGATAAAAACATGTTATTTTGATGTTATGGGGACCAACTCTATGACTTAAAAAAATAATAGCAGCATAAAGTTTAATAACGCATCTATTTGTTAAAATTAGATTTTTTTTTTTTTTGTAAATGCCCTACCTCAACAAGAGTGTGTTGATTGTATTCTCCTTCCATAGATATATGGATATTGTTATTTTTACACATAGGTACACTGGAGTATTGGATTACATGCACACATACTAAAGCAATAACTAAAGTAACAAAGCAGTGTTGATAGATTACTGATTTTACAGTTAGTATCCTTGGTCTTGATGACCATATGTCTCAGACAAAAAGTATTATTTTGTGTCTTAATGCATAGTAAAACGTTCACATTGCTTTCTATTTGTGTATTCAACAATGTAATATTATTTTTATTCCTGATGGCTTTTCCATTAAAAAATACCAAGGCCAGTACTCTCAGACCATACAGAATTTTGAATTTTTTTGGCTATAGTTTGTATGCATTAAATTAAAAACAAGTCATGTATGCCAAACTCACACTAAAATTACTGAGAAATGCACAACTTGACCTCAAATGTTCCTCCTTTAAAATACAATAGTATTAAAACAGCAGACAGTATTTGCTTAAAGATGACAGGAGGGGATATATGATTCATATGAATGGTTTACCATAAGCCGACCCTCAACCTCTGGTTGCTTCATATATGTACGAGTTAGGAGTTCAGAGCAATTCTTTTAATTTTCTATCCCAAATATGGTTTAGGAATGTATGTGGTGACGTCACCCGGCTGGGAAACGCAGGACTGGGATGGACAGAGAGGGAGGGGGAGGTAACCGCAGCAATTACAACGCCTTCCCCGCTTTGTGGTGCTGCTTAGGAAAAGAAAGAATACGCCCTTTTCATATCAGAAGTTGGCGGATACCGCTATTTTAAAATCACACGGGAGCAACTCTGTCAAGCGTCTCTGCGCTATATTTTAGAACTTGCTAAAAGCATTAAGTAATAATCATTGATGTCGTTGTACGCCTTTTCATACATCGGGAAGAATAAAGTGTAAAATTAAGGAGAATCCATGGATGATTTAGGTACGTACCATACGTTTTCTGACATGTAGTGTGAATCTTTGAATGCCACTTTGAATTAACTGGATCTTAATGCCAATGAAACCGAAAAGGAAAAGGGGTGGAGTACCACTGCGATGAAAAAGTAAAAATCGGACTCCTTTGGAAAAAAAAAGTTTGTTTCACCTTGTGTAGGCTAATTGAAGCATATCAAAGAAGTTGTTCTTGATTTAAAATGAACCCGAAGTGATTGAGAAATAAAATCCGACTGCTTTTTATGAAGCATGAGTGTCTTTATGTGGAGATACTGTAGGGCACACTCCGTCTGGTACCTCGAATTTTCTAATGGAGGAAATGTTAGTCTTTCCTGACTTGCGGTCTTCATGTTCACATAACAATGCGGGATACACGTTCCAAAAGTCAAGCAGTTCACAGTTTGATACTTAATTGATATTTTAGATACATTACAGTCCCTGAGGGTCTTCCAAGGCCATTTCGGTTACACAGTTTTATGTTTATTAGAGGCTGGTATAACGGTCTTGTCAGTTTTCAGGTATGTATATTGATGGTGTAATGTTTTGGATTTATTCAAGAGAATGACATTTATTATACAAATAATACATATACAGTTTTGTTTTGGCAAGTTTTTTAGTCATGTGGTTCAGCAAGCTTAAAATGTAAAGAAAAAAAGACACGCAACGTGTGGTAAGCTAAAGGGCACCTACTCAAGAACTTCAACGTTTAACACGTTTTAAAAAGAACGATATAAAGCGTACATGTATATGTATGACAAACGATGGCAGTCTGTTTTCAGTCCTAAATCGAAGGCCACCACCGAGTGCTCTCACACTGAGGCAGAGAAGGAGAGTTTGATTTCTTTCCATTTTGATGTTTGTATATGTGAGCAGAAGCGAGAAGATACGATGTGAATCAGTTTCTGTTGTCCGATGAAGTGTAAACATTTCCGTATGCAATTTTGGTTGTGCTTCTGTTAGAGTATGAGGCCAAGTAAAACATTTTTGAGGCAACACTAAATATGGTCTGAGATCCCTTACAGAGTGTTTCAGCGCCTTATATGAGCAGCACGTTTCTGCTTCTCTGAGCTCGTGATTCTAAACCCATGAATCATGCAGATGCTCGTGGTGCAACATCTGTGCAAAGCTGCACAAGACAAACTATGCGTGTTACTCATGTTTGTGCACTAATATGTTTTTGACGCTGAAGGTTAAATGCGGGAAAGCTCATGTTATTCGTGGTTTCATAAAACGTAATATACGAACAACAAAAATAAGCAAAACCTTAGTAGCATTTATGTAAGAATACCTTTCTACAAATGTACAAACTACGACCAAGACATGGAAATGGCAATGGAACATTTCTGAACACTTCCGTATGGTTTCTGGGAAAGGTCTGTATCATCATGTGGTAAAGACAGCTAGGGACATAAGAAACATGACAAGTGGTTACTATCAGCTGCCAACCAGTCCATCTTTCCTCCGCAGCTATACAGACCAGCCAAAATTGGCTGGAGAGAAGAGATAGAGTATAACTGTCAGACCATGGCCAGCCCTGGGTATTCAGGCGCTCTAGGCCCCAGAGCAGCATAAAACTAATTTTGTCAGTTCATTCATTTTAAATGCATTTTAGTACCATAGAGTATCTGGCTGCTGACTAGATAGGAGACGTCTCTTTCATAAGAAAAGCACTGAAATACTAAAACTACTGTAAATAACTGTAATGTCATGGATGCAACCAGAGGTATTTCTTCTGATTTTTTTCACTCGCTCTTTTGCGTCCCCTAACCAAATGACGCCCTAGGCGATCATCTGTGTTGCTTGAATGGCAGGCCAGCCCTGTGTCAGACAATGCCAGTATGTTGCTTAGAGATAATATTTGTTACCCCATAGGCTGAAAAACATTTTTAACTTCTGCTTGAATCTGTGAATTTCACTATGGTGTAAATTGTAATTTGTGGTTTATTTATAAATCCTATGTTATTACTTAACAGAAAAGTATTCAGGCACTCACCTGTAATGATTTCACCTTGCACTGCAACTGGCCAGTCTGTTTCCCTTTTTGTGTTTTTTAAAATTGTCATTTTTTAAAGTAACATATTTCTCAGTGTCCTTTGCTCTACAATTGGCTGGCTGGCTGGCGGGCTCTCTTGCTCCAGGATTGGTCACTGTGTCTGTCTGTCTCGCCTGTCTCCCTATAGGAGTGCCTGACCTGCCTTACTCCCCTCTCAGTCCTCGTATTGTTGTGTTTGGTACGTAGCTGTGCTTGTGAGAATTTCTGCCTCTCTCCGTCTGTGAGTATATAATAAATGTACAGCTATTCCTTGATCTGTCTCTGTATAGTTTTCCTTTTTACAGCCATCGTATCTGACTGACTAGCTTGCTCTGGGTTTGACTGCTTTCCTATACCGAGTGCCTTTGCTGCCAAGCTTCTCGTAGTGAAAATATCAGTAGGCTGTAGTATATATACTTACGCTGGACTAAATACCCACTTACCTTCAGCATTCTGAGTCGGTGTTAATCCTCTGCATCTCCTTTGCCCTTCTCTTTCTGAAGATGCACTCCTTGCTGATTTGGAGAGCTCCACCTCTCCTCTGGCCAGGCGTCCTGTACTCCTCACATCCGACCCCCCTTCAGTGCCTGGTGACATTATGGATACTTCTATCCCAGCCTCCTCTGGCAGCCGGGACCCCATGCAGTCTCGACCACCACCCCCTGCCTATACTCCTCAACAGGTGAGCCAACCAGTACAGTACCATGAATAGGACATAGAATAGAATAGAATAGCCACTTTTATTGTCATTCAGAAATACACCGGTTAGTGCACAACAGAATGAAATAATTTCATTGCATTTTATGCTCACCAATGGCCTGGCAGAGTGTGTAATATATATATATATATATATAAATAGAATATAAGTGTAATGTAATACAAACACGTAATACAAACAGAGTGTTAAAAGGCTATGATCAGTCCAGTTTATAGGTCAGGTTTCCATCCTCCTATTGATGTCTTTCTCTCTCTTTAGACTGTATCTGCTGCAATGAAGTCCAATGCTTCCCAGAATACAGATACAGACAAACTCTATAGGTAAAACTAATATCTGTTTCTTCATGTCTTCACCTTAATTTCCAGTATAGCCATTCGCATTTTAGTTTAAGTGCTTAGCTGAAGGCCAGGGCTCTAAAGCAGGAATGACAGCCTCACTATTGCAAATCTATGTCTGTAATGGCTATGCAGTAATGGCTAGAGCTGCAATTCTGTCAGTACACTCAATAAGAAGCCGTAGTGTAGTCCTTATGTGGGTGCAAGTTAATTAGCCAGGGTATATAGCACATTGGTGTAGATACTTCTGCCAGTTGATAGGTGCAGTTTTCTTCTGGTTTGGAACCAGCTTGTTTGTGAAGCTCCTGAAGTCTTTTCCTGTTCTTTTAGCATTGAATACTGTTCATGGACAGTACAGTATTGGAGCTCCCTCACGCTCCCTCTTACTCTTCCAGTACAGTGTGCAAGCCACGCTCCCCCCGCTCGCCAGACCCCCCGCCCCCCTCCTCTTCAGTATTAGGGGGCGGCCTAAGTGAACTGGACCATTTACTCCAGGAACTCAATGCCACTCAGTTTAACATCACAG
Organism: Cryptomyrus ogoouensis; assembly: GCA_025773925.1. Lineage (NCBI taxonomy): Eukaryota > Metazoa > Chordata > Actinopteri > Osteoglossiformes > Mormyridae > Cryptomyrus > Cryptomyrus ogoouensis. The sequence goes on along the minus strand of JAOYFF010000094.1, from coordinate 31,404,135 downwards.
GTTAGTACCTGTAGTGACCATTATCTATGTAAGGAAGTCTATGTGAGAATGCTATGTTTTTCTAACAGTTCTGGATTATCAATGTCTTTATGAAACTAGCAAAGTTGGTAATCAACTATGCAGGGTTTGTAACTTGTGAAAATAAGGGTCATTACTGCAGCATGAGGATGGTGAAGGGATAGATTAAAGATGTACACTTACATCTTAGACCTATATCTACTGCATCATCAAACTCCTTCCTTGGAAAAAAGTTTGTTTCACCTTGTGTAGGCTAATTGAAGCATATCAAAGAAGTTATCCTTCATTGATGGAGACTTAACTGGTATTAACTATCTGACAAAGAATACAGATGAACTGTGAACTATGATATGGGATTCTAAGAACTAGGACTGAGCAGACAGACCCTATATCAACAACTGAACAACTGAAGCTAAAAGTTCAACTGGCAAGGCTGCATGAGTTACACTAGGTAGCCACCTCCATCTTGTCAGGAAAACCCAAAACAAAACTAAACCCCAACAAGTCTCTCTGCTCTCATTATATAGCCCCCTAAACCCAGTACTTCTGGGTTGGGGCAAAGGCACAGAGATGCTAGCTTTGATTTGGTTGTAGTCATAACAGAAATATTGAATGCATCAGTGTTTTGTTTCATGTTTGTTTTTATAAGACATTAAAAGCATCTCTAAATCTGTCTTGTTTTCTTCATGACAGATGAAATCCTTGCTCAATTCCCTAGCACTAAAAAGGCTGAGGGAGAAAAACTGAAGGAAATCCAGGATTCCAGAGGTCACAATGAGCTGGGCAAAGACAAGGCCGTGCCCTCTGCCTCCATTACTGGGTACTGCAACTGCAATTAATGCTCCCTGTCTGCATATTTATCATACCTTCCCGAAACTATACACTATACATGTGTGTATGAGTGTCTGTGGCTGAAGGTTTTATCATTGAGTGTGTTTATGAGTTGCCCTGAGAAACAAGGTCCAGAAGTCCAAAGTTATAATATCATTCATTTTATAGCCAATCTATAGGCACTATCACACCACTGGAACTTTTTTCTGGAACCAGAACCTTTTTCCAGAACCAGGGACTTTTGTCGTGTTCACACCCAGTCGTGGTTCCTTAGAAGCAGTTCCAGAACCTTTTTTAGTACCTACTTCAGATTATGTTCATTCAAAAACAAACTGCTGGTGAGTCACTTGCAGTGATAGTTTGCTGATTGATTGACCACAAGTACCGGCACTAACTTGGAAGTTACGCCAAAGTGCAAAAAAAGAGATGTGGCAGAGCAAAAATTGAGCAGATGGAATTATTTTGTACTCCAATGCATTAATTAATGCATTAATTAATAATTTTATTTGCTTGCGTCTCCATATTTCTGCATCGGAAAATTCAATATACTAATTACATTTGTCTAATATTGCTAGTGCTGGTAGTGAAACTTGCCACCACTTATTAGTGGGATAGCGTTAAATTGTTGTTTTATTCTGTTGAAAACGAAAGATCGATCTGCTGGCCAGATTTAAAAAGGATCGTGAACATGTTGTGGGTCAGATAAATAAAATATAAATAAAAGGCTGTGTCCTGTTTTGATTGCGATCAATCCCCCCAATAAAATCTACTTGTTTATCCTCCATTGTTTTTGCATGGCAGTGTAGTTTCTTATGAAATTATGTGTGAAGTTTAAACTAAGAACTTTTTGCGTCTCCCATGTTTATATAGCATAAAGGTCCCGGTTCCTTTTGTCTGGTGTGAAAGCGTCACAAAGAAGTGGTCAGGTGCTACAAAAGTTCCAGTTCAAGACAGCCCAGGTTCCAGAGCTTTAGTGTGAAAGCACCTATTACCACTTCGACATTATTATGTAGTTCTTAAGCTTGGTCTGCTGTTTATCATTTTCCATTCCTTTCAGTGCTGCTTTTCAGAGGTAATTTACTTCATTTAGAATAGACTGGCATCTCACTCAGGGTGTCCCCTATCTTGTGCCCTGGGTTTCTTGGAATATGCCCAAAACTCACTGAATAAGTGACTATGGAAAATGGGATAGATGGATGGTTATCCTGCTGGGTTCATATACCTGAAATCCAAAGTCCCTCTCTGTACAGCCTGTTTTTTTGTGTGTGTGTTTATGTATCTTCTTGGCTCATTCGAGTCATGACCTAGTCTGTCCTTGACCCAATGGAAGCTTTGGATTATGGAGAATTGTGAAATCCGTTTAAGTGACAGAGGAAAATCGTCATTCAGTGAAGTGTTGTGGTGGCATAGTTGATGACAGTCGTAGTGCTGCTTCCCTTTTTACTCTCTCATGCGATGTGTGCTTTGGGGACTCTGTCATGGTTGTGTATAATACCCTTGATCTAGCTGTGAGTCAGTGTGCTCTGTTCTTACACATTCCTCTGCAGTATACAGTTTGGTATGCTCAGGTTCCCGGTCTGTGTTGGCGGTACGGTGATGTTCAGTGTGTCGGTGAGAGCCTTAACCATGAGCCCTTCCCTCTCTGTTCCAGACCAGTCAAGCCTTCAGCCACTTCTGCCACTTTAGAGCTGGACAAACTCATGGCCTCCTTATCTGACTTCAGAGTACAGAGCTCAGTAAGCGTCTGTCACACTCACTGCTCTTCAAGTTGTTTCTCTGTATTAATTATTAGTGGTTTATTCACATGAACATGTTCATTTGTCTCTCTCCCTTTCCTTGTTTCTGTCACATCCAGTGGTTTGTAATTGGACTCCCAATAACAAACTAGAAAAAACACTAGATCCTCCATTGCCCACGCCAATGAACAGCAGTGAATCTAATCTGTTAGTCATGTTAGTTCTGTTTTTTAACAGTTGTATAAAGTACTGTTATTGTTTATGCAAATCAACTTAGGTGAAACGAAAAATTTTCAGGGTTGCAAACTCACACATCTGGCGTGACACTCACTTTAAGACTCTCATGCAAGAAATCTTCGGCCAAATGTATAATATATAATTCCATTATAATCTAAAACTGGCTACATCAAAAGTGTTGGGGTAGTTTGCAAATCCTACAAAATATTTACAAGGTAATAAAACTCTTACATACATGTAAATTATTCTAATGTGATGGCCCATTAACAAAAACAAAAGATATGCTGAAGTATGTCACTGCTGGTTCACTTCACTTAATTGACTTAAAAGTCACCAGCAGAATCAATATTTTTTGCATTGCAAATGTCATGTTTTCCTTAGCTTTCACAGGTTTGCTGTTTGTGGGCGTATACGCAGTCGCAGGGCCACTTCTGATTGGTGCTCATTAATGGCACAAGAGGAGCACGGCACTTCAGATTAGTGAAGAATGAGTGTCACACAAGGAGGAGGACATGAATTTGTAAAACTATTATTACAACAGTTTTAAACCCTGTTTCAGGGTTGCTGTGTAATGTATATCCTAAATCGCAGTTTTTGCTAATCACACTGTTTCAAATCGCGACTTCGATTTGAAATCGATAAATCGTTCGGCCCCAATGATTAGGATATCTAAAAATATTAAATACGTGTACCTTACAATGTACCCTTTAAACCACCTCTAATACTTTGAAGGCTTTATTTGACTGCCAGAAGGGACTATTCTTGTTTAAGGTCTGCCACAATCAATCTCCCATCCTGTTTATCCACTGTTGAGGTCACCTTGACTGTGCTTCTGTGTCTTCCATCTGTCCTGTGGTCACTTTTGTGTTTGTTTGCTCTTCTGTTTGTAGCCTATTGTCACTTACTGAGATTGCCTTCTTTGGTGAATCTTACTTCAAACTCCTCCTGTCCCATCAGCCAGTGCCTCCCGCCAAGCAGCAGGTGGCGCCGACCGCACGACAGCAAGCCATCCCCGCACCTTCCTCCTCGGGCGGCTCACTGGACAGCATGCTGGGGCTCCTCCAGTCAGACCTGAGCAGACAGGGGGTGCCAACATCCTCCAAGGGAAACTGCTCTGCCTGTCAGAAGCCAGTGGTGGGACAGGTAGATGAGCAGATGTTCTGCTTCTCTGTAGGGGGAACTGGAAACATCTAATAGATAACTAGATGGGAGATAACAGATGTCAATCGGCTGAATTCAGGTCTGGTCACCAAGTTGCTAGGAGTAGTGCATGTGTATAATGTGCATAAACCCATGAATGTGAATGTTCAATGAATGTGGAGAAACAGTCGCTGTTTGTAAGTACTCCACCTGTATCCATTGACTTATCTGTTGAAGCTCAGTTGTAAAAAAACACAGAATTTATATGTCCGAAACCATCTATGCATGGAAAAGGTTGTGTCTAGAGGAGACAACCGGCTACAGCTTTTGCCAACGTTATGTGAAGGTCTTCTCAAAGTTGGCATTGACGGTTCTTACTGTAACGTTAATGGAATGTTATTTCCACGTTTGACATTTTAGTAAAAGTTCTGTCAGTGTCAACACAATAACATTATTACCCAAACATCCTTTTTAACTCAATTAATTGTTGAAAATTTTGTTTTATAAAATGCTGTTTTTACTGTGAATGCTCCATCCAGCCTTAATCCCAGGACCTTTGAGGTGTAAAGTGAGAGTGTTACCCGCTGCTCTAACATGCCTTTTATTTGCTTTTATATTATAGTAGTAATTGTAGTAGTGGGTTAATGTTCTGGGAACATCAGGAAAACTGGACACTTTGAATATTTCCACATTTTAATGCTTAGTGGGCCATAGCTGTTGTGTCCTGATTTCTCCCATCAGGTGGTGACCGCCCTGGGTCGGGTGTGGCACCCGGAGCACTTTGTGTGCATGGAGTGTGAAACGGAGCTTGGGAGCCGCAATTTCTTTGAGAAGGATGGCAGGCCATACTGTGAAGCTGACTACTTTTCGCTCTACTCTCCACACTGCGCGCACTGCAACAAGCCCATACTGAATGTGAGACACTTTGTGATCACTAGTGGGGGTGCATGCCTTTAAAATAATAATTTCACATATATTTTTTTCATGTGCAAATTTTTTAAGGGTAGAAATAAAGTTCATCTATTTTTTTCTTGCTTCCTGTAGAAAATGGTCACTGCCCTGGACAAGAACTGGCATCCAGAGTGTTTCTGTTGTGTGAAGTGTGGGGGCACCTTTGGAGATGAAGGTAAGAGCAGATCCTATCATGGCTGTATGATAATGAGGTCACCGGACAGGGCCACCCTTCCTAAGAAGCACTTCTGGATGATGCGACGTAGACCTAAGTCTATGTTCCCTGTCTCTCTCACATTTCTGCTATATTAACCTCCTCAGGTTTCCATGACCGGGATGGACAGCAGTACTGCCAGCAGTGCTTCCTGTCCTTGTTTGCTTCCCGTTGCCAAGGCTGCTCCCAGCCAATACTGGAGAACTACATCTCTGCCCTCAACTCCCTGTGGCACCCACAGTGTTTTGTGTGCCGGGTGAGTCTCTCTGTGTCTTTGTGTCTGTGTAGATGACTTCCTTTTTGTGTGCGTGTACATGTACGTTTGCATGTATTTTCCCAGAGGTGGGCAGTTCTAGTCCAGAAAGTAAAATCCAGACAAAGATTTTGTTTCAACCAGCCAGTTAAGTGTAAAGAGTCACAGTCACAGAGTACTCAACTGGCTGGTAAAAACAAAATCTTGGTCTGGATTTTTACTTTCTGGACCTGAACTATCTACTTTTGTATTTTCCTTAGTGTCTGTATGTACGTGTATATATTTTTTGTGAGTGTGGTTGATCATAGGGGTCAGCAATACAGGATTTCTATATCCATATCCGTTTAATCCACAGAATTATCTATGTCTGTATTTTGGAATGGGCAGGACTTAATGTTGGATGTGGCCGTGGTGTAATCCAGAAGTTTGAAATTTTGTGGATATTCCCATATGAAAAAATAATATAAGAGTACATATGACTCCTATTTGTTTTACATTGACAGTATGAGTTTAGTGTGTTGCACCAAGAATACATATACAATCCATACATATGAATGTGACCACCACATATGCTTGGACGTTACTATAATATGATATGCTGCGATATTTCAAGTATACTGTAGCATTTACATTTTTTTTTTACTTTTGATTTTGAAAATACCATCAAAATGCTGTACACTAAGTGTTCCCAGCCTTTTGATGTTTGTGGAGCGGTCTACGTTGGAGTTGGGGTCAGTTGGTGATTTCACCCCAACTGCTTCCGATGTGAACAAAACGCATGAATGCGAGGGGTCGTAAAAAACCGAAAATATAGTACTGTGCAAAAGTCTTAGCCAGTCAAAGGAAATGTTTAAAACTATGTGTCTGGGTGCTAAATGTATATTTGCGCAAAACAAAAAACCTAATTTAACATTAAAACATATGCAAATTAAGAGTAACACAACAAAAACTGACCAGAATTTCTTCTTTTCTCCAAAAAGTTACTAATATCTAGTTGTATGGCTGGATGAACAGCGCTTCAGTTCCCAAACCTCTCCTCAGGGGCAGCCCAGCCATTCCAAGTACATGTTAAATTTCACAACCAATATACTTAATTAACTAAATTAGTGTTAACAAATCAGTGAGATATCGACTAGCCAAAAAAAGTTTGGGTTTGGTTTGGGTTGTGGTCGAGTCAAAAAATGCATGGGTGTACTTGACAATCACCACAAATACTGGGTTGACTTTAGGAGAGGTTTTGAAATGGCTAAGCTGACATACTGTGACAGACATAATATCATAATTTTACTCCAACATGAAGACATTGAACAACATGAAGATCATTTATGCATAATTTTCTTTGCCTGCCTAAGACTTTTGCACAGTACTGTGTGTAGTTAATTTTTGGAAATTAACCAGCTCCTCCACACAACCCTCAGTGTTTTCAGTGGGATACTGGCTACGCATCAGTAGCAGGGGCTAGGAACCCCTACTGTAGTGTTCCTCAACCCGGTCCTCAGGGACCCCTGAAAAGTCCATGTTCTTGCTCCCTCCCAGCTCCCAGATTGAGAAACACTGCCCACCATAATATAATGTCTGGATTGGTATGACACTATGAAAAATGAGACACTGGCCAAGCTTACTTTAATCTCTTGTTTACGTTGCATAATTGACAATTGCTTGTCACTCATTCACCCTTGTTTGCATTTGAAATGCTAAATCTTGGTGATAGAAATGTTGGGGGGGGGGGGGGTATGTGCTACAGTGTGCTTAAAATAACACTGCCCAGGCCTACGTCTAAGTGCAGCAAACCAGGGTATGTCAATACACACGCAAAACAATATACAACAGAACAGAGATCACACATGTAATGCAGGTCAAACTAAAACGATCGCTCAGGGATGCCTGGAAGACTTTCTCCTTCTGATGTGCATTAGTGACTGGTGTCGGGCACAGACAGTATAGTGCAGTTAATGGTTATGTGGGAGAGACAGTATGTGTAGCAGGCCAATGAGCATCACTGCTTCCCTGAAATCCAGTGAGAACCTGGAAAGAAATGCTGAAAACAGACATGGATATTTATCAGTAAGGATCAGATGATAATCCGCACTGGAAAACCCATTTGTAGCAGATACTCATTTCCCCTAGGTGAATTTTTAATGTGTGTACGTTTGTATGTATGCGTGTGAGTTCTGTGTGTATTCAGTCTGTCTGTACAGTATATGTTTCTGTGTTTCTATGTTCCTGTGTGTGTGGCTTTCTGTGTCTGTGTGTGTGGGCATGTATAACTTTGGTGTTAGATGTGCATTTATGTGTGTTTCTCTTATCGATGTACGGCCTCCCATGTCTGTCTGTGCATGTATGAGTCGCTCTGCGCTCTTAGGGCTCCCCTCCAGGGCCAGCCGCCTGCTGGGGAACATTGCTCTGGGCTGCACCTTCTGCTTCAGTGTCTCCCCGCTTTCCTAATGTCAGCTCCCCTGGTAAAGCCCCCCGCCCTGACAGCACTGCTCTCCGCAGGAGTGCTATACCCCTTTTGTGAATGGCAGCTTCTTCGAGCATGAGGGCCAGCCGCTATGCGAAGCACACTACCACCAGTCGCGGGGCAGCGTCTGCCAGGCCTGTCAGCAGCCCATTCTGGGTCGCTGCGTCACTGCCATGGGGGCCAAGTTCCACCCCCACCACCTGGTCTGCCACTTCTGCCTGAAGCCTCTCAGCAAGGGCTGCTTCAAGGAGCAGGAGAGTAAGCCCTACTGCCACCCCTGCTTCCTCAAGCTCTTCGGGTAGGAGGTCTGGGCTGCTGTGGGAGTGGGAGCCAGCGCAAAGAAAGTGCAGATGACCGTGTGAGCGAGAGAAATTGGAGACCATCCAGGGCGATGCTGCTGATGTTTCTGTAAAAGGCTGCCTTTACACCATACTTTTTAGCCTGCACCCTTAGCACTCACCTGGGGTCAGCCTGACTGTTTGGCACCAGGCGGTTTAGGGTAGGCTTAGGGAAGGGTAAATACTCTTCGGGTAATTTTTATATTCTGTAAGAAATAGTGCTTCCTCTGCTTTTCTTTTGCATTGACTTCCACTGTATTTGAACGTGGCGCGAGGGCCCTAGACGATTGGTGTGGTTCAGACCAGCATTATAAGTTTCAGTATTAATAAGAAAATTAGTAAGATTCCTGTAATCTAGATGGAGATAAGTATATCTTTGCTACCTATTCTTATGAAATACTGTAAAGCAAGAAATATTTTTGAAATTGCAGCTAAATATGTTATTCATTTGCGCTTTTTAGTATGTCAGAATATCCAGAGTGCACTTATTTGTTGTGTAAGAAGCATGGATTTATGTTGTTTGCAATAAAAAATAAGTAGGCCTGCACACTTTTTACGTGAGGAACACTTGTACTTTTAATTTCGGTTTGAACACAAACCCTGGATTATGCTATGACTCCTCAGTTACTTCAATCAGTAAAAGACGCATATGAATTACATCCAAAACTGTTTCATAGGATGCTGTCTTTTCATTCACATCCATCCATGTCCTGTAGGGACTGTTGTAGTCATTCTTTTTTCTGTCATATAATGTTTTAGATTATTACAAGTACAGTAAATGAAGTTAACCAACAACTAAGCATTTTTATGAACAAACCACATCAATCATGGACTTTGTTTAAAAGCTTAATGAACTTTTCCATTAAAGGGGCATCTTCAGAACTCAGCATGGGGCTCTGTCTTTAAAAAAAACGTTTTATTCACTTGTTTACTTATGTGATATTTGTTTACTGGTGAAATAATTAACTGGTTATGGAAACCTAAACAAATTCATACTAGTTACCTGTTATTTATTTAATATAATAAGAATGTTTATGATATGGTTTTGCGTCTTTTTCCATTTGAATGGGTTCACATTTTTAAAGTAAAGATAAAGTTAAAATGTGTGTGTTCTTTCATTTATTTCAAAGCTTTAAACCCTTTATGTCTGTAGACAAACTTATACTCATGGTCTAAAGGACATCAGTCTGCATGGTGCTAAATTAGTAGAGATAAATGGGCCTATATGCTAAGCACATCATTACTCTGTTGCAGCTAAAGGGGCTAGAACAGAAACACATTAGAAACATGCGAAACATCCAGCACAGGCAGAGGGAACGGTGTGAGAGGAGGATGCCGAATGTGACAATCACAAAACCTCAAAGTGCTACTTTGCCTTTGTGGTCAATCACTTCCAGCAGTAGATTTAGCGACAGTTACAGTCATCTTTATTTTAAGCCATATTCTTTCAACAATTATTGTTTTACATTATGCTATATCACCATGCATTTTTTGATTATGTGTTTTTAAGGAACTGGCAGCTTAGGCAGACTGATATGTTTCCTGCTGCAGTAATTTTCCAGACTCCCTGTTTCCTGATATATCGCCATTTTGATGCAGTGCCAAAGACATTTTCAGGAAATATCCCATGTGGTTAGTGAAACATTGCTGTATATTATGTGTTTTTTATTTAAGATGTGAAATTTTACTTAAAATATATTGGACATGTTGTGATGCAGTTCATGATGTGGTGTATCAATGATGATAAATTTGTGTTAAAAGTCATATTTAAAGTCATACTGTTATTGATAATCAAAGATTTGTCAGTGATGATTTTATTACCCCTGAGTTATATGGTTTATATGATATGATACTGATAGTCTGTACGTGATGGCCAAAGATGATAAAATAAACAATTTTCTCTGCCATCATGCCTTGATCAGTACCTTTTTTCTGCAAAAGGTCAAAAGATACATTATTGTTTGCAATTGAGGAAAAATCAATGCTTAGTATGTTTGAAAGCTGATGTCTAAAAATACTCGATGTACCAAAAATCCACACATGAAATATAAATAAAACAGATGATGTCCATGCCACCGCAGCTATAGTTTAATTTTTATTAATCTAAACAATCTAAACGGAAATGCTGATCATGAAATTCACAATATCTACACATACCTGTTACATAGAATTTATTTGGGACATATATACTTCCACCAATCCAACCATTTTCTGAAACCGCTTGTCATTCAGGGTTGCAGGGTGTCTGGAGTCTATCCTAGGTGCAAGGCAGGGAACAACCCAGGACGGGGTGCCAACCCATCACTGGGCACAGACACACCTATGGGCACATTAGCAACTCCAGTTAGCCTAGCATGTTTTTGGACTGTGGGTGGAAACTGGAATACCCGGAGGAAACCCCAAGATGACATGGGGAGAACATGCAAACTCCACACACATGGAGCCACGGAGAAGATTTAAACCCTGGTCCTAGAGGGGCGAAGCAACAGTGCTATCCACTGTGGCACCATGCTGCTCTGTATAGCACTCTTATAAAAGGAAAATATAGAATATAGCATTTATCAATCAGACAGCTGTATGAAGTAGAGCAGTAATAAAACAGCTTTTTTTGTGGTGGTTCCCACTAAAAAAAAAACACCATAATGGAGTTTAAGGTCTTAGTGAAGTGTGGGAGTATGTTGTTGGAATTTGAATGTATAATAAGTGTTTCTGCAGCTGGTGCACTGGGAGACTGGCACTGTGATTTTGGGTTTGTTGTGGTAGCACTTTTTCTGTTTCAGACCCACTTCCTGTTTCCTGAGTCCTGGTTCCTGTTTCTGCTTTTCCAGCCCTCTGCAGTGTGTTATACAAAGGTCTCTGGCTGGTGGGCAGAAGACCTGGCATTATGGATGGATGGCACAGTTTGGGGTGCCCTGTCTGTGAAAGCCAATAAATGTATTTCAAATTGTGGAGTTTTCTTTGTGTTAGTATATAGTAAAAGAGTGTGTAGCTATAAAAATTCCTCCATACATCCATCCATCCATGTTGAACTTGTAGACTATCGCAGGAATCAGAGGGCATGAGGAAGCCATCTCAGCACACAAAATCATACACATACCGGATTATACACAACTCAAACATGAGGAGAATGCAAAGCTTATCTTTAAAAATGCTACCCTTTTAGCACAGTGCTCTGTTGATGGAGCACAGTGACTGTGCAGATAGAGGGAGATGCTGTTTTACTATTCACAGATCCTCCACAGAATCCCCAACGTAGTGTCAATGTCCCTCAGTCAGACAGCAGTCAGACAGTGTGTCAGTGAGTTCGGCAAGATGTTTGCTTAAGGTTTGCTGCAGTGTGGCAGTAAAATACACATACTCTCAGCGGTACAAGGAAGCACTGTGCTCAGGGCAGTGAGAGGGGAACAGACCAGTGTGTGATCGCTGGGGTTATGGGATAGGCTATTGGTGTCATGTCCACAGTGGGGAGCGAGACAAAGACATGATGGTTGCTATCTCGCACTTCATTCTGTACCTGATATAACTCACAATTATCTCCCATATAAGCTCACCTGATACCTTTCTAAATTATTATGATTATTCTATGTTCCTACTATGCTGAGAGTTATGCTTTCAGAAGGACTGACAGCTATGTTGCCTTGTTGGTAGGGACTGAATTTCAGTCATAACATTTTATATGCATCTTCATTTAGGCATTCGTTATGAAAGACTGCTCTCAGACGTGGGAACAAGTGACAGATCAAAGCTGAACTATAGGGGGTGTGATTAGTGAATGGATTTTATACTAATTACTAAACATGCTTAATGCAGTTATGCAGGTGCCCTCATAGGTGTGAAAACAACAGAAGATTTAAGGAAAAATTGAGAAACATACATCAGTCCATCTTCCAGTTACTTTTATTGGTAACAGTCACAGAGGGTAAGGGGGCTAGATAGAGCCAATCAATCCCAGGCAGAAAAGGTCACAAAGCAAGAGGCACACTCTAGACGGGCTGCCAGTCCATCACAGGGCACATAGTACAGATATACACATGGGTGGTGCTATCAGAACCATCACCGAACCCTGGATTGACCTCTGCCCAGTTGTAGTTGCTATGCAGACCATTCTTCTTGAAAACACACATTTCCTTTGTATGTCACATTACTGAGGTAGTTACATATTTACATCTTAGTTATAATTTCATTCCCACACGACACAAACTTCGCAGACCAGAGCAAATTTTTTTTAACTTACTTTTAGTGGATTTGAAGATAAAATTAAGAAGTACGATATAGTACAGGTCAAAAACTCCATTGCTAGCAGGCCAACTAGGTGCCCAACCCCTCCTGGTCATGGTAATGTTATCCATCCATTGTCCATGACTGCTTAACAAGTCCAGGGCAATGGTGAGTGAGTACAGGGCCATGGCACGTGAGTACAAGGCCATGGTGAGTGAATACAGGGCCATGTTTAACATGTGAAGGAGGGAATTAAACCTGCCACCCTGGCATGTAGCTGTGCCCCCGAGCCTTGCATGTCATGTGTAAGTGAGGTTCGGCCTACTTCACATTGGACTGTTCCCAATGTGGTAGCATGTTAGATGCATACACACATATCTTCTGTTTAGTTTATCCTTAAATACCAAAGGATATATTTAAATAAGTACTGAGCAACATTGTAAAGCTCTTCTCTGAATACCACGTACACAAAGTCAGGGGCACTGCTAGAGACTTTGGGCCCCATGAAAGCATATAATATTTGGCCCCCAGCCCAGACCAATCCAATTATGTGCCAAATTTTTCTATCACCAGAAGCATCCTGCTTAGCCCCCAACCCACCTTTACAGTGGCTCTACATAAAGGATTTTCATTTTACTGCCTATTCAGTGCATACTTTGGCTTTACAGTTTTGAGCTCTTTTATGTTCTTTAAAGAAAACAGTAACAGTCCAAAAGTTCAACATTTCTTGATTTTAGTTTCATTCCATAAAAAATCAAATTATGGGACCTTATTTGCATTTCATGGCTTACCCATTACCCTATTGGAAGCCTTCTGTAAACTATATGTCCACAACTTTATGATATTCTTATTTCAGCTATGTTTATCACACAAAAACCTCCAGGATGTAATGGAAAAATAATAATGCCAACAATTAAATGGATTTTGATATGTCATTTCTGCGTAAATTTACTGTAATAAACCACATATTAATGCGTTCATTCACTATAATTATATGTACAATATATCAGCTCATAGGTTGCATGTGGGGAATTCACCCATGTCGCTGGCGTTTTGCTATGCCTTGACCAGACAGCAGAGGGCGAAAATTAACTAGAAAACTAACTTGACAGCTGAACAGATGCTCCCGTACTGCTCCGAAGTCAAAGGAACACACACGGTGAAGGCAAAAGGACTGCATTACTTACATTACAGTGAAAATAAACCGTGCCTACACAGATTAGCCACATGTGCTGCTACAGACAGATTTAACTCACGAAGGACACATATGCTATACATCTGCACTTTATGTTATGTAATTGTTTACATACTGTAGTCTAATAATAATGTATTTCTTTGTTAACCTACAAATACATACAAATACGATTTTTTAAACCACTGAAATCATGAGCTGAGATCATGTACAATCAAACCCACTGCACAGCCCAAGTGGAAAGTCACAATATAAATAGCATTTTTATTTATTTGTCGTTTGCATCTATCTTGTAATGTTCTGTATAGCCATTATTATATAGTCAAGTCTCAGACAAATGCTATTTTGTTTCATTGTTTGCCTGCAAATCTTGAAATGACAATACAATTTGACTAGACTGAAACCCGATGGTTTGTCTTGTAGTGACTGTCATAGCAGTAAATAGCTGCCCACTCCTCTTTCCCAGAATCATTACAGCAGAGCCTTGGAGTGTCACGGGCTCCAAGAACCTGTCTTGGATCAATGCTCCTCAAGCCTGCCAAGGATGGCAGCGTTTGTATCTGTCAAGTGCTGCACACTCATCAATCCATCATCAGGAGTCTACAAATGTCCACAAGGGTCAGCAGGAAGTAGGAGAAGGAAGCAGAGTCGAGAAAGAGGAGGACGAGCAAGATGAAGAGGCCAATGGATGAAGAAGAGCTACAAGAATTTACAAGAAAAAAGTAGCATTTTTCTAAGTTTGCTGTTCAACATTGATTTTAATATAAACAAAGCAAAACCAAGTCAACGCTGCAGTGTGTATTCGTTACTACTGTACTTCTCCCTTAGCACACACTTGAGAAGCACATTGCAAAGGTCCCCCTGCTGTCTGTGAAAAGCCTCCACTGTGTCCAGCAGTAGTCTGGGCTGATGTGCTGTTCTCATAGCCCCCAGTCAATGGAAAGTTCCAGCAAATGCAGGAACACATTGACAGTCTTGCTCCAAACTCTTGTTCCTCACGTATTTCTGTGCCGTCATTAGCAATGATTCTCCACTGTATGTGTAGCAAAGCTAATTACACCTCCACCCCCACAGTCTCCATCAACATTACTGTCAGACAGATTAAGCTTTTACCATTTTTAAATCTGCAGGCTAAAGGAATGTATTAAGGATCCAATATGTATAGTTTCCACAGACACCATGGTTATCCACACAATCACATACACAAAGAAAACATAACTCAACACAATGTTACCTCAACATTCTACTCTGAGAAACCACAGACATAACATGGGACTTCATGCTTTTGTTCAATAAATATACCCTTCCAGCAAGTTTAGAACATAAACTTTATCTTAAAAGACTTGCTGAAACAAAAGCAATATTTCTCTTGAACTTTTTTCAACAAAGCTCTTTAGGACAAACACTGTGTGTGATGGACAGACGTTAATCAACATTAAAATATGTCCATAACAGAAATAAACCACCATTTCGCAAATCACATGCAAAAATCATTCAAAAGTGGCTCATCTGTAAAATCTATGTGTCTCTAAACTGCCCGTGGCGTGTGAGAGTGTGTTCTTTGGTGTGGCATCCCATCCAGGGTGTTCCCTGCATTGCTCCTGTGTATTATGGGACAGATGCCAGTCTCATGGTGACTCTACACTGAATAAGCCAAGAGGAATGTGGATGGATGAGCATCATACTATTTAGTGTTAACAGGTATTGTTTTGGAGATCCTCTAATGAAATGCAATGATTACAAGAAAGAGGCTGTGCTATATTATTAATGTTAATAAATGTAACCGTACATACACCATGCCAATATGAAATGGAAATGGCATATTTGATATAGTATTTGCCTGATCTTTGATGTCATTCTGTTCTACGTTGTCAAAATAGTAGATGTAGCAGAAAGAAACCTGCCTAAACAAGCGAGAAAACAGACAGGAACTGCAAACACACAGAACCAGGCCAGAAACTGAACCCATAATTCTGGGGGACTACCTGTATCTATCTATATGGGCCACATGTTTCAGTATGTAAAACATTATTGATGTGTGTGTGTGTGTGTGTGTGTATGTAACGCTGAGAGACCAGAGACGAGACAGACCCTGGAATGCAGGAGACTGTTTATTAGTTTTAAAGCCGGGTGCACCAAACACCAAAGGGACAAGACAGGCGGATGGTCTGGTCGAATGCAGGAGGTTGAAAGCCAGGTGGATCAGTCCTACGAATAAAGACGAGACGTGGAGACGATGGGGCAGGAAGGAGGACGGAGGCAGACCAGGACGGCAGGGCAGGGAAGGCAGGCAGGAACGGGCAGGCAGGCGGGGATGATCAGGGAAGCAGGGCAGGCACGACAGCAGGATACGGAGAGGCAGGCAGGGCAGGAGGGCAAGACACGAGACAGAGAGATGCTTGGCAAGTGTCATCTAGAATGGCAACAATACTTCGCAACCTTGGCAGTTTGCTGTGGGGTTAAGAAGTCTGGTTAGATTGTGATAATCGATGGCTGCTGTTCCGCCCCGCCCCTGGGGGTGGCACATATATTGTTCACTTATTTTCTCTATTATGTCTATTTTCTCTGTTGCTTATACTGTTCACTTCACAATCTAATCTTGTGTGTAACACGATAAAAAACAAAATAACTGAATCTTGAATCTACATGATGTCAATGGGGAGAATTACAGGGAATGTCTGAAATGTCATCATGATGCAAAAATATGGGAAAACCAAGGAAAAGGTGTATTATATGTAGGCCTTACTGTACAATGTAAAGATATAATTTTTCTGGTCATGACTGGCATGTGTCACATTTCACATGAGTTGGCAATCACACCAGATGTGTACAGTGCACAATGTTATGAGTGCAGCAAATGATAGGATGCAGGATTTGAGGGAAAGTTGTAATGTTGCAGAAAATTACAGGGCAAGTTTGGAATATTATTATGAGTGCAGTACATGAATAAAAGGAATTCGATAAGTAATTTAGAGCTATTCTGAAATAAATTCTCAAATAAGTTGAGTGAGTTTATGCAACAATATTAAGTTATATTTAGTTATATGAGTTTTTATCTCAGGGCTCCTATCAGAGTCTGCGATAGCAGAGGAAGACACTTAAGCAGATTAAGTGAATGCAGAGAAGAGCGGCTCACTTTGCAGAGCTGAGATTTGATGTGATAACTAACCATGTTTCAGGTAGAGCTGCCTTCATTGTCAGCTGCCACACCACCTACAGTTCAGACTAGGTAATCCATCTGAAACTAAGTAGGCTGGACCCAGCCACTACTTGGATGGAAAACCAGGTAGGAAAGCTGGGTGTGTTGGTGTGGCCAACTGGTTAGCCCATCCAGTGCTTTCTGTGGATCCCAAAGCCCCAGTGCAGTGACGGGGACTCTGTGCTGTATAAAAGGTGCCACCCTTCAGATGATACATAAAGCTTAAGTCCCGATTCCCTGAGGTTGTTAAGGACCTCTGGGCATCTTTTTAAAGAGTAGAGGTGGTACCCTGATGCCCTGGCTAAAATTGCCCACTGTGGCCCTTTCTGATCTGGGCTCAAACTCATCCCCTAAATCTATTTGATGTATTCTCTCCTGCCCCTTCACCATCTCAGTTACTGTGTGCTGAGAATACCGGTCCGGAATAGCTGCTGTCGCATCATCCAGGAGGGTGCTGTACAGTGACGGTGGTAGAAGTAGCTCCCCATTGGTTCTGTAAAGCACTCTTAGGTGTCTTGGAAAGCCTTAATTGTCTATTTTGGACTTTTCACTCTGTTACAGACATACTCCAGGAAAAAGGAAGGCTTTTTAATGAATGTTACATGTAATCTCATTCCTCATTCCAGACTTTTTCCTGGCTCATTTCAGATTTAACTTTATGCTGATTTTTCTTCTCAGCGGCCAAGCCTTTGAGGCTTAATACACTCACTTAGTTACTTACCACAAAATCCATTCTGATCCACCTATCTTCCATATCTGACTGAAACCCTTATCTGGGATAACTTCACTACCGATTCAGGCTGAAATGAAAATACAGCCAGGCCAAATAGCACAGAATGGGACTGTTTTACATCATGCCAAACAAGCACCTTTGCTTCCCTAACCCTAACCCTAAACAGAGGTTTGGCATTTATTTCAGCCATCGTTACAGCCCATGAATTTAAATTCACCTGTTTATTTGTAATTTACAAACAGCATTTATTATTATGCATCCTTTCCCCCTGTCATGTCCTGTTCACTTCTGGTTCTGCTTTTACTTTTGTTATGTGTTACATTATCCTAGCGTGGTAAGTATATGGCTAGTGTTTCCTAGTTTTGGTGTCTGTTAAAGTTCCCTAGTTCTGTGCTTATTAATTATAAGTTACTCCACCTGTTGTTTGTTGCCCAGTGCCTTTGTCATTTGGTTAATTGTCTTATGTTCCACACCTGCCCCCTCGTTAACCCAGTTTTCTGAGTGTATTTGAGTGCATCTGTTCTTTAGTTTGTCACTTGCTATATTACAGTGTGTTTGTTCATGTTACTGTGTGTTGTCACTCTGCTTATTACCCAGTCTTGTTTCCTGTGTTTCCTTAGTTCCTTAGCTGTTAGCTAATTACCATTTACATGTGAATATTTACATGTATTTAGCAGATGTTTTTGTCCAAAGTGATGTACATGTGAGGATCAGAGAGCAGGGCCACACAGTGTCCGTAGAACAATTGGGGTTAAGGGTCTTGCTCAAAGGTCCAATGGTGAAATCACTCTGCCAGCCTCAGGATTCAAACCGGTGACCTTCTGCTCACAGGAGCAGAGTGTTAATCTGGAATGCCACACACCACTTTATGCCATCTAATGGCATAAAACAAACTTGTAGCAGTTCTTAGGGATGGAACGCTTCAGAGTTATACTTGGAACCACTTGGTGACTGGTCCACAGCAGAGACCTACTGGCCAAGCAGACAATGATTACTGACAAAAAGCTTATTTTGACAGTCCTGTTGCAAACAAACATAATTGACTCACTACAATTTTCATTTTTGTTTTCTTTTGTGCCCCAAATATGCTGGGCAGGGAAAGTGAGTGCAGTTTCATGCAGTTTTGCTTCGCTGCTGCTGTACACTGTCCCCTACTGCTGTACATGGTCCCCTCCTGCCTCACACTGTCCCCTGCTGCTTCACGCTGTCCTCTGCTCCCTCACACTGCCCCCTGCTGTTGCAGTGTTTCCTGCTGTTACATGCTAATCAGTGTGACGCTTGTGTGAGATACCCCCTGCCCCCATCTCAAGCTGTCCAGCTCTTCCTGTCATTACTAGGCTTTGTTTATGTTTTAACACAGATATTAGTCAGTTGGTTATGTCAGGCAGGTGTGCTGAAGTCTCTGCCATACTGCTGTCACAAAGATGAATCAGGACTCCAGCGCAGCCAAAGCTGCAGGATTCTCATGTAGGCTTTTTCTTTATTTGATGCAGACATTTGTAAATGACTCTCATGTCTGTGCGTCTCATGCTCGTGAGGCAGGGCATCTTGGTACAGACATTACTATTTTTTAATAGGATAAAATGTGTGCGTTCATAGCCATATGATTGTAAAAGTCAGATGATTGTAAAAGATTTTATTAGTATTGCATTCCTTGTCAGAGGAATTGTTTATATGTCATTAAGAATCTGTACTGTTATGTTTCACTGAATGCTGAAGATCATTTATTACTTGCTTGCACAGAGACTGCAACAAGGCAGCACAATCCTTTAATATACTTTTGTCTTATCCTACTGGTATTATCTTGCTCATTCAATTATTAAGCCTATAATTTAATGTCACATATGGGTTTCTGTTCTCATGTTCCATTGTCTCTGTCACTCTTCTCCAGCCCCCCCCCCCTCTCTCTTGGTATGTCCATGTAACATGTTTACAGACAGTATAGATAAGTTTAAAGGAAATTGACAGTACCAATTTCAGTGTTGTTATTGCAGAGGGGGTTGGAATGCAGGGGGAGGGGGCTCAGGTCTTGGGGCTCAGCTTCGGTTTCTGAAAACAACCACAGTTTTATATTAACATTTAAATATACAGTTCACATAGTGGGTAAAATATCCTCACCTACGGCTTCATATGAATTTCCTTAGACACAGTAGACATAGGACACAAAATGATTTCAACTTTAAATATTTATGTAGCAGGAAAA
This sequence comes from Cryptomyrus ogoouensis, assembly GCA_025773925.1. Classification (NCBI taxonomy): domain Eukaryota; kingdom Metazoa; phylum Chordata; class Actinopteri; order Osteoglossiformes; family Mormyridae; genus Cryptomyrus; species Cryptomyrus ogoouensis. The sequence continues at coordinate 31,384,411 of JAOYFF010000094.1, read as the reverse complement.
CAAACACTCAACCAGGGCCATTGCTAGAGATAAATCTGCACTGATGCTCAGGCCCCCCATTACTCAAACTTTCTTGAATGCCTGCTGCATGTAAGATATGTGCTATACAATGTGCTACTTGAACTTCCCTTGTATTGTGATCCTGGATCCGGCAGTGTTTACCCCCGACGTCTCCGCAGCCGCTGCACTGCAACCGCCTAACGCCCGCAACGCCGCTGCTTTGTGGCCAGCACCAGCAGCCTGCCCTTTTTCGGAAGCGCGCCTGGCCCTTAAAGGGACCAGGTCGGTTTGGGACGTCATTCCCCGGATCCCCAAGGTCCTTAAAGGGGCAACGCCTGCTGCCAAGGCTCAAGCCCCAGCCATGCCGGTGGCTGATGCAGCGCCCCCTGTGGTTCCTGTGCCGGCGGCTGATGCTGCTCCCCTGGAAGTTCCCCCGTCTGAGTTGTCTGACCCGCCAGTTTCTGTGTTGCCTGACCCGCCGGTTCCTGTGTTTAACCAGTCGGTTACGGACCTGACGCCAAAGGCGACCGCCACTACGTCCCTAGCTGGGAAATTCTTCACCCTCCAGGGTCTGTACTGGAGGGTGATGGATGCTACTCAGCTATGCACACAGCTACAAGGGGAGTTCGCAGCATTTGCTGCAACCTCGTCACCACGCGAGCTGGACAGAATCTCCGAGAACTTGAGGAGGCTGCTCCAGTTAAGGAGGGAGTGGATCCCCTCAACAGCGGTTCCTGACTCGCCTGTTCCTGTCCCGCCTGTCCAGCCTGACGTGCCTGTCCCACCGGCTACCGCACCGCCCAGCGAGGCTCCGGCTGCAGCACCCCCTGCTGGCCCAGAGTCGGCGGTCGCTACTGCGGTGCCCCCTGCTGGCCCAGGGTCGGCGGTCCCTGCTGCAGCTCCGCCCACGCCCGAGGTCCCGGCATCGCCTGCCGCTCTGCCCACTGCTCTGCCCAAGCCTCTGCCGCCTGCCGCACCGCCCGAGCTCTCTGCTGCGTCTCCCGCATTGCCAGAGCTGGCTCTTGCTGCAGCCTCGCCTCCCGCTCCGCCCGAGGCAGCTCCTGCTGCGGCCCTGCCCATCCTGCCTGTCTCACTGGCTCCGCCCGTCCTGCCTGTCTCACTGGCTCCGCCCGTCCTGCCTGTCTCGGCGGTTGATGCTCCGGTCCCTGTGGTCATTTTCCCATGTTTCCTCAGTCCGGTCATTGGGTGCGTTCAACTTGCTTACAGCGCTGGCTTAAAGCAATGTGTTCTGATCCTGACACAATGCATTATGGTTAGATGCATTGCAACCTCTCACCCAGCTGCACAAATTGGAACCGCCTCCGTGACGACACACCTTTGCCCTTATTGGCTGAAGAGTTTAGTTACACACATGACGTTTGTATCCCAGGCAGTTCCGATGCGTAATCTGCTATTTCTCCCAAATATCACGTAAAGCAGTGAGAACTAGTTTTCAGTTAATTTACCTGGTAAAATAAAGTTTACACTGTTTGAAACACACACACATTAGTATTGAGAAAATTTGAAATTATAGAGTTGAGAAAAAAATTTGAATATTATAGGTCATCCTTAAGCATCCTCAAGCCAACTCCTTGCAAACATACAAAAAGAACACAAAACCAGGGAAATGAGGCAGTCCAAAAGTGACAGGTGTGTTGTCAGGCGTGTTGTCAGGCATGTTGTCACACATGTTTTCAGGTGTGTCATAAGGTACGCTGTCAAGCGTGCTGTTAGGTGTGTTGTCAGGTGTGTTGTCAGGCGTGTTGTCACACATGTTTTCAAGTGTGTTATCAGGTACACTGTCAAGCATGCTGTTAGGTGTGCTGTCAGGCGTGTTGTCAAGCATGCTATCAGGCGTGTTCTCAGGTGTGCTATCGGGCATGTTTTCCAATGTTTTGTCAGGCATGCTATCAGGTGTGCTGTCAGGTGTGTTTTCCAGCGTGTTGTCAAGCATGCTGTTAGGCATATTCTCAGGTGTGCTATCGGGCAAGTTTTCCAACCTTTTGTCAGGCATGTTTTCCGGCGTGTTGTCAGGCATGCTGTCAGGTGTGCTGTAAGGCGTGTTTTCCGGCGTGTTGTCAAGCATGCTGTCAGGCGTGTTCTCAGGTGTGCTGTCAGGCGTGTTTTCCGGCGTGTTGTCAGGTGTGTTTTCAGGCATTTTTCCAGGTGTGTTTCCAGGCGTGTTTCTTACAGTCTCCTTCTTTTACAGCATTTGGGTACCTTGCATGTTTGACAGAGGCTCCATGGCTGGCATCTGCTGGCATGTTAATCGTAGTGCATGGGGCCGTTGATTTGAGTTTCATTCACAAAGCATCCAGCCATGAGGCTGGCCAGACAGGATATTAGTGTGTTGCATGGTGAAGCGCAACAAAGGATGGGGTGGAGAACGCAGGCCTAAAGTTCCATAAGGAAGGTAAGCAAAGTCTTATTCAATACACATTTCTCTCTGTTCTGTATCAGGTATACTATAAACCGCACAAATGATGGCCTCATGCTGGGCACCCATCCATTTTCCATACTCAGTTGACCTATGTAGGGGGCCAGAGCCTATGGACACACGGCAAGGAATAACCCAGGATGGGCCACCAACCCACCGCAGGGCTCACATACCATTCACACGTGAGAACATTCTCACAAACTCCACACACATAGAGCCAGAGTGCGTAGAACACAAACCCGGGTCTCCAGAGGCACGAGACACAGCAGCCACTGCACCACCATGTTGGTCCAGTCTGGGGCATATTAACATGTCTTAGCTTTTCAGTTTTCTATAAAACACAGCAATGCTTCAGCCTTTGAAATCCAAACACTTTAGCCACATAATCATTGCCCCAGATATACAAATTCAGCCTCTGCTACAGTACAAATCTTACCAGTACTGTCTGGGACTCCAGACAGGGCTGGATTGGCCATCTGTCATACCAAACATTTATCGTGTGGATTTCCCCCCCCAAATACAGCTCTCACCCCAGATGCACAGAGATGATATTCCACTACTGCCCAAGAGCTTAAACACACCCAGAAGAGTCCTAACCTGTGTTGTTGAAAGACATTTACAGACATTAAGTATACGAGTATCTGAGGTGTGGCTGCTATTATATTCCTTATTAAGCACTATGACTAAGCAGCAGCTGTCCAGTTACATGTAATATTAAGACATTACAACCATTACCTCAATAATATGAGTCATCTAAACTCACAAAAATATTTTTCAGGATGGAAAACTTGGAAGATAAATGAAAACACAAATAATACAATTAAACACTTCTTCAAATCAGACTATAAGGCTCCAGGGTTCTTTTATAACAAGTATCTGAGCATAAGACTTTGCCAAGTATTCTCAGCATCAACAAGGCCCTCAAGCACCTACAGAGTGCCGGTCACTTGAGAGACAACATTAATGGTGTTTCTCGCTGCCAAATGTAGCTCTTAGTAAAATGACTCGCAAAGCACATTTGCAGAGTGCATGGATGCTGTTAGACTGCTTTTACTGGGGCATGTACCCCAGTATTGATCTGCTGTGCCCCAATAAAATCTCATGTGCAAGTTCTAGCAACTCCTATATTTGGTATTAATTTAGATTGATAACACAAGGCAACAAAAAAAAATTTTGTTTTGTTCCTGGCAAGACAATGTTATTTTCGTGTTGCTTGGGTCAAAAGCAACTAGTAACAATCATCCATTGAGTCAAAACATTGGTTTTGTCACTTCTGTC
>JAOYFF010000094.1:31349332-31360985 GCA_025773925.1 Cryptomyrus ogoouensis | reverse complement strand
CATGCCCTGTGATGGACTGGCATCCTGATCAGGGCGTACCCCAGCCGCGTGCCCTGTGATGGACTGGCATCCTGATCTGGGCGTACCCCAGCCGCGTGCACTGTCATGGACTGGCATCCTGATCAGGGCGTACCTCAGCCGCGTGCCCTGTGATGGACTGGCATCCTGATCAGGGCGTACCCCAGCCGCGTGCACTGTGATGGACTGGCATCCTGATCAGGGCGTACCCCAGCCGCGTCCTCTGTGATGGACTGGCATCCTGATCAGGGCGTACCCCAGCCGCATGCCCTGTGATGGACTGGCATCCTGATCTGCGTGTACCCCAGCCACGTCCTCTGTGATGGACTGGCATCCTGATCTGCGTGTACCCCAGCCCTGTGACATGTGCTGTGTATGATAGGCTCATTAGTATCCATTTATGCCTTGGCAGTTTACTTCTGTGAGTACTGTGCACTCCCCTTCTTCGCTACTTCTCTTCCCCCCATAGTGTAGCTTTCCTCCCCAGCCGTAATTCTTTCAGCCAGTTATTCATAGTAAATAGAGGTTCAGCACAGGCTCCATTCCTTATCTGGTTCCCACAATTACGTTGCATATTTTTGTGACGCATAGAGACTCTTGTCTTGAGAAATAGCAGCCCAGTCTATAACTAACATCTCTTCATGCTGAGCCTCATAAACCCCTAAGAACTCCTTTCCTTGCTCTTGTAAAAATTCCATTATCAGAAATGCCTTATGGTATCCCCAGTTGTACATCATTGTTTTTGTGTCACTCACCTGTTAATATTTCTACAATATATGACACCATGTTCTTTTCTCCTTCTCAGGGGTTAGCCCACAGACTAGAAGCAGCGTGGGGAGGCAGCTGATGCCACCAGGAGGTGACTGTTGACCTATTTTCAGCATTTAGTGTGTGGCTCTGTGTTTACTTTGAATGGGAATAAGTCACTGTGTTCATCAAATGTTCCTAGAGGTGGTCCAAGGTACATATGTACATGTTATTGGCCACCAAACATGTTTCAACCTACTGCATGTAACATTGTATGACATTTAGTTAATTTATATAAATGATAATAATACATACTCTACACAGAGCCGCTGCAATCCATACTTGTTTGTGGCATTTAGCAATTGTGTATATAACCTCAAAGTCTATGGAATAAAAACATAGAAATATTTCAATATACAGAATTGCCTGCCATTAATAATGTTTTAATGCCTTTAGATGTCTGTTTACCTCTCGTATATCTATGTGTTCCTGCTTCCTTTTGCAGGAGCCAGTGCAGCTCTTGGCATGCAGGGCAGTACTGGGTATATGGGCAACCCCATTAAGGCAGCAGGTGAGGCAGGACAGACAGCTCATAGCTTCTATTATTACAGCTATACGAAATATTGAAGATTAAATAAAAATATTCAAGTCATTTATTTATGTTGAACTTTTAAAATATTATAAAGGTTAGTCCAAAGTGCTGTACAGGGCTAAAAAAGAATTCAAACTAACAAGACATGCAAAATCATCAAACAGACCCAGCTGAATTTGTCAAATTACAAAGAATAATGAGACATGAAAAAGTGACAATGCATATTAAGGCAGAAAAATAAGTAATAACAAAAAGAAACCAATGATAAAACTAATACTAACAAAAACTAAAATGCTATAATGCTATAATAATATTAAAATCTAAAGCATCAAACGGGCCCAAATGCTAAAGAATAAAAGTGAGTTTTAAGCCATGATTTAGTGGTAATGCAGGGAGACCCGGAGTGGCGAGCTATTCCACAGAAACCCGATCACCTTTGTTTTTTAGATGGCTGTGTGAGATAGAAATAATTGATTTGAGGTTTTAAGCCAGTGATTCCCAGTTAATCCAATAAATACAATGCTCTAACACTAAACAAAATATTAATGCATACATTTATTAAAGATGTTTGTAGGACTTTTACTTGCAGATCAATGAACAGATTAATGACTGTCAAGGTTGGGGCTATAGTGAGGAATGAACATTTTGGCTTCAGCAAACAGGAAAGGCACAGGAACACAGAGTGGCCATCAGGACTGGGCAGGTGCCCTGAGCTCAGGGCCGTCAGGCTCCAAGGACAGATACATAAAGTCTCTATTTTTATGAACTACCTGCAGGTGAATGCAGGGGTTTAGCTCGGGCTAAAGTGATTAGCATGTGCGCCCAGGGTAACTGATGCTTGTGACAGTTCTGTCACTTGCTTCATATTTTGTCATATTTCTGGCAGAAATAAAAACTATTCATTATTCATCATGTTTTTGAAATATTCAGACCTGGTGGATTTGGTGTGATTTGCATACTTGTACTTCCTTTTTACTAATGCTGTGATTTTCCTTTGTGATTTTTTTTTTTTGGTAGTCATGTTTTATGGTCCTAATATATTGCATAGTAAAACAAAACCATTTCTGAAGATGCAAGAAACTAAGTTTGTCATTATATAGCATAAATTATTATAAAGTTATTCTGATTACTCATGGCCTTATCCTGGCCCCTGCATTGGAATGGGTAAGTTACTGTACTGCTACGGCATGTATATTTTTCTTTATTTGATTCCAATTGGACACACATGCTGAGGTACGCGCTGGGCGCGTGTTTTCCAGGCGGATATGGGGGGCTTGGGAGGAGAGCCGTCCAGCAAGGATACGGTGTCCAGCCGGCCTACACAGGTGATCTCTCACTGCCTGATTTCATTGTATGATTTTAGCCACTGTGGCTGTGCTGCTAAAATAATAATTGCTGTAAGTTTAGGCGCTGCGTTTGGTGTGGGCACAGGAAGAGGCCTGGCTTTGGGCCCACAAGCGGGAAGGCAGGGAGCAGGTGAGCAACTGAAACAGGATCCACACTCCAGGCCAAGGACAAGTGTGGGTACAAGTGTCAAACCTAACCGGTGTTCCTTGTTTTTATAGGATATGGCAGCACTGGCTATGGATACAAAGGAAATCCTTTAGGCGGTAAGTTTGACTAATCAAATTAAAACCATATAATGTATGAGATTAAAAGAATACAGGTAATAGACTGACCCAGACAGTGATTGTGATTAAATGCTAATTTGGGTGTCATTGTTAAAACTTTGTCATGCACATAGTGCATCCCAGTGTGTGATTCCGAGCCCTGCCTTGGCTTTCAGGTTATGGGGCAGGTGCTGGCATGTTTGCCAGGCCAGGACTCGGCCTCGGTGCAGGTGGGCCAGCCTGCATCACCTCGTCTGCAGTTTAACATCAATTGGTGACATGTTTTCAGAGGCTGCAAAGCTGAGCTCATTCAGATATGTCTTTCTTTCAGGACTCGGAGCTGCTTTTGGAAGGAAAGGTCTAAAGCCAAGTCAGTTAGATTCTTTAAGGCTCAAATGTCTGTTATTTTGTGGTTTTTCTTTGGTTATCTGTTCTTTCTTTTGGGGTGGGGCTGGTTATCACTGGCAGCTTCGCCTGCTTTTCCTATAGAAATTTCCCAGGATAAGTGTAAAATTCCACATGGTGTATGACTGGAACACTAACTGTGAAATCTGCTCCTCAGGTTATGGTGCTGCTGCTGGATATCCCAGCGGAGGCACCAAAGCAGGTAAAAAAATACACCCCTGTTATCAGCACAGTCGTGTGGGTGAGGTTTAGGTACACAGACTACAAACACCACTGCTTTGAGCAGCCTCCACCTTTCTGAGAGCTGGACTTGGAGCCAGCGAGACAGTCTGGATCAGCGCGTCTCTGTGTCTCAGACGGCTGTATGCAGATATTAGGGCTCATTCAAACTCTCAGGCCCATCAGTTCACCAACAGAAGAGTAATTGTTTCGATTGGTTGCCACATCTCAAGAATAAAGTGAAGGATGGATTATAATTCATTTTAAAACAAATTTTATTGGTGTGCTATATTATGAGACATGTTGAAATATCTTTTTTATGGTCTTGTGTTGGTATAATGAGCATATGTAAAAACACATCAGGGTTTTCAGTATAATGCTTGTGGTCTGCAGGTTATGCTGCAGCTGCTGGTGTGTCTGACAGGCAGGGGGCAAGACCCACCGGTAACGTCTTTTGTTCAGCTGCTCAATTTCACATTCACATTTAGATCTTTCTGTATACCGTGCTCACAGAAAGTCTTGAGAAGCTTCCTTAATTCAGGAAAAATATTACACATTTTTGGGCTTTTTCACTTGTTAAAAATATATTTCATGTTTGAAATGACCAGGACATGTAAGTAAACATTAATTTCATGTAGCAATAAATTGAAACCTAAATTCTAGTTATTAAACAGCTGTTCTGAGCTAAAAAGTTAATTGATAAGCTGTGTCATTGGGTGCTTCTTTAATTAGTAACACCTCTGCAATACCATGAAACATCAAACATTTGTGGTTAATACCCCTTTGGGGACAATGACTACAACTGCAATTAATACCAAAATGGCAAGAAAAAACCGAATGAGACAACTAAAAAAAAAAAATTACACTCAAGAAAAAGAAAATGTCTGCGAAAAATATGTGCAGATATGTTAAGCATTGCATTAGTTATGAAACTAATAAATTTGCAACACTTTTACAGAATTAAGCGAGCATCCCAAGACTTTCAGTGAGCACTGTACATGTCTGTTTATGTTTTTGTATATATTTTTCTTTATATACAGTACTGTGCAAAAGTCAAGAAAATGATGTTTAAATGACCTTTTTGTTGCTGTAAAACTCTGCTATTATGCCTGTCAAAGTGTGTCAGCTTAGCCATTTCAAAACATCTGCTAAACTCACCCCATTATTTCCAGTAACCATACAATACACCCATGAATTTTTTCCTGTGTCTTTTGTTCTGAGCAAAGATGCACTTACTATCCAGATAAATAGCTTTAAACATTTCTTTTGACTGCCTAAGACTTTAGCTCAGTGCTGTATGTTGTCTGATACTTTACAGTACTGTATTAGGGAATGATTCAGTACACAGTAGGGATGTCTTGCTAAGTGAAATATATATTTTTAAAAGTATTAATAGTTTCTCCTGCAATCCAAAGATATACAGTTAGGCTAGCTGGCATCTTTACATCACCCACTGTGTGAGTGAACACATGTAAATGTATGACCTCTGCTATGCATTGGCATCCCATCCATTTCTGAACATTTTAAATATGTCCATAACTGCTTTGGTTGTCAGGTTATGGTGCTGGTGTTGGTTATCCCATTGGGGCTAAGGCAGCCAAACCAGGTAAAGTACAAACCAAGCAAGAGAACACAAGTGTTTTTTTTATTTCTGTTAAGTTTAGGGTCTATCCATCTTCCAGCTTAAAAATCACTTATTACTTACAGATATTTAATATTAAACAATTATCGAAATTAGTTGACAGTTATTAAGTGAATAACAACAAACAACATGTGGGCAGCGTGTGGCTCAGTGGGCTAAGCCTGTGTGCCTGTAATTAGAAGGTCACCAGTTCAAACCCAGCATCTCCAGGTCCTTGAGCAAGGCCCTTAACCCCCGCTCCCTGGGTGCCCCAATAGGCGGCTGCCCTTTGTGGACAACTTACTCTGCAAAGAGCAAGTCGAGGGAGATGGTCAATGAAAGTTTAAAAAAAAAAAAAAATGGAATTTTCATATTTTTACTGTGTTGCTGCTTCATGAAAGTTACATTTCAGACTGATTTGCTTTTTTGAATGTAATGTGCAATGTGGTATAGTTATTTTTTTGATGTAACTGTTAGTTTTATTTCTGTGAATGAGTATGTACATATGTGAATGAGAGTGTGCACATTTGTGAACAGGGTGTACCCATTTGGAAAGCTCTGTATATCATCTGTATATCATCCCCAGGTTATGGTGCTGCAGCTGGTGTTTCCAGCGGACTTGCGGTCACACCCTTTGGTAATACATCCTTCTGCACTGTTTGTCTCAGTACCAATCCAGAATTTGAGTGCACTTACTCAGGTTTTCTTAATAATGTTTACAGTTAGAATATTTTGCAAATACCTTAAATAAGAAAAAAAAATTAAAAGACATAATAGGAATAACAGGCAGGTTCTGAAAGAAAAATTCTATTAATGTTTTCAAAATTCCTGAAAATAGCCACTGCTTGCCTTGATAACATCTGCACCCATATAAAGCATTCGGTCTGGGTACTGGGCAGGCCAGCGGACTGAACAGGCCAGGTCTTTAGTTTGAGTTGTCCTCCACTTTCCTTTTTTGCCAGATAGTTGTGCATCATTTTGAGGTTCTTTTTGGACTGTTATTTTGCTGTAGAATGGAGGACTTTCCAGTGCGTCTTAATGCTGATGGAGTGGTATGCCTTTGAGGTTTGCTATTGCTGAGTTGGCTGAGATTGCCAAGGATTTGGTGCAGATCGCCAGCTCTGTCATCAACAAAGAAACCCCAGACCATGACACTGCCTAACTCCAAGCATGACAGGGGGAGCTCCATTTGCTGAATTCATGCGCTCACCCTCTGTGTATCTTACAAATTTATATAGCTTATTGCAAATGATTGTGGTTTCAAGCAGGTGTACTCCAAATTTTAACTGGTGTTTTGTGCCGTCCATTTGAGTTTCTGGATAGAAATCTTGATAAAACCCACACTCAAATCCACAATCAAATCCAAAAGAATTTGCAGTGACTGTAGAATATACTTTAGAAGTAGTGTTTTTTTTAATCTCATCTTTAAGTCTTTTGCTCATATTTTCTTTTTATGTGGGAGTATTTTGAATTGTTGTATTTGCTGTTTAAAACATATTATGGCGAGTCAGTTACTAAATAAGGTTTAGGGGTGGCACACTGGTGCAGTGGTGCAGTGGCACAGTGGTTTGCCCTGTTGCCTCACATCTCTTACACCAGGGTTCCGTGTGTGGACTTTGCATGTACTTCACGTGCCGCCATGGCTCCATGTGTATGGAGTTTGCATGTTCTCCCTGTGTCATCATAGGGCCAAATTGCATGTGTGACTGAGTGGTGTGTGAGTGTGCCCTGCGATGGGTTGGTGCCCCATCCTGGGTTGTTCTCGACTCTGCACCTATAGGCTCCAGAGACCCTGAATAGGACAAGCAGTTACAGGAAATGGATGAAAAGAAGATCTAATCAAACTCTTCTTTTTGTTGTAAATTTTAGCTATGTCCAGTAAGTCAAAGTTGACTCCTGGCTGCTATATGTTGGCTATGAGCACTGCATTTTCTGTAAGATTGTATAATAATGAATAATGAGTGAATCAATGTGTAAAGACACTAATGTGGTCCTCAGGGTATGGTGCTGGATACCCCAATGCAGCAGCTAGGGCAGCCAAAGCAGGTAAAACACACACTGTGGTTTGTGCTGGCACATGTCTGTTTGACAACTGGGGTCCATCTCTTCTCTTTGTAACCCAGGTCGAGCTCAAACCCTTCAGAAACTCTATAAATGATATGAGCTTGGATGACAGATAGATTGGTTGATGTTAAATCCTTTGTATATCAGTTTATGACATTGAAAAAAATATAATTAGTGATTTTTAATTACTTGCAAGATAAAAATGAATTTGTTTTTGTTTTTATTGTAAATGAATTGTGTTGTGTTCTTTTTCCTCAAAATGACCGTTTGATAACTTTTTTAAGTAAAAACTTCTTTTGGTAACCTTTTGGAAACTTGGCAGATTCAGATTCCTAAGCAAATTGTTGATTGATCGTAAAGCCTGAGTGTACAGAACCTGGATCTCTGGTCCTCAGGTAACCCTGCTGCTGCTGGATATCGTAATGGCGGCGGCATTAAAGCAGCCAGTGCAGGTGAAAATATACTCCTTTATCTACAGCCGCTGGTCTCCTTTCCATGCCTGAGTAACATTCGACATGTTGTTTCATTTCGATTTCTCTTCAGGTTATGGTGCTGCAGTACCAAGTGTACAGCAGACCAAACCCACAGGTAAACCCTTTCACTGTTCCTTTACTGTCAAATCTGTGAAAGTCTGTGCATTTACAATCTGTGTCATATGGCCTTTCCAGAATGTCAGCCTGTTACATTATTTGTCATCTACCCCTAAGAAGAAACTTTTATCACTGTGATTATCAGGGCTATTGCTTGCTTTGTTTGTATTAGTTGTGAAAAAAATGTTTTAGCTGATTAATATGTTATTATACCTTATCTGGAATTTTTCTAAAAGTTTTGTAAATATCTACAGTTTGAGATTTTTTCCCATTCCTTTATGCATTGTTTACTTTTAATGTACTGTAGTGCTCTGATTGTGGAGCTAATTGCAGTACTGCTTCCATTTGTCTGTATTATTAAACTTCCATCTTTGTCCCCAGGCTCTGGTGCAGGTACTGGATACCCCAATGTAGGAGGTGTTAAAGCTGCCAAGCCAGGTAACTTTCACTGATGTGCCCTTTGTCCAAAGTTGGGCACTCCTGATTAACCCTGCCTGGTTTTTCAGTAATATATAGTATGATGGGGGAAACCCTACTTCCAGGTGCAATGAATTTCATTTATGGAACATTATTCTTTTATATTTATATGAATTCATTGTGTGCAGTTCATGGTAGACTTTGTGTAACTTTTTCAAAACTGATTGTAAATCCAAACTTTGCAGATTTTACTGAATCTATTTTAGTTTATTCATCCCTTTATTGACATGGATCATTAACATGTATTATTTGCTCCTTAAGTTGTTTAACTTGCAATGTAGCAATTTTTACTTTGTTAGCCTCAAATTGAATTTGGGGCTCGTTCAACAGCAATGTCTCTTACCAGAAATTATGACCTATTTACTCAAGATAATCCACAGATTTTGTAGTGAGCAGTTTAATCTGGGAACTATTTCTTTCTACTGAACTCCGCACACCAATCGTACCATTGTGCAGAATATACAAGCATGGTCACCCCGGCAATATCTGCTGCGCAGTGATATGATTGGTGTGCGGAGTTTAGTAGAAAGAAATAGTTCCCAGATTAAACTGCTCACTACAAAGTCTGTGGATTATTGTGATTTTTCAAATGTACTTTTCTGGTACTTTAATCACCACAGAAAGAATGTCATTAACTCCCAATATACTCAAAGAAGCCCAAAACAAAACTAGGAAGCTAACAGCAGAACGACCCAGATGGATAGATAGCACTAAAGCCCCTCTAGAGTATCTTTTTTTCAGTTTTGGGGTGAACTGCCCCTCTAAGAGTTATGCGTTAATGAGTTAATTTATATCATATCAATTTCCAGCATGGTAGATTAATAACAATGCATATTTTAGGTTATATTAGCTGTTCACAGCAGAAAGCGAATGAGTAATAAAAATTTGTTCTTTAGAAGATTAAAGATAATAAAAGATGAAGGTTGATGTACACTAAGGAAATTTGTTTACTCTGTGAGGATACAAAAGACTTGCTAATTTTTTCTCCATTTCATGTTCTGGTGGTAGTTTCATTAATAAGTCAATAATACACAGTAGGACACAGTGGAGCCTGTTACTTTATATACACTGACATTCATATCATCCTCAGGTTATGGTGCTATAGCGGGTGTCCCCAGTGGACAGGGGGTAAAACCCACAGGTAATAGCCCACACTCAATGGTGTGTTTCAGTTATACTTGTATCCTGCTCTGTCTTGGGGAGAGTAGATAGCTGTTTCTAACTTGCCCATAAAGGTGAGTGTACACCCTACAATGGACTGCTATCCCATCCAGCCCTAACACACAGGCAAAGCCCATTTACCAGTTGTCAAAGTTTGGCATGATCATTTGAAATTTTAGTACTTGTGGCTCAAAAATTGGAGATATGTTTTGTAACTAAAGTAAAATTGTTGCTATAAATTCAAATAATACTTTGATGCCTCTTTGTTAAGATTTTCATTAAGATTGTGCCATATGCTAATAGAATGTGTGTGACATGTTGTTGTGGATGTAACCAGTTTATGAATCCCTGTTGTTTGTAGGTTATGGTGCTGCTGCTGCTGGATATCCCAATAAAGGAGGGCTCAAGGTGCCCAGACCAGGTACAAACACATTGCTGTCAATCTGGCAAGCAGGTGCTAGAAAGGCTAATTCAATGTATATTTTAATCAAAGTGAATCAGGATTACAGATGGCTGATGTGGCATTAAAAGAGTTTGTAGAAAAATGTGCATCTCCCGTAAAAATGGAAGAACCAGTAGCTTTGACCTGATAGTGCTGCAATTGAAAAGAGACAATGAGTAAATCTAGAACCAATGGGCATTTTATTAATGAGCATTAAAAAATTATGTACAACAATCATTGCTCTGTGTTCTTTAGGTTATGGTGCTGTTGCTGGATATCACAATATTGGAGCTAAAACATCCAAACCAGGTAGGATAACCAATGGTGAAGCAATCTTCAGTGTTTAAATGATTTTTGAGGACTGATGTGTTTGGCCATTGACACCCTTTTCTTGAGTTGATATCAACTGCTATTGAATAAATTACTTGATGCAAATAAATTGAGTGTTAATGAATAATTTAATTGGGGCAGCATGTGGCTCAGTGGGCTATGCCTCTGTGCCTGTGATCAGAAGGTTGGCAGTTTGAGCCTGCCCTTGCCATGTCTGCTGGTCCTTGAGCAAGGCTCTTAACCCCCAGTTCCCTGGGTGCTGCTCTGGGTGGTTGTCCTTTGTGGCCAGTTCGCTGTCAGCTGCAGAAAGCCAGGGGGGGAGGTGTAAGGATGATTTGGCCACATCTATCTATCTATCTATCTATCTATCTATCATTAACAGTGTGAAGTCATAAAAATGATACAGGTTTCTCCATGACAATGAAATGGCATAAAGTCTTCATTGTGTGTCCTGTAATACAGAGAGAGTGTGCTTGAATAGTTGCATCACCATGTCTGTATCACCATAACTCATTATTTGTAACATGTGTTTCTTAGAATCTAATATAATAAGAAGAATAGAATGAACCAGTGAATGATGTTGCTTTTCTGTTTACTAGGTTATGGGACGAAAGCTGGTGTACCCAATGGAGAGGTGCCTGAATCAGCAAATACAGGTAAGTCATCAATGTTTCATATGAAAATCTTATGAATATCTTAGTAGCTGTTTGTCAGTTCATAATGGTGTACAACAGTTTACCTTTTTGAAATTACTGGATTTAATCTTCTACTTGGTTTATGTTCAAATGAAAGACCACATCTACTTCATTGTTTAAATATTCTTGTTCCCTCTATAATTAGTTCATAGGAATCATCTTATATTCATTTTCTGTTTATTCTTCAGTATGTTGGCATTCATTTTTAGTTACTCAACAAGTTTTTTTTTTTGTGTAGACCTGCCTCACTGGGATTGTTTATCACTTGACTGTTTTATGGTTCCCAGGTTATCATGTTGGAGGTTTTGGGTCTAAAGGACGGGTCACTAAGGGCTTGGGAATGGGCATGCCCACTGGGAAGAGCTACAAAAATATGGCAACGTTGCCTCAGGTGCAGGGCACTAAGGGTCTGGTCTCTTCGGGTCTTCAAAGACAAAGTACTAAAGGTGTGGCTCCTGCAATGCCTGAAGCCCAGAGCACTAAGGGCTTAGGAATGGGCATGCCCACTGGGAAGAGCTACAAAAATGTGGCCATCATGCCTCCAGAACAGGGCACTCAGGGTTTGGTCTCTTCGGGTCCTCAAGGACAAAGTACTAAAGGTGTGTCTCCTGCAATGCCTGAAGCCCAGAGCACTAAGGGCTTAGGAATGGGCATGCCCACTGGGAAGAGCTACAAAAATGTG
>JAOYFF010000094.1:31330467-31349232 GCA_025773925.1 Cryptomyrus ogoouensis | reverse complement strand
GCCATCATGCCTCCGGAACCAGACATGAAAGGTCTTATGGGTCCTGAAGCACAGAATATCATGGGTGTGAATTCGGAAGTGCCTGAAGTACAGGGCACTAAAGGCAGTGGAGCTGGTCTGGCTGTGGTACCAGAGGATCAGGGTTCAAAAGGAGTGGCCCAGGAGGCTAGAAGGACTGGGCCAATATTACCAGAGGGACAAGTGACTACTATCGGTAAACCTCCACTCCTATTTTGTTATTTGTTTGTTCTTTTCTTCTAACTTGTGTCCTAATCCATGTGTTAGTCCATGTGTCTTAATTTGTTGTCCCATTTGTTTTTATTTCATCATACTATTGTTACTTAATATATTAGCCTTCTCTGTACTTGTAATCTCTATATTTACTTGTAGGTGTAGATAAGGTTCTGCGGTGAGAGAGTCAATTTGATTATCCACCCTTTAATACAGGAGTAATAAACATGCACCATAAGAAACTTAAGTGAAACTGATGGTACATCAGTTAGTTTGAACTTCACACTAGTGAAGTGTTACTCTTAAATGTTTACTACTTCTAATCATATCATTTCCACCAGTTGAATGGCATCATCAGTTGAGTAACATCTCTAAAAGTCTAAAAGTCTGTTGCTAGGTTTCTATTGTCTAAGTCAGTTTATTGCTAGATGCTTTCTCAGGAATCGTTGCCTTTGTATCCACATTTAGAAAGCTAGCTATATACTCTAAACTTCAGTCAATAACATATGGTTTTAGCATCAGTCCGCTGGCGCCGTCTCCAGCACCGCTGCAGACGTTTTAGTATGTAAGGCGATTCAAAAACTCAAAAACTGTGTGACGGAACTTTTTCAAATGCACAGGCTTTGTGTGAGTGTATTTGCCAGATTTTGTTCAGCCTTTGCAGAGATGTTGGAAGGTTAAAGATCCTGAAATGATTCGATTTTGAGGCAAACTGCATCAAAACTGAAGCAGCACCATAAAGTGATAGCAAAGAAAAGGTCAGCTCAGACATTTGATCTTGTCATTATGATAACTCAAAAATTATTTGCCCGATCATTTCCAAACTTTGCGCGTATGAGTGAAGATCTGGACTGGTTAAAATTTTGCAACAAACTGCACCAAAATTGAAGCAATGGTGCTTAGTGGCAGCAAAGACAAGGATGAAATGATTAGAGGCTTATCTTTGTGAATAGGATCAATCTCTCTGTTATTATTTGTTCTATTTACTCTACTTGAACTTGAAGAATCTTACCACATTACCACTTCACAATAACATTTTATGGATGAAAATCTATAGCTAAAAAGTAACACTTGGTCAGATTCAAATCACGTTGTAACTGCAACAGCAAAGGGCAGCAAAATCGGAAATGCAAACTAGAGGGCAGCCGAGAAACATAATTGCTAGTCATCATCTTGTGAATGCAGCCATCGGCCATCTGAAGTTATTCTATGGATCATTATGTAAACTTCCCAGGAACATTGTGCAGGTCAGTAATACTAAAACTGTGCAATTTTCAATTTTATTTTATTATTTTTTTGCCAGCCTCCCCCGAAAATTTTATTGGTTGTAGTCTGGTAGCTGGTTGGCTGGAAATACATCTTGGGGAACTTGGCAAAATTTATTGTGGCACAATTTAATTGTGTCACGGTTTATTTCTTTTGGAGCTGTGAGGAGAGGCAGGCTTGTAATAATACTCCAGGGTTGCTGGATTAATAGCTTTACCTTGCACTGGGACCCCAAGCTTCACTCTCAACTGTGTGTGTGTGTGTATGTATGTGTGTGTGTGTGTGTGCCTGAAAAGGGCAGCAATTAACCATTAAAAATGTGAGTTCAGCCATCAGGCAAGAAAAAAATCACTTGTGTGCTAATATCCCTTTTTGTTTTGAGGGCAAGGACTTGGTATACTCTAGGTCAGGGGTGTCAAACTCAATCGCACAGGGGGCCAAAACTCAAAGCACACTTTAGGTCGTGGACCGAACAGGATAAACATTTATTGAATAGACTAAAACTAAATGTTTTTTGAACATAAATATGAATCGAAATAGACAGGATACAATATTATTCCAAATAAATAAACTTAAACTTAAAATAACTTAAAATATTTTGCTCTCCATAAAAATATCTCCTGTCAAAATAATACAAATTCAAAATATGAATATGCTGCAAGAAACCTGAAAATATAAATAAAAATTATGCTTTTAAGTGAAAGTTAAAATAATAACACATCAAAACATTCCATTTTCTTTGCTCTTATGCCATTCTGCCAGAGCTGGATGCTTGGCATCTTTTCTTGGTAACAAGTTCGTTTATGTTTGGGATAAGGTTCTGTGTTCTGTGGAGATTCTCTCTCAGCCACATTAGCTCCACAAATAAGACACACGGGTTTACAGGCAATGCCAGTAATTAAAAAAAGATATATAAAATTATCTTGCGGGCCGGGTATAATTGTACGCCAAGTCGGATTTGGCCCGCGGCCCTTCAGTTTGACACATGTGCTCTAAGTGAAAGAGTCAAACACAACAACACAGTGAGGAAAAACTGAGATTCTGAAAAAGCTAATTGATGTGTCTTAATTCTTGGGTTGACAGCAGTTGGGATTATGATGCTCAGAGATATATGCATATACTGTTAGAAGTATTAAGTTTTAGATGACCATAACACCCAATTTCCACCATAGAATTAATTGAAGATTTATTTAAACAAGTGCTAGGTATAGCTGAATAACACAAAGTTGCATTTGGAGGCAGATTATGCACAATTACAGAGATTTTAGCAAATAAATTTACTATCGTTCAACCCCAAATATTCACACACTTCACTTCAGCTTTTAGCTTTGCAGTTACATTTCATTTAACAAATAACCAAAAGGTAACCACCTAATAAATGGGGGAAGATTCTGTAAATTGTCATATAAATGGAACGTGCAATAAATGAATGAGTATACTTTAAGACCTACATATCATGACAAGGACTCACAGCATTCAGGTAAAAACACATTAACTTTCACATTTCCAGGTGATCCATTCAGTACTTCTACAAATTGTACAAGTAGGTCAGTGTGGAAATGAGTATGGCTTTGACAGCAGAACCAAATGCCAATGCCATTTTTTCCCGATGGCATCAAATCTAGTTGGTTAATATTTTAGCCTGTGGTCAATTGCAGTGATAATTGTTAATGGTGTACTGAAAAAAGTCATTTTAACTTGCTCTACAACCTGGATTTTTGACATTGCTATAATTAGCAGGAATGTCATTAACATTTAGAATATTAATTGATTTTCGAAATTTACACAAGCTAACAGAGTTTAGCCAGTGTTTTAGTTTTAGTGGTGTGAAACTTCAATTTCCTATGATGTTTTAATACTGTGATTGAAATGTTATATCAGCAGATGCTGTAACTGGCAGATATAATGGAAAGGCAGAACAGTTCTATTCTGTCTCCTGTTTTATTTTATGTGTTCTCCGTGGGTTCTTGAATTGTTATTGTCCATGTAAATTATCTCTGCTTGTAAAGAAGCTCCTGGTGAACTGTGGTTTATCAGTGAGTCAGCACCAGACAATGATCATGCGGTATCAGGAGGCCAAACCAGCAAAAGTGGGTAAACTTCAAATCCAGTATTTTTCTCTAGGGATCTGTATCGAAAATAAGGGTCCTAATCACTTTAATCACTGCTTGTAATCACAAGGTCGCTGGTTCAAACCCAGCCTCAGCATGTCTGCAGGTCCTTGAGCAAGGCCCTTAACTCCCAGCTCCCTGGGCGCTGCCATGAGTGGCTGCCCTTCACAGACAGCTTGCTTACAAAGAGCAAGCTGAAGGAGGCATAAAAAAGACAATTTCCCCACAGGGATTAATGAAGTGACGATGATGATGATTATTACTATAAGAAGCACTTTATTTCATAATCCAAATCCTCGCATATAGTTCAGTTGTACTGAGCTTTGTCTGTTTAACGATGTAATAATTAATGATGTAATAATTAACGTAGTAATTCATAATGATTCTTCATGTTTCTCCACAGCAGGTGCTTATGGTTCCAGTTATAACAGTGTTACTGGTATTTTAGATCATTGTAGCTCTCTACAGTGGTGGAATGTTGTTTTCTCAAACTCCACAAGAATGACAATTTAAAATTGATATCAGTACTAATAATGTGTCACGTTAGCACACAAACGTAACCCCAGAATGCTTGATCTCCACATGAAGGGGGTTGAAGGAGTCAGACCAGGTTAAGCTCCACTTTTCTTTGAATCGGTGCTCCATATCATGGTTGATTCGTCTATCTCAGGCACATTTGTATTCCTAAGTCCTACAAAGTTCTGGTGTCTGAACCAACTAATTTCTTTTTTGTCATTCTGTCCCTCTTAAAAATGTATAGGCTGTTGTTTCATGTTACTTGGTGTGTGTTAATCTGTGTTTCACTGACCCTTCGCTTCATTTGTCTTTTGTGTTGAGTGATGATGACGATGCAGGCACCATTTCTGCATCTAAGACAATGACTGTTCATAGTTAGCTTGCCAATCTTGAACAGAGCTTACATGCAAAAGAAACATGAAATTCACTCAGCGTTGTATTGATTGTGTTCACTGCAGGGTACGGTCCTGGAACTGGGAGCTACCTTGGCATGGCACTTGGCAATGGTTATGGAGCAGGTAATGACAGCAGTGAACTGGCGTTGTAGTCATCATTCTGATTGCCCTCGGTTTGTGTCATATTTGTAAAATAGCCACTGAATGTGAAGTAGAGAAAAGAGAAGTTATCAGTGGGATAATATCAGAATTACAGAAACTCACCTTCACTTAATTGAAGCTCAAGAGCTATTGAAGCTTTTGATGTCAATATTTAATAAATGCAGTGTTCCTTCTATTGGGGTATTTCCTACCCATAAGGGCAGTGAATGTAACTATCCATACTTATATCCAGTCAGTCCTGGAATTATGCTTTCTATAGACATTTTTTGTGCTTTTTATGCTTCTGTACATTTCCCTCCATAGTTACATAAAAGCTAATAAGAGAAGAATAGTAGAGAAACTTTTAATTCACTTAACTTATATCAGTCCTTCTCAATAAAATACTTGTATATGCATTGTTTTTGAAATACCTGCATCTTACTAACAATAATCTGTTTGCTTGTACTCTATAAACAAGAACTCATATTTATGAATTACCCTTCTCAAACATACTAGAGTGCAGCCAACAGAAAGATCCCATTAGAATAAAGGTTCAGCAATGAATTCGGTCTTATCTCTGTTGTGCAGCTCTTGCTCAAGGTGGATTTCCCCAGGCATGCTGCTATACCAGGATTATCCAATTAACTCCAAAATGAAACCATCACAAGGAACACACACACTTACACCACTTGACCGAACTGCATGCCTTTGTTTTATGGAAGAAGTCCCACATACAATACATACTCTATGTGCACAGCACAGCCATGGGATTCATACCCCCAGTGTCACCATTTCACCCTTTGTTATCATTCTTATTACATGTAGGCAAATTGACAGCTCAATTTAGGGTGATTTGCAGCATTTAAGTCCAGCTACACAGATCTAAATAATCCATGTCCATGACCAATCCTCTGTATAATGTGCCCCATTCTCCCTTCTGTGATTCTCTGACATCCCTCCAGGTACCATTGCTGGTTACGGAAAAGGACAAGGTGCTTACCTTGGCATGGGTCTAGGTACTGGCTATGGGAATGGTGAGCACCCGACACCTTTCAGTTAATGTAAAAGATCTATGTGGGAATGGTGAGCGCCCACACCTTCTGGTTAATGTAAAAGATCTATATGGGAATGGTGAGTGCCCACACCTTCTGGTTAATGTAAAAGATCTATGTGGGAATTTCACTGGCATAGACATCTGCATATAGTAGGCCAGCAGCAACTAATTGAATCTGAACTACTAACTACATTATGATACATTAATATTGGGCAATTGACTTTTATATTAATAGAAAATGTACAAAATTATTGTTCTATGTTGCAGTATTTTTATTTTTTTTGCAAAAACCAAAATATTCCTTTTTAATTCTTTTTTTTAAGGTCAAGCTGACTTAGGAAGTAAAGCAAAATCTGCAGGTATTTCAGCATTACTGTGTGTATCTGTTTATTTTTGTTAAAAGGTTAATGTGAAATGATTTAATAATCAAATAGACATATAATACAATAATACACTAATATCTAATATAAGGGCAGGAAGTATGTGCTGTTTAATGACTTTAAAGATTGTGTAATCAGAGAGAGGCTGATTTAGGTATGGAATACCCATTTCCTTCTTATCTCAGAATAAAACGATCATTTTCTCTTGCCCACAGGCTATGATGATGGTGTCAGCAATGGTATGAGTAAGCATTTGATTGTCATTACCTATTAAATCAGTCAATCAAATATCTTTTTACTTGTACTCCCAGGTATATTGATAATTCCGATTCCAAAGTGTAATGTTTTTCCAGGCTACCCTAGTGTGCCCACTGACCTTGCTGCACTAGGGGCTAAAGCTGGAAAAGGAGCAGGTAACTGAATAATACAATGTGTTGTTCCAGACTGAATTCTGAAAAGTAATTACAATACATAACAATTATGGTAATAATTACAATTTCAGTGCATGACAGTAATTTTGTGCTTTAAATGCTGCAGGGACAGGCTATCCTAGTCTACCAGTTGACCTCAGTGTCCTGGGGGCCAAAGCAGACAAGAGAGCAGGTAATTCAATATGATTATAAATCATATAATGTACTCTCTTCTGCACTGTCTGCGAATGGCTTTTATGATGTGTGGCTTATACTGTGCCAGGTGCAAGCCTAGAATAAATGCGGGCATTATGTGTAAAGAGTATGTAGTTCATGATTTGTGTTTTCTGGTGTCATGTAGGTCTGGGGAGCAGTGCCTACGATGGCCAGAGTCTGGGAGCTAGCCTTCTTGGAGTAGAGGGCAAGTCCACCAGTTATGGTGAGAGAGGACCTGAAACTGCAAGAGAGAGAACAAAAGAAAGACAATGAATAGGAAAAGAATGTTCTGAATCCATTAGAGTTACCAGACTTAACTTTTGAATATCATTCATGTCTTTGCATGTCTTAGTCTTTCACTCATTTTTGCTTACCAAGGATTCGGCCTTGTCCCCAGGCCCTGTTCCCTCATGCAGTATTGTGTCTGTACCTCCAGAGGGCACTGCTGCAGCTGCAACTCCTGCCCAGTTACCCTACGGGGGTCAGCCAGTGGTTTCGGCTGGGTTGGGACCTGAGAGCAAGGCGCGTGCTTACGGGGCAGGGCAACTGCCCTACGCAGGGCAACCCATCCAGCCAGCGGGGATTGGAGCTGACCCAGGACTTGCTGAATACGGTAAGAGAGAGAGAGTCTGTAACTGAGGTGGTTTGATGGGAGGATAAAGGTTCCTATGAACCTGACCAGGATAAGCAGTGAGAAGGTGGATGGATGGCACAGTTGCCCAGCTAAGTCATTATCTATATCTGTGTCTGTGTCAGACAGAAGGCTGGAAGTGGCTGTAGTTTATACTGGAAGTTCCATAATTTCTAACCTAATATTCACTGCCAATTCAATCGTTTTGCCTTAACTAAACTAATTATGAACTGTCTGAACCACCCCCCACCCCTGGGGGACATCTATCAATCAATAACTGAAAAAAAAGTTTTATAATAAAAACATTCTGTATGACATTGGACATAGAAACTATATGCCATAAAGATATATAGAAAAAAAATACTTCAGTTGAGGGAATAATCATAAATTCCAATGATGCAGCATTCGCGTTTGTTGATGTTAATATTACAGCAGTTCACTAGGTAAACATGATTTACAACAGTAAATACATAATTGAATTGAATTGAATTGAATTGAAAATCTCATGCCAGCCAGCTGACCAAGGATAGTGGCACTGTTAAAGTCCCACGCATTTATTAAACATAAGGATGTGCCAAATTTCTACAGATTACTAATTTGTTAGGTGCAATAATAATCTTCTTAGAAAATTATGGGCATAAGTTAACGTCCATATAATACCGAGACACCGGTGCACAGACAAATGTTTCACTTGTCATCTAAAGCCCTGGTGATTATAGTGCATGTGCCATATAATCACGAGCACATCGCCATGTGATATCATGAAACCCTACCTTGACATGCCAACGCGTCAATTATTGCTGTGCAATTTGTGATTTGTAGTGCCAGTTATGTGTGTGCTGTATTCTGGTGGGCCAGTTCTGATAGACATAAGATATTATTGCATGGGCTGGATGTGTCCCGTGGATCTTTATAAGAACATAAGAAATTTACAAACGAGAGGAGGCCAATCGACACATCAAGGTCGTTTGGGGAGAACTTAACTAATAGCTCAGAGTTGTTAAAATCTTATCTAGCTCTGATTTAAAGGAACCCAGGGTTTTAGCTTGCACTACATGAACAGGAAGACTATTCCATACTCTAACTACATGATGTGTTTTCTCAAATTCAGTTTAAAATGTTCTCCCGCTAATTTCCACTTATGTACACAAGTTCTAGTATTTAAACTAATATTGAAATAGCCATTTGGCTGAACAGCATCCAGAACTGTTAGAATCTTGTATACCTGGATCATGTCCCCCCTTAATCTCCTTTGCGCGAGGCTGAACAGATTCAGCTTGCTTCCCCACACTGGCGAGAGTGGGACATGGAAGCATCAACATACATACCAAGGTCTTTCTCGTAATAAGCTACCTTTATTTCAGTGGAACCCATAAAATATCTGTACTTTATATTTTTGCTCCCTGCATGGATTACCTTACATTTATCTATGTTAAATTTAATCTGCCAGGTATCAGCCCAGTCGGTAATTAAATCAAGATCCTGCTGTAGCCACTGTGCTGCGTACATTACGTAAATTAGGAACAATAGTGGTCCTAAAATTGAACCCTGCGGTACCCCACTATGAACGCAGGCCCACTGTGACATTGTGCCTCTAATAACTACCCGCTACTTCCTTTCGTTCTTAAAGTGACAAAATGGCACATAAACAAAGATCTGCTTGGTAATGACTGTACTTTATGCTGTGGCGTACAGTATTTTGAAAGTATTTTCAAAAGCAATGCTGTTCCAGCTTATGGATCTTGGCAATAAAATTTACAGGGGGGGGGGTGTCACTAATTTTGTTGCCAAGATTTCCAAATACTGTGGTGTTATGTTTTATTGTAATACTACCTGGTAACTTTAAAACTGTTTGTTACAATAAATCTGCCTCTGCTGGTCTGGAAGTATAGAACACCAATGTTAACGTTGAAATGTGTTGATGTCTTTATATGCAATTTATGCCGCACACCACAAAAATGTAATCAGGTTGGGTTGGTTCAGGTTGGGGATCATGCACTGGTACTCACGTCGCCATACACATTACATAATGAATTATTTGGCAACCCCCCCCCCCCCACGCCCCCCGCCCCAAGCCGACACACGGTCCAGTCCCACCCGCCAGAAATGGCCATCTATCTGCTACAGCCAGGTGTTACATGGGCGTCCCCTTGGCCTGGTCCGCTGGAGTTCTCAGAATTGAGGATCCTCCGGGCCAGATCACCCTCAGAGAACATGGCTGCAGTGCCGTAACTGATGCTCCCACACAATACAGGTAATGTGCATCATTCAGAACTTCCTGAGCAACCACTAGTTCAACACAAAGTCAAACCAGCAGTACCCAAGGATTCTCCAAAGAGACACAGTACCAAAGGAGTCCAGTCTTCATCTCAGGTCACTGGATAGCATCCATGTCTCACAGTTTGGACCTGCATCCTCTTACAAAGATATCATGATCACCACACACCCCTTTCCAGTGATCTCATGGCCCCCAATGCTCTCCCATTCCATCTCCTGACTTCATAGGAAGAGTCACTAGAGACATGAATGTCACTGCTGAAGTAAGTGAACCTTTCGATGAGGTCAGCATTCTCTTTGCAGACAGGCACACTGCTGATGGCTACGCCCAAGAGGTCATTAAAGGCCTGGATCTTGGTTTTTATCCAGGACGCTCACAAGCCTAGACACTCAGACTCCTAGCCACAATTAGAGCCTCCATTGACACCATGAAGATTACAGCATTGTCGGAAAAATCAAGATCAGTGAATCTTTCTTCACCAGCACAAACCCCACAACGGCTGGACCCTACGACTGACCAACACCCAGTCCATGTAAGCCAGGTGATCAGGGACAAGAAGTTCCGTTTTCCAGTCAGTTGGGATTACGCCTGTCTCCCAAATATAAGCAAAATTCCAGGAGGACAGTCTTATCACCAGCCTGGAGAAGTCTGGATACCACCAATCTGTCTGGCCTTCCCTACCCCAAGTTGGTTCACCACCTGTGCAATGTCAGTGAGTTTGGGTGGCTCACAGCTAATCTGAGGACCAGTCTCTAGAACTGTGGACCCAGAGATGTCCAACATCCTAGCTAGAGGATCAACTTTAAACAGCTGCTCAAAGGAGCCAGCCCAACGGTTCACAACTGCAGTGTCATCCATAAGGACTGTTCCATCACCCTCCCTGACTGCGTGAGGAACAGATTTGGATGTGCATAATGCTTTGATTCCACTGTAAGCAGGATGTGGATTACAAGATCATAGATGGTATGTCATTTGCTCACAGATTCTTCTAACAACTGTCTCCTTATCTGCACTCAGGGCACTCGCACCCATACTTCTCACATACTGTTACAGACCGGAGTTGCCTTCAAGCTGTGTACTGTGACTTCTCTTAATAATACCCTGCGAGATGAAACACCTCCTTCTGCAAAAACCGGCAACACCAACACAACCCTCATCAGCCATCAGGGTCTTGTCACGGAAGGTCTCCGACATCACATTAGAATTGGAGGTTGCATCCAAGTCTGCAAATTCTTCACACAAGTTGTGTGCATGCTCTTTAGAAATAGCCTGATCTTGGAATTTGGCCATGCCCAGCCTCATTCTCCTAGTAGATGGTTGCCTTCTGGACCTAAGCTAAATCTTAAGAGTAGCAACCACAAGTCTGTGGTCAGAATTCACAAATTAGACACTTCTGTAGACCCTGTAGTTCTGTAGGAGCCTCCAGCATCTGCCCATGAGGAATATGATCGATCTCTTTCACCACACCACCAGCATTGGAGTACCAAGTCCAATGATGCGGCTTATGGTGCTGGAACCAGGATCCAGCAACCAGTGACCCACAGCCCCTGACCTTTTGTAAAGTCAAGTAACATGGAGCCACTTTCACCACAGTGGTCAGGCCTATGGGGACCAACACAGTCCTCATAGCCAGCCCTGTAAGTGCCAGTAGTCGCACTAAAAGTCACCCATGACCAGAGGAGTGTCACCTTATTGGTACCCATCAACCACCAAGCAAAGTTCAGAATAAAATGTCTCCATCGAGGAGACAATGAGACAATGATCACATAATCCAGAGAGTACCTTAGCCTGAGTCTCATAATATGGTTGTTGAAAGGGGTGACATCAAACACCATTGGGATGAACCAATCTGCCTTCCTGTGGGTAGCTGCAGTAGAGCTACTCCCACAGAGAGCAGAAAAGAGTCCTGTCTGCTTCCCAAGTTTTTCTCTGCAGGTAGGAGGACCGCTTGCAGGGCCGGATGCAATTTAATGTCATACCCAGGAAAATGTAGTTGTTGCAGCCGTAATATCTATTTATCCTCTTCAACAAAATGGTGAATTACTTGCATGGAGATAAAACAGCAAATGAAAAGGCATTTCAGGTTTTACATGTTGTGACTGATTTTCTTTGTGTAGAAGACCTGGTAAATCATATATGTTTAATTGCAGGTGGACTCAGTGCTGAACTAGGAACAGAAACCACAACGGGCAAATACGGTAAAGCCCTTATTTTATTCTCCTTATTGTCATTTGCTCCGCAGGTTCTATAATTCAGTTTAACTTACATTCTTGCAGTCCATCTGTATAAAATAATGGATATACATTTTAGAGGCTACACACAGTGCTCACATATTTGTTTTCAAAAATAAATATATAAACGAAGAAAATATCAAGAATAGACTTACACTATTGTGATGAAGAGAATATGCAGTATGCAGGAAATATTGTCTCATATATTTATATTTCTTTTCCTTTCTTAGTGGGTGGCAGCCAGTTCCTTTACAATGGCGCCCCCATTATTCCCGCTGGCCTGGACGGTAAGGACCACACGTCCCTCCTCACTTGTCTTCAGGCCAGGAGGGTTCCTGCGCCTTTGACTTCTCCTCACTTCCTCTGAAGTTTCCCTTAGCAGCTCCTCTCTTTCCTTGCTGTTCTCCCTGTTCTATCGCTGTCCACCTTTGGACCCCTCTCAGTAGCAATATTTTGGCACTCTGAGGGCAGACATGTGCAGGCACTCTCCCATATCTGCCACTGACGTCAAAGTGTGCGACTCCTCACCTGCTCTGGAAGGCAGAGAGGGGCCAGCAGAAAACTAGGAAAAGGCCACCATCTGTCCAAAGCCAGAGCTAGGTATACTAGATAGAACTACTGATTGATAGAATAAAATAAAGATGCCTAAGAGTCCCATATTACCATATTATCTCCAGTTGGCGGATGGAAGAATATTGAAAGAAATCAGAATAAACCCACTTTTGTTGTTCACTTCTTAAGAGACAATTTTAAGAGAAATACAATAGAATTCTCCTAATGCTATGTATGATTCTTGTGGCCGCCCTCCTTTAAGGGAGAGCAAGGGCTGTGTGGATATGAATGGCAAACCAGGAAGCTTATGAAACCACTGACAAGGGGCACACATACGTCCTAATTTTGAGGACCAAATGTGGAAAATGATACTGTTCCCTTTGACAGTTGTTTTTTTTTAACATTCTATGCCTTAAACTTTATAAAAAAGCATCAGCTTGTATCCAGCAGAATTAGATGAAGGGATGTGGAAACTATCGACATGTTTCTGTAGCTTCATGCTGTTTGCACTTATTTGAAAGACCATTACATTGCTTTCTTTTTGTTTAATTTCCGTTTATATCATGTGATTTTTCTTTTTTATTACTTGCATAAAATTAAAGCCTTCTTTGGCTTTTTGTCGCTGTGCTAGACTGTCCTGATTATGGTGTTACTCTGTCCTAAACACAGTCTTACTCAATGCTGTTTACAGTGTTATTTTGTACAGATTATAGCATGTTACTGATTACAGTGTTACGTTATTTGGAGTATAGCATTACTCTGTCCTGATTATGGTGTTACTCTGTCCTAATTACAGTGTTACTCAATGCTGTTTATACTGTTACTCTCTCCTGATTTCAGTGTTCTACTTTGTACAGATTATAGCATTACTGGATCCTGATTATAGCATTACTCTGTCCTGATTATGGTGTTATTCTGTCCAGATTATAGCATTAGCTTGTCCTGACCATAGTGTTAGTTTGTCTTGATTACAATGTTATTCTTTTCTGATTACAGTGTTACTCTGCCCTGTTGCCAAAACTAGTGAAAACACAAGAGCTTAACTGTAGCTAGATTGATTTTCATAATAATGCATGTTTGGATAAACTGAGCCTCCAGGTATACAATCAAATAGATGACTGCAGATGACTATTTCTTGTATAAAAATTCAATAACAAGTAGGGAACAAATTATGGCACATGAAAAAATCAACAGAGAATCGAAGGCAAGATGACCATGCATTTTTTCCAACAATGCTCTGCAAAAAAATATTAATGTAAGGTCCATTTCAAACTTTCTGGCTACTTACACCTGTCCTTGTTATTCCCTTTCCCAAAGGTGACAGTATTCCATATAGAGGAAACTCAATTTTATAAAACTGTGACTGCAATCAAAAAACAAATTTTTTTTTTTTATTTTTTGTTTGATTACTTACGGTTAAAGTTAGGGCTGGCTAGGGGTTAAGGCTGTCATTGTTGGGATTAGGGTTTTTCCCATAGAAATGAAGGGATGTGTGTGTGTGAGTGTGTGTGTGTGTGTGTGTGTGTGTGTGCGTGTGTGTGTGTTTTAATTGCATCGTGGTTGCAGTGTCTTGCTCCCTAAGTGTAATGTGTTGTATCCATTCAGGAAATGGTGGTTTGCAGTATGGAGCTCAACCACTTGTATCTGATGTAAAAACAGCTGGAAAATATGGTGAGCTCTTATTGTAATGTCTGTCTATGACTATTATAATCTAATTATAATAATTATAATAATATAATTATAATCTATCTATCTATCTATCTATCTATCTATCTATCTATCTATCTCACAGGTAACACTGGTTTGCCGTACAGTGGCCAGCCCCTCGGTTTGGGGGCTGATGGGAAATCGCCCAGCACATATGGTGAGCCTCGCCCTTCATCTTCTCAGTCTCTTATAAGCCACTAGCAGGCATTTTTCTCACTCTCCCACCCCTCACAGGGAATGCTGGCCTGCCATACTACCTACAGCCGCTTGGCCTTGGGACTGATGTGAAATCTGCAGCAAAATACGGTAAAGTGCACCAGTCTGCTTGCTGATGTGTCTGTTTTCGTTTCTGTGCCTTACCTTGATTAGTGATGTATATATGGCTCAGTAAGGCAGGAAATACCAGTTATACTGTTATCCTAGCATCTGTTGGAAAATCAGCTTTGAAAAATTCAGCATGTATTTACTTAGCAGAGACTTTTATCCAGAGCGATATACAAATGAGGAAGCAGGGTCAGTGAGTGTTCCTGGAGAAACTGGGATTAATGGCTTTGCTAAAGCAACCAACAGGAATACCACTCTGCCAGTTAAAGGATCTGAACCTACAACCTTCTGGTCGTGAGCACAGAGTCCTACTTGGCAGAGCCACACCCAAATACAGGGGCAGACACCTATGACTATATTTTTTTCCAAATCTTTCTAAATGGTATTTTTTCACTTTATCTCAGGAAACAGTGGTTTGACAGCCCAGCCATTTGGATCGGAAGCAGATGGAAGGTCTGCTCTTAAATATGGTACGTTCCATGTCTGTTTTTCTGAATGTAATCTGGTTGTGTTTCCACTTTCTTCCAGTCTGTCATACACATGAATACACGGGTCTCATATGATAGCAGTTTGATAGCAATAACAATGTTTATGTTATTATAGAGACCTGTAAAGGCATTCAGCAGATGGTATTCCCCTGGCAATTTCTCTTTCATACAGACACCTACAAGAAAGCAGATGACATGTAAAAATGTCAATTAGCATAACTGAAAAAAAACAAAACGCCAAATCAGTAAGATATATTCATGCAGTTATTCAGATTAATATGGTCTGGAGCCAGCTGGCAGAATGAGCTGAATGACATAACCAGCCAACCACATTGAAATATTTTGGAATGCGGTAAATAATTTGCATTTACATTTCATCTTTTACTGGTCTTTAGTTATTGTATCACTTATTAAATCTTAGCCAGTCTTCATGCATCCTGTCTCTGGCTTCTTTACTAGATTTGTTTTAAAATGCGTTTCTTCATCTCTTACCGTCCTGGTCCACGCATTGTGCCTGGCTGCATACTGTACCATTCCTCCCTTATTGTGTTTATTTATCTCTTCTCCTTCTGTATGACTTCTCACGCCACCATCCAACCTTATTTGCGACACCTCCATGTATTCCTGCCATAATAATTTCTCATATCTCATTCTTCTGTCCTATCCATCTTCAACATACTAACTCCCATCATCCCATGCACCTTCCAGCCCCTTAACATCTGCAGATGTCCCCTTACCTCCCCCAGTCCCCATAGATCCCTCTTATTCCCCTGGAATTTCCCCATCTCCTACTGCTGCTGTAACACCCAGCGCTGTCTCATCCTCCTCAGTAACCTCTCTGCTAGGTTCTGAGGTCCCATCTGCCTCCATGCTGCTCCTCACCACTGCCAGCCCCTCCCTCCCAGCTGCAGCTGCTCCAATGCAACCCCCGCTGCCTGTGCAGGTTGGCCTGCTTGAAATTCCGCAGCCTAAGCGCCATCCAATAAGCCCCCCCACAACATCTGTCACTGTATGTTCATGTGGCGGGGTAAAGTAAAGATAGGTAACCTGTGAAGAAGGCATAGGAAGACACCCCAGCATGGTGGGGAAGGGGTTCCAGGCAGGGTTTAAATACAAATGGAGCCCAACCCCACGTCTTTATGTCTAAGTCGCACCTTGCCAGAGCACAGCTCTACCTCCTTCAACATTAACTTTTTTTCTGAATGTCCCAAAATTTAGTAAAAGATTCACAGTTGAATGACTTAATAAAAAGTCAGTTTTGCATTAAGAATCATGTTTTTTTTTCATCAGCTTTAATAATTTTCATTAGTAGCTCTTTCTTGGGTGGATAAGAGATTCCTACATGATGCCTGGAGTTCTGTTGTGTGTTTTTGTATTTTGGCTTATTTTGTTTACTGTACGGCTAGCAAAACTTCACTTACAAGCTAGACTCTGCTAGAGGTAAGGCCTGTGTAAGAACTTCTAGAAGCAATCCATGAATTACTTGATATTTTAATGCTTTTTACATTTTTACAAGGACATTGCGAATGAATAAGCAAGATTTAGTATTGTTTTAAAGTCGTAACACAACATGCCAATAAATGAACACACTGCATCTTGTGGATTGTGATCATAAATACATATGATAATACAGTAATGTACTGAGTGGCTTATTCAGGAGCCCCCCTACCCCCATCTGACAGACCTTCTCTGATTCAGATTTAATCCTGCAGGGTAGGAAATAGGGCCCAAAAAATCTGTGATTAAGGGAAGGTAAAATATACCAGGTGCTGATGGAAGATTATGGGGTGGCTGAGGGAGGACAAGGAAAGAAAGGTGTGAATTTAACTCAAAAATACTTAAAAACACCAGGACCCTGTCAAGGGCACATGACTGAATGTTAAAACTGTTGATCACCACATCAAAATTAACAGAATCATAATCAGAAGCATTGTTAAAAAATAGAATTTTCATGACAAACAGAACCCTGAGAAATATCTGTATCCTCAGACATATCAGTATGTTTCTCTGTTATGCAAGACACAATGATGTGAAAGTTTATTCGGAATTTCTCATTGCATTTTCTGCTGGATTTCCAAGGAGACGCTGTTAAATCTCAGAGATCCCTGTGAAGGATTAAGCTGCCAAAATGGTTTTGGGAATAGCTTCAAACGGCTGGTTATTTGCTGGCTTTCATTTTGCTTTGCATCTCCACACTAACAACTGATCCCTCGTCAGTCAACACACTCAATGTGATTAAGCATATGCAGAGATGCTTTCCTGATAAGGGTGGAAAACTGTACTTCAGCAGTTTCTCGGAGTTGGGAACAAGCGAAAATGTGGAATGTCTGTGGGTCCCGAAGGACCCTGCCCTAAGGAAACTGCCCTATGGACATTGCCTTAAGGACAACGCCCTAAAGCATTCTATGTTCATTGGTTCCATAAGCAGCACAGGTCTAATTATTCAATTTTGGACTAATCTTTAGGTAGCTGCCTGAGAGTTAGACTGTAAATAAATGCAATGAAAGGCAAGATGGTTGCATTAAAAAATAACATTAGACTCACCAAGACAAACGTAGAAAGGAAGATTGCATTGGAGGCTAAGGATGACATTAAAAGTTTCTTCCAATATTTTAACTGCAAAATAGCTCTAAAAGCTGAAATCACTAATTTTCAGCATAGTAAGGGCCTTATAATTGAAAATGAAATATAGTAAATGAGTTTAATGATTATTTTACACGGGTGATCACAGTAGACCACCATTTAGTACAAATACAGCGTTGTCTATGACCAATATATGTATAATAATACTTCATTGATCCCTGTGGAGAAATTGCCTTTATACCTCCCTCAACTTGCTCTTTGTAGAGTAAACTATCTGCAAAGGGCAGCCACCTGTTGGGGTGCCCAGGGAGCTGGGGGTTATGGGCCTTGCTTAAGAACTTGCAGATAGGCTGAGGCTGAACTTGTGATCTTCTGATTATAGGCACACAGGCTTAGCTCACTGAGCCACATACTGCCCCAAAAGTGAGGCTCATGTGGTACAAAGCCTAGCTAAACTCAAAATAAATAAATCGCAGGGCCCTGATGGCATCTTACCTATAGTTTTACAAGAGATGAGGGATATTATTAGCCAACCTTTAACTTTAATATTCCAGAAATCGTTATCTGCGGGTGTGGTACCATCAGATTGGAAGCATGCTAATATAACACCCATATTCAAAAAAGGGGATAGAAGTAATCCAGCAAACTATAGGCCAATCAGTTTAACTTGCATAACTGGAAAAGTAATGGAAGCTATAATCCATGTGAAAATGGTAGATTACCTGGACTCAAATAACATTTTGAGGGATAGCAAACATAGATTTAGGAGAGATAAATCCTGTTTAACTAATTTACTTGAGTTCTTTGAGGAAGCTACAAGAGAAATTGACCACAAAAAGGCCTACGATGTGAACACACACACACAATGTGTTAGTTTTTCTTGATTGCTTTGGCACATTTCATGAAACACACTTAACATCCTCACAACTATAAGAGCAGTAAAGTTAAGCTGCAAAAAGGTCACAACACGCAAAAGAATTAACTCATGTCTCAATAGCAAATAATTCTCTTGCTGAGTGTGAAGCTGTTTTCGTTGTCCCGAAATCTGCTATGGGAATTTGATCACAAAAAGGCCTACGATGTGATCTACTTAGATTTCCAAAAGGCCTTTGATGTTGTCCCCCACAAATGGCTCTTGCTTACGCTCAAAGCTGCAGGAATTTTATGAACTGTTGCAGCTTGGATCGAAAACTGGTTAACTGACAGGAAGCAGCGAGTAGTTATTAGAGGCACAATGTCACAGTGGGCCTG
>JAOYFF010000094.1:31297310-31330367 GCA_025773925.1 Cryptomyrus ogoouensis | reverse complement strand
CTGGGTTTGAACAGCTGACCTACAGGTTATCCCAAAAACCCGCATACACACCGGCCCTTTGCGGATAAGATTGGGCAACCCTGGTGTATAGAGTAGACCTGAGACTGTATCTGGAGTAGGCGTGAGCTTGTATGTAGAATTGGCCTGAGCTTGTATCAGGAGTAGGCCTTTATGTATATGATATCATTGAAGCTGACTATAATTTCAGGGGATTTAATCATAAGTGCATGGAGATTTACAATTAAATTTGAAATCTGTTTTGTCGTTATTGTTGGTTGAAATTTTTCTTTTGATTGTCTTCTCAGTTTGATTCATGAATTGCACATTCACCATTCTGCTTAGCTGGATTCTAAAGTAGAAACCAAACAAATCAGTTAGGTTCACAGTAGACCATCCTGGAAATTTTATTTTTAATTATTTGTTTTACTTTTTCTTTATTTGGCTGAATATTAACTGTTTATCACAGAAATATGTAAACCTATTAAATATTATTAAAATAATTGACCTTTACAATTTTTTTCCTTTGTTTAGGTGGAAAGGAAAACAAATATGGATTAAATAGGTTTTTCAGCAATGGATACCAAGGTAAGAAAACATAAAAAACACTCACTGGACTAATTTGTGACTACAGTGTGTAATCATATGTAATCCGTGTCTGGTATATGTCTGTAGTTCTGTTTTGTCATTTGAACCCTCTGGTAGATGTCAGTAGTTCAAATTAGTCACATTCAAGTCAATTTATTTTTACATAGTGCCTTAAGTTACCTTAAGGTGCTTTAGAAGTACATTACAGCTTAATTTAGGCAGAATAATACAAAACCAGGGAAAATGGAGGACAATGAAAAGAAAGAAAGAAAGAAAGAAAGAAAGCCAGCTGACAACATAGAGGGACATAAAAGTCCCAAGTAGATAAATAATCATATAAACATTCAGATAGATGTCAGTAGGTCAGTTTAATCATATAAACTCTCTGGGAGATGTCAGTAGGTCAGTTTAATCATATAAACTCTCTGGGAGATGTCAGTAGTCCTGTTTGCTCTTCAATAGATGATGTCTTTACGTAAGGTTTAAACTGTATTGCTAATCTGTCCAAATGATATTCATCCCTTTCTCCTTTTATCTTCCTCTTCAGGTTAATTCTGCTGGCCCCAGGAAGCAGTTTTGTGTTCTTCTGTTATCAACGTGTGTGTGTTTGTTTAATAGTTGCATATGATGGTTTTATTTTCTCTTAACCGCCTGTGTCATTGGTCTTGCCACTGATTCCATCCCTCTCTGTTCTTCCTGCCTATCATTGGGGATGTATGTGTTTATCTTTCACGTTATCGTCACCGCTGTAGCTCCGTAAGGACACGGCTCCCTTCATATCTTTCCGGTGCACAGAAACTCCCGATTCTTTTGCTGTAAATTGTCAAGCTTCTTCTCTCCCCCAGTCTTTTGTTGTACATGTAATAAAGTGAGTGCCTGAGCTGCAGAATGAGATTTCAGCAGGTGCTTAATTAACGAGGCAGATGTGGACCTGCACTCGCAAGACTTTTCGGGATTACAATGTCATTCCCCTTACTTCAGAATTCAGTGTAATGGAGAATTTTGGATGGTAAATCTTCTGGAAGCCATTAAATAAACAGAAAACCTATTTATTCTTAGTTTTTCTATGTTATTACAGTTGATGGTTACTTGTACTCTACAAGTTGCTCTTCTTACCAAGAAAGGTGTATACAGTTGGCTATCCGCATCGTATCAAATCAAATCAAATCAAATCAAATCAAATCAAATCAAATCAAATCAAATCAAATCAAAAGTGGATATCACAATCCATGGATGCTCCAGTCCCTTTTATAAAATGCCGTAGTATTTGCATATGACCTACGCACATCCTCCCATATATGGCAGATCATCTCTAGATTACTTATAATTACTTATAATACAAAATAAATGCAATGCAAATAGTTGTTATACTGTATTATTTATGGAATAATGATAAGAAATAAAAAAAAATCTGTACTACAACTTGTGGCCATAAGTGGAAATTAGCGGGAGAACATTTTAAAATGGATTTGAGAAAGCACTTCTTTACACAGCATGTAGTTAGAGTATGAAATAGTCTTCCTGCTAGTGTAGCAGAAGCTAAAACCCTGGGTTCCTTTAAATCAGAGCTAGATAAGCTTTTAACAACTCTGAGCTATTAGTTAAGTTCTCCCCAAACGAGCTTGATGGGCCGAATGGCCTCCTCTCGTTTGTAAATTTCTTATGTTCTTGGGTGCTCAGATTCTGAATTTAGTGTCTTGTTGCTGTAAGTGAACAGAGCAGATTGGTTTGATTTTCATGACGATTAAGGGATGTCAGTATGATGACACAGCAGGCCTGCACATAGCAGAACATTTAGCATTTTTAACATGTTGTAAGTGCTATTGAGCAATATTGGATTGTGTGGCCCACTCAGTTTTATTCTGGCCCACCTGCATTTAATTTCTGGCTGGGCCTCAATAGACCTATCGTCAGCTAACAAATCTGAATCTAACAACATGGAATGTAACATCACTGGTGAGAAATGAGTCTGAGCTAGTGCAAGAGGTATACAGATACCATTTAGGTATAGTTGGGCTCTCCTGAGTACATGGCTTGGGCTCTGGAACCAAACTCCTGGAGAGGGGCTGGACCCTATTCCACTCTGGAGTTATCCTTAGTGAGAGGCATCGGGCGGGGGTGGGTCTACTCATAGCCCCCCAATTTGGCACCAATAAGTTGGAGTTAGTCCTGGTGAACGAGAGAGTCACCTCCCTTCAACTTCAAGTCAGGGGACGGGCTCCCCTGCTGTCTTTGCTTATGCAATGAACACCAGTTCAGAGTATATGATCCTGGAGACCTTGGATGGGCTGCTGGATGGCGCCTCCTCTGGGGACTAGGGTTGTGAACCAAAAGTAGGTTCCAAATTAGAACCGATAAGAAAACACCCGATACTAGGTACCCAGTTTTTTGCTTTTAATTTCGGTTCTGCTTATCGGTTCCTAAACCATACATATCTGTAAAGACCTGTATGGCTATATGGCAAGACCTGTTTTACATGAATATGTCAACGCGCAACAGCCATTTGCTTAGACACAATCGAACATACGTGACAATAGTGTGAAAGATAGATCATGAACGGTCTTAATAAGCAATAATCTTTCTTCAAGAACAGATAGTACATAGTACAGTAAAATTCCTGAAAGGACAAAAAAGCTTATGTGTCTTTCCTTCTATTTACTAGATACAGTTTACTTATCTCAGTTTAGTTTCAGGAAGGCACTTCTCTCCAAGATGACCCTTTCACACATGTGTGTGTGTGTGTGCGCTGAACACTAAGAACAGTTCCTAACCAAACTGAACTTTCTACACGCATCCGTTGGGTTGCATTGCAAGCAGTTCATACATAGCAATCAAGCAGCAATTTACCAGCACCGATCGAACACTGATTTGCCTTCAATGTGGGGCTTTTGTTGGCAGTTTCCAAAAATTATTGGAGAATGGAAAATTTGGACTTAAATCGTGTAGTGTGAATTAGTTATACTGGAAGCTGGCATTTGCGCAGACATGCACCAGGCAGGAAAAACAAGTCATCCAATGAGAAAGATGCATGGAGACAGTGAGAACTGGTACATGCTCTTGCAAATATATGCGTATGTAAATGATTGGATAAAAAGAATAAGAACCAATACTTGGAAATGATCTAGGTTGCTGCTCAGACAGCTACCAATTTTGTCTCGTCATACTCAGCAAAGCATAACGAAGAGAGATTTTATTCTTCTTTCTAATTTTCTTTGCGAAACATTTTTTCATTTTAGCCATAAAATATGTCGTCAATGAATACTTATAATCAAAATTTCCATTTACAAAATCAACACTGTTTTTTACATTCATGGAATTGAAAAGGGGAATTAATAAGAACCGGAACTGATAAGCAGAACCAGAATTGTAATAAATAAAATTCAAACGATGTCCAACCCTACTGGGGACTCCATTGTTCTACTGGGGGACACTTATGCTCATGTGGGTAATGGCAGTGAAACTTGGAGGGGTGTGATTGGGAGGAACAGCCTGTCCAATCTGAGCCTGAACGGTGCTCTGTTATTGGACTTTTGTAGTAACCACAGTTTGTTCATAATAAAAATAATTTTCAAACATGATGGTATTCAGAAGTGCACTTAATGCCAGAGTACCCTAGGCCTCAATTTGATGATCGATTTTGTAATCATATCGTCGGATCTGTGGTTGCATGTTTTGGACACGCAGGTGAAAAGAGGAGCTGAGCTGTCAAATAATTACCATCTGGTGGTGAGTTGGATTCAAGGGTAAGAGTGAATGCTGGATAGACCTGGTACACTCAAATACATAGTGACGGTGTGTTGGGAGCATCTGTCAGAGGCCCCTGTCTGGAAGATCTTCAGCTCACACCTCTGGCAGAACTTCTCTTGCATCCTAAGAGAGGCTGGAGAAATTGAGCCCAAATGGGCCATGTTCTGGGCCTCCATTGCTGAGGCAGTTGTGCAGAGCTGTGGCTGTAAGGTTGCTACTGCCTGTCGCAGTGGCAATTCTTGAACCAGATGATGGACATCAGCAAAGTGGTTAAGCTGAAGAAGGAGGTCTTCTGAGCTTGGTTAGCTAGTGGATCTCCTGAAGCTAGGTACCAGCAGGCCAAGTAGAATGCAACTTTAGCAGCTGCTGAAGAAAAGACTTGGATATGGGATTTAGTTTGGTGAGGCCATGGAAAATGACTTTCGGTTCACCTTAAAAACATTTTGGCAAACGGTTGGCTGAGGTGAGGGTGAAGCATGGCCTTACCCATCCTGTTTACAGCAGGGATGGAACACTGTTGACCTCAAATGGGGATATAGTCAGGTGGTGGAAGGAGTACTCTGAGGACCTTCTGAATGTCACAGACATGCCTTCCTTGGAGGAAGTAGAGCTGGACAACTCAGAGGAGGACTTACCTATCACTAGGGCTGAGCTCCTGAAGTAGCAGAAACACGCATTGGTGGTAAGGCTCTGGGGGTGGATGAGATTCACCCTGAGTTCTTGAAAGTTCTTGATGCTTTTGGGCTGTCTTGACTGACATACTTCTTCAGAATTCTTGAGTTTGGGCACAGTGCCCTTGGATTGGCAGACTGAGGTGGAGGTCCCAGTCTTTCAGGAACGGGCCTGAAGGATGTGCTCCAGCTTCAGGAGGATCACACTCCTCAGCCTCCCTGGGAAGGTCAATGCCAGGGTACTGGAGAGCAGGGTCCATCTGTTGGTCAAACCCAGATCTAGGAAGAACAATGCGGATTCTGTACTGGTCGTGGAAGACTAGACCACCTCCTCACTCTCACAAGGATACTAAAGGGTTCATGGCAGTTTGCCCAACCAGCCTAAACGTGTTTTGTGAACTTGGAATCGCATCCCTCAGGGGGTCCCGTGGGGGTGCTTTGGGAGTGTGGGGTAAAGGCTCCATTGTTATGGACTATTAGATCCCTGTATAAATGGAGTGAGAGTTTGGTTCGCTTTGCCAGCAGTAAGTCCGACTCATTCCCAGTGGATGTTGGACTCCTTCAAGGCTGCCTTTTGTCATCGGTTTCTAGGCATTGCCAAGGGGTGGACAGGGTCCAGTTTGGTGACCTCATGACTGCGTGGATAGATGGTTTTTATATGTAGCTGAATTATAAAGGGACACAGCCTGCATTCATATAAAATCATATTAAACCACAAAATTCACATTAACCCCCAAAGTAGCAAAGGTTTTTCATTGTTTCCTTCATCCCCAAATGGTAAAACAAAAATAGATGCTCTGGTGTACTGGATAGCACAGCTCCCCATATAAAGACAAGCAGTGTGTTCCTACTACTATTTAAATGAAAAAAAAAGTTTTAAAAATAAAATGAGCAGCATAATAATAAGAAGAACAGAAAAAAAATATTGAAGCAGTACATTTATTCAAGAATAATATAAGAACGGCTTTGTTACAAATACAACCCTGCTAAAAATTGGCAATTAACACATTTCCTTTATCATAAATAGTATAATTTTGTTGTGTTACCAGTCCAACTTAAACTTAGAACTTAAACAAGAAAGGCAATTGACATGTGCTTCAACAAGTGGCTGGAACATGCAAAATAATGTTTATAGAATGTGCATGAGGCATTTTCACATTCCCCAAGCAAAGGTACAGCAGGTATGCCAGTGATTAGGAACTACGCTGTTCATTTTGACAATATAGTTTGATGCAGTTTTAGTTCTAGTGTTTTGACAAAAATGCAATAGTTTTAGTCATATTTTAGTCATTTGTTTTTTTTTAGTTCTACTCTGGCTCTAGTCAATGAAAATAGGATATTTAGGCAACTACATGCACAGTATATACAGTTAATGCAGTTTAGTCATGTCTAATATATAATTTTCACATTTCTTTGAAATTTTCACTTAATTTTGTGTGTACATGTGTATACATGTTTTTTATTAATATCTTTGTGGGGACCATTCATTCATTTCAATGAGAATGACTCTAATCGCAACACTGACAATCTTAACCCCTACCTAGCCCTAAACTTAACCATAATTAACCAAACAAAATACAAGACATGACTTTTTCAGTTTTTTGATTGCAGCCACAGATGCTTATATAATTGACCTTCCCCTTGTGGGGTCCAAAAAAATGGTCCCCACAATGTCAAAATAAGTTTTTATCACATTGTAGTGACATTTGGTCCCCACAATGTGACATATACATGACCCACAAACACACTTGGGCTACCTCTGTCCACTCTTGATTCATAAAGGAAACATGCACATGCTTGAAGCACCTTAGATCAACATTATCCAGTCATCAGCAACTACAATCAAGACTAACTGAAGATACTACTTCTGATTGGATCGATTTTCAATTCTCTTGTTGATATTTTCATCATGTTTTTATTTGCTGATGAAAGTATCAGTTCATTTTGTCAGTTTATGTCATCATAAATTAATTCTTATCCGGTGGAATCCAGTGGAATTTTTCATGTGCATCTTTAATGAAAATTGAGCACATTCCACCCAAGCTGGAAAATCTTGATGCGATATTAGTGATACATTCCGACTGAGAAATGCAAAGCTATGTGTGCTCACCTGCCAGAACAAGTTAGTGTGCTATGTGATACTAAAAAAAGATCCACAAAGTGTGGAAGCAATTGCATAGCATGCTATGCAAAATCTCAATTCTGACCCCAAATCAATGTTAGTTTTTTGGTCAACTCATTCATGCAAATAAAAATTTCAATAATATTTTTAAATATCATAACATAAACTTACATTTAACATAAACATAAATTGCTAAAATTACAAAAAAAGCTTTTTGTATAGACTGGGTGACATCTGCAGCCATGTCTAGAAGGTTATGAGTTCCAATCCTGTGGCTGCCAGAGTAATTGTATCACAATTGGGCCTTTAAGCAAGGTCCCAATCCCTTCTCTCTCATCCATACTTTCATGTAAAGCTAAAAGTTTCTGCTTAATAAATGTGATACATAAGCCTGCATGTGGTTATGCATGTATTAATGTCGTGAAACAGAGATGGACAGTTCAGGTCCAGAAAGTAAAAATCCAGGCCAAAATTTTGTTTCAACCAGCCAGCTGAGTACTCTGTGACTGTGACTCTTTATACTAAACTGGTTGGTTGAAACAAATTCTTAGTCTGGATTTTTACTTTCTGGACCTGAACTTTCCACATATGCTAAACTTAGCATTAATCATGTTTTTTAAAGTAATACCAGTAGCATATAGTTTGATCCTCAATGATGGTACAAGTGTACTGGTCTAAATTTGCCCTGAATCACTCAAAAAAAGACATGCGAAGTGGGAGAGGTGCCTGTGTATTTGAGCCTTTCGCGTGAATGATTGAAAGTGCTCCCCTTTTCAGGTTCTGAGTCACAAGGCTTACTTCCCAATCTAATTGGTTTAGCCCTGATGTGCCAAAGCCCTCCTTTGGCTAATTATAGCAGAAAGCTGTGGTCATGTGGTCATGTACTGAAGGGGATTAAGCAGTATGCTGAAGTAGAAGTAAGGGACAGAGGTAGAATGAATATTGAAAGTGTCCTTATATTTTCACTGGTCACTTTATTAGGTAGACCTGTTGAACTGCTCATTGAAGCAAACGTCTAATTAGCCAGTCATATGTCAGCAGTACAATGCATAAAATCACGCAGGAGTGTCAGTTAATGTTCACCTCAAATAT
The DNA here is from genome assembly GCA_025773925.1 of Cryptomyrus ogoouensis. Taxonomy (NCBI): domain Eukaryota; kingdom Metazoa; phylum Chordata; class Actinopteri; order Osteoglossiformes; family Mormyridae; genus Cryptomyrus; species Cryptomyrus ogoouensis. Next base: position 31,322,150 of record JAOYFF010000094.1, on the reverse strand, counting down.
CAAAATGAGGAATGAAGGTGATATAATTAACTTTGAACGTGGCATAATTATTGGTGCCAGACGGGCTGGTATGAGAATTTCAGAAACTGATTTACTGTGATTTTCACACACAACCATCTCTAGGATTTACAGAGAATGGGCCAAAAAAGAAAAAAAAACATCCAGTGAGCGATGCGTGAAAATGCCTTGTCGATGGCAGAGTTCAAAGAATAATGGCCAGACTGGTTCTAGCTGATAGAAAGGCAACAGCAACTCAAATAACCCCCCGTTACAGCCAAGGTATGTGGAAGAGCATCCTCTGAATGCACAACATGTCGAATCTTGAAACAGATGGGCTACAGCAGCAGAGGACTACACTGGGTTCCACTCCTGTCAGCTAAGAACAGAAAACTGAGGCTACAGTGGGCATGATCTCGCCACAATTACACAATGGAAGACTGGAAAAATGTTGTCTGCTCCGATGAGTCTCAATTTCTGCTGTGACATTCAGATGGTAGGGTCAGAGTTTGACGTAAACAACATGAAAGCATGGATCCATCCTGCCTTGCATCTATAATTCTAGCTGCTGCTGAAAGTGTTAGGGATATTTTCTTGGCACAGTTTGGGCCCCTTAATACCATTTGAGCATCATTTAAATGCCACAGTCTACCTGAGTATTGCTGCTGACCATGTTCATCTCATTATGACCACAGTGTACCCAGCTACTAATGGCTGTTTCCAGCAGGATAATGCACCATGTCACAAAGCTCATATCAGTTCAGGTTAGTTTCTTGACAAAGAGTTCACTGCACTCAAGTGGTCTCCATAGTTACCAGATCTCTCAATCCAATAGTGCACTTATGGGATGTGGTGGACCAGGAGATTCGCATCATCATGGTACATCTGACAAATCTACAGCCACTTCATGATGCTGTCATGTCAACAGGGACCAATCCCTCTGCAGAATGTTTCAGGAACCTTGTTGAATTGATGCCATGAAGAATTAAGGCACTTCTGAAGGCAAAGGGGGTCCAACCCGGTACCAGCAAGGTGTACCTAATAAACTGGCCACAATGTGCTGATTATACACATATAAGTATGTAATGGACTGAAAGGGGGGGGGGGTGCAGATGGTCCAGGACCCTCAGTAAGCAAATGATAGAGCCACAATACGAAAGAACATAGTAGTTTATTGAGACTTTTTGGGGGACAACAAAATTGCTCATCACTCCTGAGTGAAATTACCATTTCGATAAAATAGGTGCCTAATGTAAAGCATTAAATAAATATACCAAATGTCACATATACGGTATACCACATATTCTGTTTTAATTGTCAGGGCATATGCGTCTCGGGTTTCATTGTTCCAGTGGCAAAACAGATTTTTTCTAACCGTGATCCACTTCATTTCGTTCTTTTATTCATTCATTGATTTCCGCAGCCTCTCCACCTACCGCACAGGGTCCGCCTCCACGTCTGTCTTTCCCGGTCCCCGATAGCCGGCTAGATCGTCCTGTGACAGCAGTGACATAAAGAAGAGATGTACTGGAGATAGCAGATGAGAAAAGTTATGTGCATTTGATATTCTGATGTTATCCAGCTGGGAAAGAGAATGGGATATACAATCGGATACTGGACTTCAGCACTACTATCGACTATTAACACCGGTGAATTGACAATGCCATTTTAAAAGTTAATTTTAAAAGCTACAGAAGCAAATAGTTTGCGCTATCCTCGAAGGAGGCGGTACGGAATAACAGCATATATATACGCTGCAAAAAAGAAAGAAGAATCCATTTAATTGACATCGTTTTATTTTAAAAAATGGGCATTAAATGTTTTTTTTTTTTTTTGCGTTTTGTCGTAAGGGATTTAAACCAGTATCCAGCGGGCTACGCAAAATAGCTCGATTGTCGAAGAACTGTGCAAGTTAATGTTAACACAAATATTGAATTACTTTTGTTCCGTTTTTGTTAATATGGCATTCTTTAACGGACCGAGGCTATTAGACTGGGCGAATTCACCTCCACACCTGCAATTCAACAAATATGTGCTGAAGGGATACCGCCCTGTATCTTCCGCCCAGGACTGTGTCAGGAGCCTGTTCTACCTCCACAACGAGCTGGGCAACATTTACACACATGGTAAGCCAAATAACAAAATAAATAATCAAATTCTTTCAATGCACTGTATTTTATATTTGTGCGACTGATTTAGTAGTAATAGGCTAAAACAACATACAGTATATACGGCCCGTGAGCTAGGCGACTTGTAGCGTATTTCTTATCTCGAAATGAGCGGCATTATACGTCTAAGTAGAATTTGAAGTACATTTGTATTGTGATGGATCAGTTTAAACTTTGTCCAGTTCATCAAGATAATAAACATGGAAATCACAGAAAAACAACCTTGCGAGTTCTCTGAAAAACATAATGCAACTGAACAATGCCTAGTTCTCAATGAAATCTTAAGATGGTTGTAGTGTAGGTAGGTAGTTCTTAATTCACACATAGTTATATTGTATGCGTTCCTTCTACATACTACATGGATATTTATATTTTACTTAAATTACACTAATACACTAAAATTGCACTAATACTTCCTCATGTGCATGTGATCGTTTCCAGAGAACTTTTGGAACAGTTTGGAAAGTTTGGAACACATGACAATACTAGTAAGATTACACCGAAATAGAAGTTGGTTGTACTGCAAAGTGTATACAGATCATGCCAGTTTTCTGTTATTCTTTGAAAAGCTTTTCTGTAAAAAAATATTTGTCACAATTACAGGAAACATAATGCCAGCGTAACATTCCACTGTTACATCATTCTAACAACTAATATACTTTAACCAATATATTGGGCTGAGATCCATTTCCAGGGAAGGATCAACCCATATTATGTGTTAAAGTGGATGCAATCTTTTAATTACAATGACTGCTGAATGTGTTTAAGGTAGTATGTCAAGTTAATTGATACTGTGCTTTAGGAACCTTCAAGGCAGCACAGTGTGGAGAGGAGAATCGGAAAGAGCCCATGTGAAAGCACTGAAAGAAACTTCTCTGTTCACACTGTTCTGTGTAAAAGGCAAATGACGTAGCTATGAGCGGTTGTTAGTGTATAAACTATATTTCTGACATTTTTCATTTGCGCATTTAACCAAAGCTTTTTATAATATATTTTTTAGAAGTGCTGTACTTTATATTTTGTTTGTTGTAACTCGGGCACAACATGTCATTTGCACATTTTTTGTACAACCAAATTTTTTATATAATTATAGAAGTATATAATTTGAATAATTAATTTTGACTTTGATTAGCAATAAAGTTCAGGTTTTATAAACGCTTGACTGTTGATTAATCTAACACACAACCATATGTTTAAAGTAAATGGTATAGTATTTTATTTAGCAAAAGCGAAATATCAGTACTGTAGTGTAACAAACACGAAGCTGTATGTAAAAGGAACCATCACAGCAACAACACAGGAATCCAGATATTTAGTCACTACCCGTCTCACTCTCTTCCCCTCAGTTTCAGTGCACTCAATTGTCTTACTCTAATGTTCGATGGTTGGATGTCTTTTTCATAAGCTGCACTTAAACTTGGCTCAGGTCTCATTTTGAGCTCCTCAATAGTTGTAAAGCTTACAATGTACACAAAAGACGATTTAGTTGCACACTAGTAAGCAAAACAACATACAGTATGCCAGATAGCGAAAGTCCTGTACATCCTCCATGTTCACATGTGGCTAACTTCCCTGAAAACAAAGGCAAAGCATTCAATTCAAGATTCAAAGTGTTTATTGTCATATGTACAGTAGAAAAGTGCATTTCTCTGTGTAATGAAATTCTTACTTTGCTGTCCACACAAAAATGCTGAGGTACAATATAATAGAAAAAATAGAAAAATAAATACTTTTAAGTGTCAAGTGTGAAGAATACACTGTAAGAATTTGACTGTAAAAATATAGTAAATTACTGGCTTTAAAATGTTTTGACTACAGAAGTGATTGGAAATTGTGCCTTAGCTTTTAAATCAGACGTATTGCATCTGAAATGCAATCTGAAAAGAAAAATGTTTTTAAATGTATGTTTTCAGATTTTAAGATTGACAAAAGGACAGTGATTTGCTGACTTTGACAATTGAAAACCTTTAAAAGTCATCAGAAACAACTGTAAACAGTAAAACAAACAAACATGAACGTGATCATTAAGAGTCCAATCAGCAAACGTCTACCTTGACAACCAATCAAAATCGAAAATTTTCCTCAGGAGTGTAGAGACTTGCTGGTTTATGCCCACACACTTCTTCCTCAAGGATTTGGTCCCTGTATCAGGGTTAATGCCCAAGAAGCACCTGAAACCAAAAGGACAAGGCATTTTATACTACATTTTAAATTCTTAAATTTCAGCATTCTGTGCTGTAATCCACCTAAAATATACTTGGAAAGTACTTTTTCCATAATGGTAAACATACTGTAATACATTTTCTATATTGTTAACAATGTTAGCCTACTGTATGTATTCACTTACCTTTGGAAAACTCTAGAGTACATGAGGCATATTGTAAATTAAAGTTATAGTAGCTTGCAAACATTGCAGCTAGACCACTGATGAATTCGTTATATGGTCCCATAATCACTTTTCCTTCATTGGACAACATCCAGGCCCTGGGGTTCATCACATCACCTGAAATTAAGATTCCCCATGGTCTTGTTTATTTCCTGTTGGTCCCTTTTGTAATAAACCCATTTGCTTTGCCTTGAATCCTGGTCCTGCGTCCCTCGTACCGCAAGTCACAATGGATTCTTCAGGTTCCTGTGTTTGTGTCTCTGTTTGCTCTGCAATGACCTGACACAATGACAGAGTATATGTGTGTTTTTGTGTATTAAAACACAGTTTACAATGATTATATGACAATGCAAGGCACACTTGCATTGTCAATGTTACCTTGAACAATCAATGTTACCTTGAACAATCAAAAGGGCTGTGCTCGGCAGCATCACTGTTTTTTGAATGTCATCAACTGTGAAAGATGGCTGTAAAAGCAGAGAATATAACACAAATCTTAAGCATCTTAGATTATACATAGTGCACATAAAACAGTTCTGTGGCCTCATTAACCTGTTATTCTAGTCTGAACAAAGTGCACCATATGTATAGATTGTTATAGGTCTACATGGGGCGAATCTTGGGAATATGCAATCTTGGGTGTCATACTGGAAAACTAACAAGAATCTATATAAAGAATAAATATATTTTCCAAAAAGATGGATCATTTACATATATTTATTTCTTCTGAAATGGGTTCAGTCTTTGAATTCACTGATTATTTCAATTTGCAAGTCAACTGGGTCAGTTTGAAATTGTATGCAAAGGTGAAATTCACTAATTGTGTATTTAGATATTAAGTTTTACTTAGAAATATTTCGCAGATATAGCAGAATACTTAACCTTGACGATGTATGATTTCACCGTGCATACAATTCATTTGATAATCCTGGCGAGACCTTTAACCAAAACTGCATATTCTCAGAAAAAATATATCATATAAATTACAAGCTACAATAAACGCTGAATTATTTCAGATACTCAGACACTGAATTACTTACCAAAGCTGATCATGTATACTAGGCGCCAACTGACACTTGTTGCAATTACTATCCCATAATTCAATGCAACTCAGTACAATTCAAATTTACTCAAGTTCCTCTATATTGTAGTGATTTACAGTACTTTTAGGAATGCAGTATTTTATTGTGAAAAAATGCTGTTAATTACTGTGAAATCCTTGTAACATTTAACAGTGTAACCAATTAGGAAAAGAGACATTGAAACAGAGCTAATCACAAAAGGGTCGTGAGCTAAGTACGAAGCAATCGAAGCTCACTGATGTAACATTTTTTTTTACATTTATGAGCATCAGTACTAATGCATTTACAGAAACATTAGCTTTTGGATAGTGGTGAAATTTTTCTCAGTTTCTGTGAATAAAAGATTTATAGTAGTGCAGGTGGAAGGCTAAATCAGAAGAAAAATGTTTGTGTTACTAAATAAAAATGCATTAGTGTGGGCTATCAATTGAATTTTCATTAAGATTTTCGGAATTTTTCCATTATTTGATTTTTTTAAATTTTGTGCTAAATGGCCATAGTATCATACCTGCCAGTATGTACAGTTTTTGGGATGGAAAGCAGAAACAAAATGCCAAGCGAGGAAGAAAAGTTTCTGTTGCTGCTGTGGGGAGTCAGTAGATCCCTGGGATTTTGCTTCTGCAAAACAAAGACATCCTGGTTGAAGAAGTGGAACTATGCCAATGGGGAACAGGCTGGAGAGCTACTAATGGCCGACAAAGTCACTTGATGCTGACTGCAGTCACCTTAGCCTACAATGCTAGCCCACACCCCATAAAGTAATCGATATTTTATACTTTATGGGCATGAACTGGAGACTTAACCCTTAGCCTAAACCTAACTCTTAGCCTATGATGCTAGCCCACACCCCAATAAAACTGGCATGAACTATAGGACTTAACCCTAAACCTAAATATATCCCTTAGTGAATGATGCTACCCTGCACCTCCAAAACATTGGCATGAACAGGGAACTTAACCCTTTCCCTTCAGCATGAGTCAGCAGATACCAGTAGCAAAGAGACCAACTAGCTTGCTAAGTGACTTTTTTGTTGATTTCCTCTGTGTTTGTCTCTATTAGCACATACAGTCTTGAGAGTTTTGACTATTGAGGGATGCTAATGGTGTTTTTTTAAAGCAGTCTGTGTGGACTATGTCAGAACAAATAACTATATGCATAAACCAAATATAGTCATGTGAGAATTAAAACAAAACTTTCTGATGGGGCGCTTTCACACCTCAGGGAATTTTTTCAGTAACCAAAAAACTTTTCCAGAACCAAGAACTTTTGTCATGTTCACACTCTGCACAGTGAATCTTGGGAAATGTTGGGTTGCAAAGGATCCATCGAGTAGATCCTTTGCAACTTGGCAAAAGATGGATGTTTTTGAATGAATCTTCGAAAAGGGGCAGCCTTGTCGCACTGATATGATGCATTCGGTCTGCAAATGCAACTTTACAAGGCTGCAGGCCCCGAATTGGGATATTGCCTAGGTACTTTTTGTTTGAACACAAACTACAGAGGAGGGGCTTACTTAGAGCGATAACTTGCTGATTGGTTGACTACAAGCACCAATGCTAACTTGGAAGTTGGACGTGCAGGAAAATGAGAAGTAATGAGTAGTGGTGCAAAAATTGAGCAGATGGAATTATTTTTGTACATATACTTACATTTAATACATCAATACCTTTTTGCTTGCATCTCCATATTTCAAAAAATTTCATTTTTCATTATCAGAAAATTCCATCAATAATCAAAATACTTTTGTCTAATGTTGCCGGTGCCAGTGGTGAAACTTGCCAGTGCTTCCCAGCTCCTGTTGTGAGGTGAAAGCAACACATGTAAGTGGCCAGGATCTACAAAAGTTCCAGGTCGAGACAGCCCAGGGACCCGAAACCAGGAATCAGGTTCCAGAACTTTGGTGTGAACGCATCCATTCTGGAAAATGGTTTCGGTCATAATGTTAGCCCTGTGAAACAGTTTCTGGCACCTGTATGTGAGTTAATTTAGGCCTATTTGTTTTGAGTATGTCTGAAAAGGATTAAGGTTTAATTTCCACCCTTTTGTCTGCCTATTAAATGCTGTCACATACTGCACTGACCTGTCCTTGATCTAACAATGTATGTCTGCACCTAGGTTCCCTCAAATATCTGATAAGTTCATTACATTAACACTCTTACATAAGAACCGTGAGGATTAATTCAGGGGATTTAGTGATGGCTGCAGACACAGTGATATGCTAACTGTTTGCAGTTTATGACTGAAGTGAATATTTAAGCCTCTCAATGAGATGTCTCACACCTCAGGGTTTGTGGGTTCAGTTTCAGCCTTTGACTCTGTCTTTCTGGAGCAGCCATGGTCTCCTCATGTGTCTTTTCTTCCACAGCCCAGCTGGATATTCAATTGTAGAATCATAATTCTTTACAACTGAAAAATGAAGGTGTGTCACCCGTGAACTAATTTACAATGGAAGACTTCAGATTCTGTGTTGTGTGTTACAAGGATCCCAAACTTCTTGGAAGAAGAGAGGAATAATTAGGGTGAATACTGCTATTCACAAGTTTTGCCCTGAGGTGACACCTGATGAAGAAGAATGTCAAGTTTGCCTTTAATTAACGTGTAATTTGAATCAGGATCAGACTGTCATATTGGACTTTAGTTCATCTTGTCTCTTGCTTAGTGGTGATTGAGCTGCTCTAGAGTTTCGGGAGGGGGAAGGAATGACATTGACTAAATCAGACAGGGTGGAGTTGGCATTTGGTCACACCTGTTCCATGATGTAGGTGGATTAGGTGACGAGTTTATCTGCCTATCGCCCCTTTGTGTCTCAGTGTTGCCCCTCCCACAACCCATTTCTGATGACTAATACCCCCCTCCCCCCACTTATATCCCTCAGGAATCCCACTGCTCTGCTTCATGGTGCTGCTCCCCTTCTCCATACCCTGGTCTCAGATCAGCATCACCTGGCTGGCTGTGGTTCACATCCTGGCTTGCCTGTCCCCACACATAGGCTCTGTGCTCTACCACCTCTTCATGAACCATGAGGGCGGGGCGCCGGTCTACCACACCCTGCTGGCCCTCGACATGTGCGGCATCTGCATGATCAACACATTAGGTAAGAGCAGGAGGCCCCGTGGTGGGAGGAAGGCTGTGTTCGGCTATATGCCAGGGCCAATTCTGAATTATCCAATAAAGACCCAGCAGCCAGTTCTCAGACGTTTATTTGTCGTACTACTTGCTGAAGGCTTTAGAATGCATAAGTAATTTTATATTTAGTTCAATCTCTTCAACAGAGGTCTATCCAATCTAGGTTATTATGTTCCTTTTCTGGTTTAGTTTGAAACTAAACAGCACTCAGTGGGTGGCTCTTGTGTCTCACAATGCCAGGCTGGGAGCTTCAGATCCTGCCCCTGCTCTGGGTGTGGGCAGCTCTCATGTCCTCTTTATGTCTTGCTTTTGCCTCCTGCAGTCCAAAAACTGAGTATGTGGGAATGTTTGTGTGTTCCCTGTGATGGGCTGGCATTGGATCCTGGATATTCTCCTGTCTGCTCTATCCTGCTTGGGACAGGCTTCAGTCAAACATATTTACCGTGGCTCTGTGGCTTAAACAATCTATGCGGGCCTTCTGTTGTCATCCTACAAGGGGCCTGGTATTATGGTTGTCTAAGGCCATGACTTCATCTCCCATTCCCATCTGGCACATCTGGAACCGTGGGACTGCTGGGAGAACCGGAATATTGAGATCAGCTCAGGGCAGGAATCTGTTTAAGTTGAGCCACTTTAAGAAGCTTAGGGAAACTTGTGTTGTTTCTTGGGTAAGTGAAGAATGAGTGACTGGTGTTGTGGTTGTTAGGAACAGGTTTAGTTAACAGCACTTTAGACATCCACCCACCTGCCAAGCAGTTATCCAGGTCAGGGTCACTATGTGGGGTATCTGCACCCTCGTCTAGTCAGCACAAGGCACAGGGCTCAATGCCATTTTAGTCCACTGTCAGGCACATACATACACACACACCCGTACAGTACAGGCAATTCATAGACCCCAGTCAGCCTAACTGCAAGCCTGTGGACTGTGTGAGGAAATCTGAGCAACTGGAGGAAACCCAGGCTTCACAGAGAGATCATGCCAACTCCACAAGGACAGAGAGGAGGCAAGAATCGAACCCCCAACCCTGGAAATGTGAGATAGTGCCTCCCACAGCATTTTCTGTGCTTGTCTTTTCGCATTCAAACACATTATACACACTGCACTCATCTGTGAGATTTCTGTCCATCTGTCCTGTTTTCATAACTGAAACTTTCCTTCTCTCCATCCCTCCATGCACAGGAGCACTGCATATTGTCTACATCACGCTGCTATGCTACCCCTCAATCCGCAGCGCCGCCCTGCTGGCCTACATCCTGCTGTCGGTCTATGGCATCTACTCCGCGGTGACAGCGCGGGATAGCATGCGCCGCCTGCGCTCCTTTGCCTGGCAGGCCCTGTTCCGCTTAACGCTCTTCCTGTTGCGCCGCCTCGGTGTGGGCGTTGGTAGTCCCAGTTCACTGCGCCACTTCATCGCCATGGACACATTGGCTGTGCTAGGCGGGGTCATCAACATCAGCCGCTTCCCTGAGCGCCTTCGCCCGGGCCTCTTCGACTACTGGCTCAACAGCCACCAGATCATGCACGTGTTGGTGGTAGGTGCCATTGTGTGCTTGCACTGGGGTGTGGTCGACGACCTCGTGTGGATCAACGGGTACCTCTGTCCATCAGACTGAGAGCGAGGGCCAAGCATGTTCTGCCTTACGGCAGGAGAGCGAACTTGATGAACTACAAAAGGGAATATTCCATCCGCTTACATTTGTCTGGGTTACATGAGGGACTGGAGATGCTGGAGTACATCCAGGAGGGATGCAGGTCCATCATACAGCGCAAACACAAACTATGGGTACTTTAGAGACACCACTTAACATAACTGCATGTTGGGTGGAAACCAATTTGCCCAATTTATGTTTTACTCTGTTATGCACAGCCTGTCACCTGGACCATGATATATGGTTACAAAAAGGATGGATGGATGGATGGATGGATGATTATGCACAGATACTACACCTGTGGTTGGTAACCTTTTTAAAAAAATATTTACACCAGCATTAGCAGGCTATTACAGTTTTAATTTTTTTCTATAGGGAAAATGGTTCCCAAAATCTACAGGTTCTCATGGGCTCATCATCCATCCATCCATTTTCTGAAACCGTTTAATCCTAACTGTGGTCGCAGGGGGGACCGGAGCCTATCTTAGGAACAATGGGCACAGGCAGGAATCAACCCTGGGCGGTCACCAACACATCAGGGCCAATGTAGACTCACCAATCTACCTATCCTGCACGCTTTTGGACTGTGGGAGGAATCCAGAGCTGCCGGCAAAAACCCACACAAACATGAGGAGAGAGTGTGAACCTCACACAGGACTGACCTGGGACCAAACCCAGGACCTTCGCATGTGAGGCAGCAGCGCTAACCACTGCACCACCGTGCTGTCCCAGGACCAGCATTTCAAGTATAAAAACACTTCAACACTTTACAAAAACAGCATAACGTTCATGTTTTTTCCCTGCTGGATTTGGCACATCTTCGCTGGGGAAATGATCCTGAAATCAGATGTACCGAGAAGAAAACGATACAAAGCCGACAGATCAGACACTGAGCTATAGACTGTTGATTGTCCTTCATGTGTTGTCAGCAGATATTTTGCACTAAACTGTATTGACAAGCAATCACATTAATTGAAATTAATCCTTATTTATCTTTATGAATAATGCTGCCTATAATTTAATTAGTGGAAGTGGTCTTATTTTTTTAATGCTAAAGAGACAGAATGATTGTAAAAAGAGAACTTGTATTGTAATGCACAATAAGCGGCTTCAGTCTTCCACGTGGCACTTGTCTACTTTAATTTTACTGAACGACAGTAACTCAAACCTTAAATAAGTAATGGGACTGAGATAAATGTTTTAGGGGAACTAGCAATAACATTAATGTAAGTGGTGCTATGGTTTTCTTGCAGCTAAGCAAAAAAGACAAGCAAAAATATTTCTCACCCCGTTATTTAAATCTCAGTAACTCCTGTCTTTGGATAAATTTACTTAAATTTATAAATGCAGATTTTTGGAGTAATTACAGTTTATCAATTAGATATACTGCATACATAATGATTTTAGGCTTTAATGTCCTGATATTGTTTAGGTAGTCTGTTTAAACTCAAGATTGTATATGGGTTAGGGTTATGGTTATGGTTAGGGTTAGGGTTAGGGCAGTGTTTCCCAATCTGGTCCTTGGGGACCTGTCCATGATTTTGCTTCCGGGAGCTGGGAGTGAGTAAAAATGTGGACTGTCTGGCAGGGAGCTGGGAGTAAGCAAAACCATTCACCCCATTTGTGGGTCCCCGAAGTTTGGGTTGGGAAACACTGATGTAAAGAGTCCAATGATTTCCTTGAGATAGAGCCAGCCCAGATTGAATGGGTGATGTGTTACATCAGAGAAGATGCTCTACTTGTATTTAACAAGAATGGTTAATAGGGATTCTTACAACAATAGAAATATTAACAAGTGTATAATTGCTGTAAGATTAGTATTTTTTTCATATAGAGTTTCCACTGTGAAGAAAAAAAAAACTCGAACTGAGAACTGGACAGACATAATTTTAGAAGAAACTAAGTTGTTAGTTTAAAAGGGCTTCAGAATAAAATTATTAACAAACACATTTTAATGGGTTTATGTATTTTGCTGCATTTATACGTCATCATTGAACTTTAGTTTCGCAGTCATGTCATTAACTGAAGAACTTTGTGCACAACGATGTTATTCGTCTTTCTAACAGCATTGTTTTGTGCTTTCTGGCTAAAATGTCTGGTGAAAGGTAATTAAATGGCGCCCCCTAGTGGCCTTATGTATTGTGACGATTAAAACAGACTATGCCAAAGCATTTTCAGAGCTGAGAGGGAAAGCAGCAAAACATTCCAAGCATGTTCAGAAATGCTATTTTCGGATCATGGTTTCCGCTCTGTATTCAGCATGGAAGTGGAAGCTGTTCTGCATAGTATATGTTTTGTCCTGGTTACATTTTTTTTAAAAGGATGAAAGACTGAATTACACAAAAGTGAGAATTACAGAATATAAGGATTAAAGGGCATAATTAAGCTAAGGTTCTGCATTTTCTTTCTTTTCAGAATTGAAATCACTTAGACATTATCCAATAGATACTGTAAAAACATAACCTGTTATGTTTTAACATTTACCTTCCTGAAGTATGAGTTGTAATCATATGGTAATTCAGACAGTCAACGTTCTTAACCAAAAAATAGTCTACATGTGGTCACCATAGACATTCCTGTTTATTCTGTGTCTGCGGCATATCCAGCAAATGAGGTAAAATATGATACAGCATCTTGTTATGTTAGGGCACGATTATACCACGCCCAAAGCAAGGCTGCTCAATCCTCTAGGTGATATAGGCATCTGCCTTAGGTGCCAACTTCTGAGGGGCTTGTCTGCTGTGCCAGCACTGAATAACTATGTGAGGCAGTGTGCCCCACTATGTCTATGCATTAAAGAAAAATTTGTGAAATGTTTTTGTCCCTGTTGTGTGTTTGATCTTTCCAGTTGATGGGGAAATAGTTCTGCTCTGTCCTCATTTCTTATATGAAGCCAAGGGTGACATTAAAAACACTGATTTTTTCACTGTGTGAGGTGCCTTCAGATGTGAAGGTATACATGGCATGAACTCCATCCACTCACTTATTACACATGTAGCCATTGGGAAGCCCAGAGCAGATTACAAGCAGCATAGTTGGACACCCTGAAAGGATGCCAGTAAATCATAGGGTACTCATAGGGTGACACCATGAAGGGATGCCAGTGCATCATAGGGCACTTACTGGGGGCACCATGAAGAGGGTGCCAAAGCATTATAGGAGACTCATTGGGGGACATCCTGAAGGGATGCCAGGGCATCATAGGGGATTCATAAAGTGCCAATTCACCAAACACGGTCTTAAACCTGCAGGAGTGAACAACAGAACACTGAGAGACTCAGCAGGAGTGGGATTCGTATCTGAACCTGCGAGTGTGAGGCAGAAAAGCTACTGAGCCACTATGCCATCCAATGATTTGACCAACCTTCTGAACCAGAGGCAGACGTGGTAACATTGTGACGCAAAGTCCAGCTTCTACAGATGTATATAATGTACAAAAAGCCACATTCAACCGTGCGCCCCATTAGTACATTTATTAGAATTAAATATCCTCCTTTTCAAACCATCACCGAAGCTGCATGCAAACATGGCCCAAATAAACAAATCCAACCAGGAAGACTGTCTCAAGTTGCACTGACATGTAGTCATGGGCAAGCTGGGTAAAGTAATCCCTTAAAGCTGCAAACACAGCTGACAAACCTCCACTATTCACTTCTGCTGGTGAACTGGTTTCCCACCCCTTTATAAGTCTCTGAGATATCATGGAGGTCTCCACACGTGTGTGGCACCCTCCTGACCATTGCCTTTCCCACAGTGTGTGAACAATGCCCTCTGTGTCTTTCCCTTAGGGTGTCCATCTGTGTTGGTTTTATTACTCAGTGTTTTCACCCATTTCTGCTTTGCTCCTCTCTGCGCCTGTTTGTGTGCATTCCCTTTCTCTCCATGCATTCCGTGTGCCGCGGATGTGATGCTAGCTATGCTCCTGGCATCCCGCCAGCCTCCTATTCTTCATCAGAGCTGCTATCATCTTCCGGCTCAGACAGGTCAGCGATGGGGAATCGCAAAATGCCTGCAACTCCACTCAGCTGGTTCAGTTCTTGGGAGAAAGAAGACGAGGTAGGTCACCTGGACTTCTCTGCAGTGGTCACAGCATTCCCATCCAAATGTCCTACATTTAAAGACTAGATACTTACGCTCTCCAGACACATGAAGACTTGAAAATATTCTGGAACACAAACAGTACAGGACATATGCAGTGGACATTATTATTTTTACAGACTAGTGACAGAAAGGCCTGTTCAGTTTTGTCAGCTGTCAGGTATAAAATACTACATATACCAACACCATGCAAGGAAAGCTGAGGGCAGAATCACACATTTCAAAATATGCTATGATTAAAAAGGTTAAGCACTGCCTGTCATGAAGCAGAAGACAAATGGCAGGCAGGTGTGTTGCAATCAAGCTAAATGAATTAGAAAACATTAGTACAGACACTCCTCTACTTACAAATGAGTTACGTTCTGAACGGCCGTTCGTAACTTGAAATGTTCGTAAGTCATTTTCAACATCATTTTAAGGGTATACGGAAGTACAAAGAACTAGGATGCTGGGAGTACGCACGCTATGCTGTTGCGTGGCTACAGCGGAATTGGCACGCAGAAAAAAAATTGATGTTGCGGACAGGAAACGGGAGCCCAACGAACACAATTTGGACTTACAGTCGTCTTCGTTCGTAAGTAGAGGAGTGTCTGTATTACAGATCCCAGACCTGAGGTGGTGACTTGTATTAAGCCAGCAAATACAAAGCTTTTCATTCTACTAATAGACAGACCTCAGTCTAAAAGTATACTGTTGCTATTGTAACTGTACATGAATGTTTCTCAACTCAGTCCCCAGGGACCCCTCCATATTTTTGCTCCCTCCCAGCAAAAATGTGAACTGTCTGGTGGGGAGCTGGGAGGGAGCAAAAACATGGTTTGAGAAACAATACTGATGATAAATGTGCTACTCTCCCTCCAATGCGCTATGGAAAAGAAGTGCTGCTCTGTTTCTTACATCACTGAATAGGCAAGATGGTTTTTTTATGCCTAAGTTTGTTTATATGTGAAACGTGCACACACATACATTAATTTGACTATTCCCTTTTCTAAAGGCACCAACGTCAAACAGCTCTTCCCCCACTGCACCAGTCATTACCTGACTGTCCCTGCATTGTCTCTCACACTGTCCACAAGCTTCACGTATCGACCTCGGGTTGCCACATCCTGGTGCCTGGTGAGACACACGTAAATGCTGATGACCCGGAACTGAGGTCCACTCTGCTCTAGCCACAGAATCAGCACATGCTTACCTGAAAAGCTCATCGCTGATTAACAGGATGTCAATGGCCATCGCCTCATTGGCCTTCTCCACGTGTGTCAGTCTGAAATGATTATGGTGTGCTTAGGGACCATGCATATGCATAAGATGCATGATGTCATTTATTTTTTTTAACATGGGATTTAGGGTTGCTAACTAATCAACGACCTATTTGCCATTAAGCAGAGCCTACACCATAATATGATAGCATTTATACTAGCATTTGTACAATCTGTGACGTTACATTTCTGCGGAGGTGCGAGTCAGGCTATGGTACAGTGTACATAGCAACGCCATACCAACGGTGTAAATTGTATGTACCAGCCCCCCCCCCCCCACCCGATACTACCGACAACCTTTTGAGTCTCAACCCAAAGAGCTAGCGCCCCCCCCAAACAATTTTTTTTGTTTAATACTTTTTTGATCAGTGCATAATTATTTTATTAGTTATTTTACAGTTTTGATGTCTCTATAATTATTCTAAAAAGTAGAGAATAGTAAAAATAAACCTTTCTATGGGTAGGTGTGTCCAAACCTTTGACTGGCACTGTTGCTCGATCAGCCAGAAAAAAATAGGCTGATTTTTAAGCATTTCATGGCAATTGGCATTGACCAATTAATCAGATTACATGGCCAATATAGTGATGGCTGTGTGCGGCTGCATATGGCTGTGTAACATGCAGGCACGCAGAGCACTCGCTTCATCAGCGTTGTAGTGTGGTTTATCAGCACCTGCTGTAGTGAACCTGTGCAACAACCAAAGCTAAGAGTGCTAAATTCCTGCTGCTTACATCAGTTTCATTTGATGAATAACAAAACCGCAAAGCAAAAAGAAATCTAAATGTTTAAACAGACTGTTTTGTTAGATTCAATAGATTAATAGAGTATTGGGACACCTGCCTACTCACACATGAACTTTAATGACATCCCATTCTTAATACATAGGCTTTACTATGGAGTTGGTCCACCCTTTACAGCTATAACAGCTTCCACTTTTCTGGGAAGGCTGTCCACAAGGTTTAGTGTGTTTATGGGAATTTTTGACCATTCATCTAGGAGAACATTTATAAAGTCAGGCACTGACTATGGATGAGGCGGCCAGGCTCGCAGTCTCTGCTCTAATTCATCCCAAAGGTGTCCTATCGGGTTGAGGTCAGGGCTCTGTGCAGGACAGTCAAGTTCCTTCACACCAGACTTGTTCATCCATGTCCTTGTGGACCTTGCTTTGTGCACTGGTGCAAAGTCGTGTTCGAACAGGAAGGGGCCATCCTCAAACTGTTCCCACAAAGTTGGGAGCATGAAATTATCCAAACTGGCTTTGAATGCTGTGCATTGCACTGGATGATATGAGGCTTGCAGCTGCATGGCCATGAAAACCCATTCCATTAAGTTCTCTATGCACTGTTTTTGAGCTAATCTGAAGGCCACATGAAGTTTGGAGGACTGTGGCTATTGACTCTGCAGACAGTTGGCGACTTCTGCACACTGTGTGCTTCAACAAGCATTGTCCCAACTCTGTGATTTTACATCGTCTATCACTTCGTGGTCGAGTTGCTGTTGTTCCCAATTGCTTCCACTTTGTTATAATACGACTAACAGCTGACGGTGAAATATTTAGTAGCGAGGAAATTTCATGAATGGACTTATTGCACAAGTGGCATCCTATCACGGTACCACGCTTGAATACACTGAGCTCCTGAGAGGGACCCATTCTTTCGCAAATGTTTATAGAAGCAGTCTGCATGCCTAGGTGCTTGATTTTATACACTTGTGGCTATGGAGATGATTGTAACACCTGAATTCAATGATTTGGAGGGGTGCCCCAATCCTTTTGGCAATATAGTGTATGTTGATCTTTTTGAATAACAACTCATCTTTATATTTGGAAGGGTTGCTATTTTAGTCATTATCTGAGACATACCAGCAGTGCAAGAAACCAAAATGTGGGAGACCATCCGCAAAATCCCCACACCCCCCACATAACTGAAGAATTGTTTGTTTGTACAAGGGTAATATTCCATTAAAACAGCATAAGAACATAAGAAATTTACAAACGAGAGGAGGCCATTCGGCCCATCAGGCTCGTTTGAGGAGAACTTAACTAATAGCTCAGAGTTGTTAAAATCTTATCTAGCTCTGATTCAAAGGAACCCAGGGTTTTCGCTTGCGCTACACTAGCAGGAAGACTATTCCATACTCTAACTACACACTGTATAAAGAACTGCTTCCTAAAATTTGTTTTAAAATGTTCTACCACTTATGGCCACGAGTTCTAGTATTTAAACTAATATTGAAATAGCCATTTGGCTGAACAGCATCCAGACCTGTTAGAATCTTATAGACCTGGATCATGTCCCCCCTTAGTCTCCTTTGCTCAAGGCTAAACAGATTCAGCTCAGCCAACTTTTCCTCATAAGACATTCCTCTAAGACCAGGAATCTTTCTCGTAGCCCTCCGTTGCACCTTTTCTAAGGCAGCAATGTCCTTCTTAAAGTATGGTGACCAAACCTGCACACAATTTGCCTGGTACTTGCTGCTGTGTGGTAACTAGGTTGTAATGAAAAGGGTATCCCATAGCATTCAGTTTGTAACTGCAGCACAGTGCAACAGGTGCTGTCACAGTTCATTCTAGCACAACAGAAAATAAGCACAGGATGGGACGCAGGGGGGATAATGTCTACACATGGTGTGTGCGTCAGTTCAGGGGAACCAAAATCTTTCGGACTCGCAGTCAGTTGTTAGTAAAATTGAATGGTCTCAGAGGCAGACAGTTCAGGTCCAAAAAGTAAACACTCAGACCGAGATTTTGTTTGAGCCAAACAGTTGATTATAATGATAAAAAAGGAGGAGGTTGAAAAAAAGTCTTGGTCTGGATTTTTACTTTCTGGACCTGGGGGGTGAAGTCGTGATTGTCCAATAGAAATGCCCCTTACCTAAACTCTTATTAGACAATCATGAGATATAGCTAAGTTAAGCCCAGCTAACCGAGAAAATCTGCTTCGTGGAACATCCCCCTGAACTACCCACTTCTGAGTGATGTAAAATCTAAGAATAAGCAACTGCAGATACAAGCCATTATGTTAATAAGATAACACTGTACAGGAAGCTGGAAATATCTGACCATGTTCCTGTAAGCAAGCGTGAAACAGTAATGTGTGAAACGAATGTAAAAAGAGGGACAGCAGCAGTGTTGTTGTTCTTATTACTACTGCTGATGTCATCAATAAATAATAATAATATTAATACAAAAAATGAAAATCACACCTATGTCACAATTTGCAGTAAGACAAAAGGAATGAAGAGAAACTTTGGATATTTAAGTACAAAAAATGCATTTAAAGCAGCATATAGCTGTTGTTTCCTACCCATAAACAGCTCTGTCTGGCTCATGCTGCAGCATCTTGTAAAAATCCTGCAGAGCTTTGACCTCTCCCGCTGCCTACGAATGAGAGGTGTTACACGTGCCGCTAACTCATGCGGTTAAACCAACTGTACCATTAGGAAATCAGGCAGTCAATGAAATTATTTATTTACAAATAAATATTCAGAAGGCATTACATGTACTGCCAATAGATGACACTTACCTTGGTGTCAGAAAGTCTGCTTGTGACAGCTGGGTCAGCCAAGATTTCTTCAGGAAGAAAAAAAAAAAACCATCTTGTGTAAAAGTTTCATTCCTTTCAGATTTTTCTATTATAGATACATACTAAGCATTTGCTGGGCCTGCCTTTGCTGCCTACCTTTCAGAGAGTACTTATGCCCAGAGGAGGAGTGGACCAGCATGAATTTGGGCTTGTTCTCCAGCAGCACCTTACAGTCCTGCCGCACCGCCTCTCGGAATAAGTAGCTAATGAACTGATCTTTCACAAAACCGGGACTGGCCACCAGGACACATTTCACCACTATAAGAGAAAAAAGATACGCACTGCTGGAGATAAAAAGGAAGAATGACATTCTTATGGAAAGTCGCAACAGAAAGCATGGTTTACCATCAAAGTTGATGTGTCTAAGTATTCCTTGCATCACTGCTTCATAGAATCTCTCTAAGGCCTGAAAGTCAATATTAATCAAGTCAAAATAAAATCAGAGTCAGACTTATTCACCAGGGGCTCAACAAGTCTGACGAATTTGTTGTGGAGAATTTGTAACAATTAATACATTTAAGGTATAATAAATACCACACAAAACTTAAAATGAAAAAAATATACAAGACACACAGGTTTCGGACTGTATAAAATATACAATGCATGCTATACACAATATGATATAACTGAAGAACTGACATGAAATGATATCTAATTAGGTGCCCTAACTAATTGGATAACCATGATAAGTGAATGGTCATATTAGCTGAAACTTATGGGACAGAATGCATGCATTTCTTGTCACACTTAGTTCCTGTGACTTTGTCTTTACCTTGTCATGTTGGGCACAGCTGCCCTTCCTCTTGCGTGGGATGGTGACCTCCACCTTCGCTCTCAGCAGGGTCATGGCAGGAGTGACCAGCACCAGATTGGCCAGGCCCTCCTGCATCACCACGGCCGCCACGTCTGCCTTCTGAGCTGGGTCACAGGCCTGCTCTGCAAGGACCACATATCAAGTCAAGTCAAGTGGGCTGTACGGTCATACCATCCATATACAGGTACACAGTGGTACAAGACAGCATTCTCCCAGGACCACAGTGTGATATACAGACAGCAAGTAACAAGGTGGTGGGGGGGGGTTACAGTACTTAAACTGGAAAACACAGGACAGGGGAGCTGGACACAAGGGAAACACTTTCACCAGAAGACGAAAGTCAAAATCATTTCAATCAAGCAACAAAAGATTACAAATAGAGAACCTTCAAATGTGAATTACCCAAGACAGAGACATGTACCTATTCTGTCCAACACGACACTGTCCCAAACTTTCTTGGCCAGAGTGAATTTTCTGTTCAGTTCCAGTTCTATAGTATGATATGCCCCCATCTAAGAGTGAGAGGAAGGCATTAGACCAATACACGTTGAACAGACAAATAGGGGGCAGGCACCAGCTTTATGCCAAAGCAATGCATGTATAAAAAGTAGTTTGCATACTTTTTAAATACACTTTAGCATACATAACACATTTTAAGCTGGGCTCTAGAGTGAGCTGTAGTATTTTTTTTTTTAAATCACTCATATATATATATACACGTTATTTGGACATCTTGACCAAAATTACTTGTTAATATACCTAAATTTACAATAAAACTGTCAAGGTGACTGAGTGTTTGATTCATCATATTTAATAATATAATAAAAATTTCATTTGAAGAGCAAACACTAAATCGACACTTTGTATGTAAATATTCTTTTCTTTAAGACAAAACATCTGTTATACCTATTTACAATATCCTTATTTAGGAACATCAACTTATAACCATGGTCAACTCCTTGATACCTCTAGTATGTAAGAAAAAAAAGTTATAAATTAATTAAGGGCTTTTCCAAAACTGGTTACATCTGTTCTAATTAGAATCAAAAGTGCCATACACAATACTGAACTCATGAACAACTTTGTCATCAGAATTACTCACTATATACCCATAGTAAACGCTTTCTGACCTTAACATACTGGTTCTCCTGGATGTTGGTCCCCTTCACTCTCAACTGGCAAGCCTGGGAGTCAAAGTCAATAGTCTCTACACACAGTGTAAGGGTGGTGCGCACCCGGCTGCTGCCCACACTGCCTGTAGACGACTCTGTCTGCACCTTCCTGAGATAAGAGGAAAACATGAGCCTGGATTTGGCAGACATCCACCTAAGCTGATACAGCACAGGCGAAGAACTCACCTGATGGTTGAGGCCCTTAGACTGTCTCCCACCTGGAGCAGGTTGTACGTGTGCCACATGTCCTCTGCCTCCTCGGGAATCAGTGTCACCTGTCTGGGGCATTAGACAGAACAAAAACATTTATGTGACATGGCTAGACAAAGTCAAAAACCAGGCATTCTTGGTGATGCAATAAAACAGTTTCACAATTGCGGATTGAAAAAAAAAAGAACAATAATAAAAGTTAACAAGAATCTTGTCCCGTTTTGTTTTCTAAGTTCTTCTAATATTACTTATTTAGCCTGTAGTACACTACATAGCTTATATAATATTAGAGCTTTATTGATAAGCAATTTCATTGGAGATCCTGGAAAAATGGAACGCGATTAGATTAAAACATACGTTGCCGCTGGATCATCCAAACTCTACACTGGAAGATGGTTTATATTATTCCTCGATTATTTATTTATTCGTTTGTTTTTTTACCGCAATTTTTTGCAATTAGTCATTCCCAACATTACGGATTATTCCAATACACAGTTGACATGGTTAGGTATCCTTCAGACTCGCCAATGAACTATGGTGTCTTTTAACACATTTACTATCTGATGCAAACCTTCAGTGCCTCCAAAACCGATGACATTTAGTTTATTAGTTTTCTAAAATGTTAGATTTAGTTTAAGTAAGTAGTGAACAGCTAAATGCTAGCCACGTAAGCCTGTGTGGAAAATGAGTAATGCTACATGAATCGACTTACCCTAAATTATCTTTCTCTATATCTTTATGTAATAGCTTCATCCTGAAATAACTCCGTAACGACGATAACCTGTTGTATTTGTTTTTTTTTTTTATAATCCGTCACTTCATCGCCTTTGCCGAGCAAATACACCTATAACGAACTTTTACTGAAAAATGAATCAGTCTGACATTACGTCGCGAAAATTGTACGTCATCCTGTCACAACATGCGGGAAGAAACGAGGGTTCAATCTCGATGTCAACTAGAGGCGCGTTCCCGCTAAATCCTTGAGGGTTTAGGGGTGTTTCACAGTTAATTCCTCAAGTGTATGATGGTTGTCTTACAAACAGTTTCAGCCTTTTATGCATACTTTTAAGTCTGCATTTCTGCAGACTTTGCCCGAGGGACTTACCCATAGTTCATAGCCTTGTGACGTAAAACACGGGGAAGTCCGGAAGTGTAAACGGTAAATTAATAATTTATTTTAGTTATTGCTTAATGATGCAGTTTTGACAAGAAAACGGTACACTTATTATTTGACAATTACCTCTCATCCACTGTTAAAAGCAAGAGGAACACGTTCAAATTAAGTTCCTCGACCGTGAAGAAAAGGTAAATCTTAAAATAAAAAGTCCCACACACACAATAGTAAGGAACACGTTTTAGCGTGATCAAAATAACATGATATGGCGTGACGTGCTGTCCCATTCGCAGTAATACCATATCGAACCCTTACACGGCTTACAGACTCTCGCACTCAGTCGTTTACCAGGTGACAATTAAGTATGAGAGGATTTAGGGCGTATGGGGAACTTTGGGATTGGGCCGATGCAGCTTTCATCCTTCAACATCTTCGTCGCCTATACAATGCAGTGCCAGAATTTAATTATGGCAGAATATGCCAGTGCCAGATTGTAATTTACAATAAACCTACATGAAACAATATAGTTTATCCGGATAATTTCGGATATGATTTTTACAAGTCAAGCAGAGCTTTAACACTACAATTCTTTAATATTATATGTTTATTATGTTTTAAAATACTTGATTTACACTTGTATCTGTGTATAATATACAAAACACAATAATACATTTCTATTGTTTAAAATCGTCTTCCACATTTTTTCTAATGTTCACACTTTATTATGTCATTATGTCACACTGGGTGCGTTCGACTTTTTTTTATTATTATTGATAATCACAATTTACAACAAACAATGCATAAATCACAAAATAAACAACCTTCCAAAGGCACCAGAAAGGCCAGCACAATCACAGTGAAAATGAGAAAAGACATTAAAGAAAAAAGAAAAAAAAAACCCACACACACATACCCACATTAGGGGATAAACCCCAAGATCATTCACAAGCTTACATAGGGCAATAATCGTGTTGACTACCAGGTCATGACTATTATCACTTGTACAGTGCCTTGAAAAAGTATTCATACGCCTTGAACTTTTTCACATTTTGTCACCTTACAACCACAAACTTAAATGTTTTTACTGAGATTTTATGTGCTACACCAACACAAAGAAGCACATAATTGTGATGTGGAACAAAAAAAAACATGGTTTTCAAAAATGTAAGCAAAGAAAAATCTGAAAAGTGTGCCATTGTCTCTATGTCTTCATTGCAAAATAAACAAATGTTATTATCAAAACCAAATCGTCTTCTCAGGAATTCCCCTGAAGGGTAGATCCCTGAAAGAATCTAGAAGTGGATCTCTTTGACTTTGGGTAAAACTGGGAATGTAAGGTAACCGGTTCTAATTTTAGGAACATGAGCTAAGGAAAAAATTTGACAGATTAAGTTTCTTTTGTTTCTGAAGGGGAATAGTGTTTCTGTGAATATTTTACGGATTGTAGAGTTTGATACAGTAATTCCCATAAGGTCATGACCATCTAACTCAATGGTTCCCAAACTGGGGGGCGCAGAGGTATTGCAGGAGGGGCGCACCAATGGGATAGCCTCAGGGGCAAAATAATCTCTTCACAGACTGGACGATTAAACAAATAAAGCAGCGCAACATTACAGTAACTAACAATATATAAACCACTACCGTACATGTACTATTAGAGCATTTATGTAATTTAAACTTTATTTTACCAGGTAAATTAACTGAAAACCATTAATAACCATAATATTCGGGAGAAATAGCAGATAACGCATCGGAACTTCCTGGGATACAAACGTCATACAAACGTCACGTTCTTCAGCCAAAAAGGGCAAAGTTGTGTCGTCACGGAGGCAGTTCTAATTTGTTCAGTCGGCTGAGAGGTGCTGTATGTATGGAAGCCCAATGGGGCCAAAACGTCTTAAAACTTTATGCCTAAAGGCGTCAAATATTAACGGCCAGAGACGTCAAATTTGCAAGCCTTTACATGCAAAAAAATCAACATGTCGATTTTTCACATGCAAAAAATCAACATGTCAATTTTTCACATGCAAAAATCAACATGTCGATTTTATACACCTTCAGTCGTCAAAAACAGGCGGCATTTTGCAACGTGTGCTGACGTTGACAAAACGACCCTTTCAAAATAAAAGCACCACCAACTTCTGTCCACAAACGTCCCTTAGTTGAGTATTTCCCTCTT